>CAJQZJ010010806.1:3926205-3952028 GCA_907164525.1 Lophiomys imhausi
CTGGGTGGGTGCTAAAAATCAAACCCAGGTTTTCTTCAAGAGCAACAACTGCTGAGCCATCTATCCAGACCCCTCATTCTGTTTTCTTCAATGCATTCTTAGGCCCAGAACTCAACAATCATCACATGGAAGAAATTAGCTATTTAAGGTCTCCTGTGTTCTCATTTGCCATCCTTTCATCACGTAAAAG
The DNA here is from genome assembly GCA_907164525.1 of Lophiomys imhausi. Classification (NCBI taxonomy): domain Eukaryota; kingdom Metazoa; phylum Chordata; class Mammalia; order Rodentia; family Muridae; genus Lophiomys; species Lophiomys imhausi. The sequence goes on from CAJQZJ010010806.1 coordinate 3,926,396, forward strand.
CTTTGCTAGTCACCCTTGGCAAACTATCACGAGCCGGTACCCCAAACTGGCAGATATTTTAGATAAGAGGATGGGAGTGAGTAGCTACAAACCTCATCCTCTTCAGTTGTGACAGGAATTTACAAGTCCTCACCTGCTCACACTCCCCTAGAAGAGGAAATCTTGATTTTTTGAAAAATCAAAACTTTTCTCAAACTATTATCATTAGCATGTGTTTCAAAATCTTCTATTGACCTTTCTTGAAAAATTCTGCTATGATATCACTAATCTATGGCCCTGGTTGTCAAAATATGACCATTTTAATGACAAGGAATAGAATGGAATATATCAGAGGGTATCACATATAATAAAGATAACTATTGCTTGGGGAGACTCTCTCTCTCTGTGTGTGTGTGTGTGTGTTATGATTCACAATGCAAAACCTATTTCTCCCTATGAGTTGCAACCCTAAAATCACTGGACTGGAAGTTCTGAGAAGGAAAAATAAACACAATTATAAACAAGACTGTGAGTTGAGCCAGAGCAACTGTTTGGAAGAGTTTGGTAGGAGTAGGAAGATTCACTGAAAATTGTTCTTTTGGCTCCAGAGAGCAAGAGGGCGCCTCTGGGAAGGGTGGATTGTGAATGCCTGCAAGAAACACTTGTGGGGCTTCACTCCTAATGAGGGAAGATGAGAAGCGATTGGCAAAAGTCACAGAAACTCTGCAGGGAGTGTTCGGCAGTTCCTGGTGCTACATCATAAGTAGAGGAGGAACCATCTTGAACTTGCAATAGCAGGAAGACTTAAGGGTTAACTGGCATGGGGCTCCTCAGACCTCTTTTGCTAGCTTACAGTTGATGCTTCTGGGTCACCAAAAGATTTAATTCTAGCCACAGCCTGAAGACACTGTCCCTGGAACAAAGGCTGTTCACTTATTTGCCTTTCTGGTTCCCTAGCACCAAATGCTCACCAGTGACCTACCTGTCCATGCCCACATGCATGGCAGGAAGAGTACAGGCTTTGTGAGTAGAAGAACCTGTCTCTCAGTCCATGGGCTGTGCAGGGTTGGACCTGAATCGTCTTTACCTCCAGACCAAGGCTGGTAAGGCATCTCCACAGGCCCCTGGGAGGTCCATAAACCCATCATCAGATAAGTAGCTAGCACATCACGGGTGGGTGCTCAGAAGCCCCAAGCTACTTTGATCCCCAGAGACTGCCCTGAGCCTGGAATCTAGAGGAAGATTGAGCTGGGAGGAAGCTGGATGGTTTGTGAGTCCTGAAGGCCCCGCCCACTCCAGGTTTCTCACTGAATGTTTAGCTCCTGCCTGTTCTAATCCACAGAATTCAGCAGTCCTCAAGGGAGTCAGTGAGTTCAGCATACTTGCTTTGTCAGTTTCTGGGAGGCCTCATTGCGTATCAGCCCAGCAGCTCTGACCTTTATTCTATTCCAGGAATTGGCTCTTGGCCCACTGACTGCCCTTGGGCCTCAAGGCGTGAAATCTGGTCTGTGCTCTTTCTGGGTCTTTGGCCAGAAGTCTGGTGTGCCATGCTTCTGAGACACACCTACCTGATCAACCATGCAGATCTGCTGGAACGTTTGGAAAGGCTTCAGCTCAGTCATGCCTCAATGTACAAGTTTTAGTTTGGCTGGTGGACTTAGTTACACACATACACACGCACGCACGCACGCAGGAACTCTCCCTCAGCACCTTGGGCCAGGTGCTCTTTTCTGGGCTCCCACCCAGCCCTGCATGTCTCTCTCCAACACCCCTTAGTCCTTGATTGAGAGGTAGGTCCCAGTGAGTGCTCCATCAGTCCCTCCCGAACAACCTTTCAGAACTTGCTTTTGCTGCACAGTCATCCAGTTTTTAGATGGCTGTTAACAAGCAACTAAGCCACAGCTTTATTCCAGAGTTCAAGGAACGAGGGAGGCAGCCTAAATGAGGTAATTCATCCTGAGCTACCCCTGAAGGATCCAAACTCACTGTCGAAGACTCCTCCAAGGAATGTAGAGACTAAGCATTGTGAGTCCCATTCCTGGGGAGACATGAGAAGGATTTCTGTATGGAAACAGAATAGATGTAACTCCACTCTCATGACCCTCTGCCCACCTTCCCTGAGGCCTGTGGGAAATAAAAATGAGAGAAAAAGGCAGTGCCAGGGCATGACCCAGACAGTCAAGGTGGACTTCTGACCTTCACGGACCCTCTCCAACCACTTCATTTGCACCCTACTGCCAGTGAAAGACACTTTCAAGAGCATCTAGTGTGTTCTCTGTTCTGGGCCTCCTGAGAGCCTCAGATGGGAGTATGGACCTAAGGACTACTCTCATTAAATGGCTGGTGGCTGGGAGGCCAATGGAAGCCTGCCCTATGCAGAATCTCTGTCTGGTTTGGAGGACACAGAGCTTTGAGATCCCCTGAGGCCTGAGTTGAGGAGAAGCACTCAGAATGGTAAGTCAGTCCTAGATGTGTAAAACTAGCTCCAAGTCGTCAAGGAAAAGAATCTCCCCAGAAATGATCCTGAAGTGGAAATGGTGGTACAGAGACCCTATCTTTGGGAGAGAGGAGGAGCAGAATAGTATTGACACTTAAAACAAGAGGCCACTTCACTCCCACAAGGGAGGCTATCATCTAAAAGACACAATCACAAGTGTTGGCAAAAACAAGAATGGAAACAAAAGCTGTGTCTAAAGTCAGGCACCAGGCAGAAACAGCCAGATCCCCTAGACTTGCAGTTCAGTCTACTCAGCCTGTTCCAGGACAATGAGACATCCCTATCTCAAAATAACAACAAAACCCAAAACAACCACAACCCCCAACCAAACATCAAAACAAAGCAAAATGATGAATGACTGCTGAAGAACATCCTAAGTTCTCCTCTGTCCTCCACAGCTGTGTGCATGCATACACACATGCACACACACGTACCAGCACATATACATAAAGAACGAGGAGCCAGTGGCAGGAGAGTAAAAGGCTGTGGCTGCTTTGGAAACATATATCCCTGGATAAAAGAGTTACCCATGTGACCTAGAAATTTCACTGGAGGGGTATGTATCCAAGAGAAATAAATGTGTTTAACAAAGACTTGTATAGTAACATTCTAGCCACTTTATTCATAAAAGCCCAAAGTGGAAAAGTAGATAACGGTGGATTGATGAATGGCTACACAAAATGCTTCATATACATACAATGGGAGATGAGTCTAGCTAAGGCACTGCTCCACTGGACCACATACATCCAGCCTGAAAACACCGTGGAAGAAGCTAGTCACAGAAACCACATGTTGTATGACTCCAATTATAGAAAATGTTCCGAATAGGCAAATCCACAGAGGCTGAAAAGCAGATTAGAGGTTTCCAGAGGTTGGGAGGAGGCTAGAATGAGGAGAGGTTACCCACAGAGGTTTTGATTTATTGGGGAAGAGAGTAGTGACCAAAATGTTCTGGAATCAGATAATAACTATGGTTGCACAACTTTGTTATACCAAGAACCCACTGAAATGGACGTTTTAAAAGCGTACATTCAGCGTTATGTGATCATATCTCAAGTCTTGTAAAAGGGAGGGCCAGGCGGCGGGAGTGGATGATTCCGACTGAGAGGAACAGCGAAATGGTGCGCGACCGTCGCCTCCTGCGCAGTTTGCTAGCCAATTCGCATGAACTCTCAGGCCTGAAACCTCGCACCTACTAACGCAGGGGGCAGGCCCTCGGAACCCCAGGGTTCTTGAGGCGGCCGAAGTTGGGAGAGTTAAAGGTTAGAGCTCCGACTCTTTAAAGTCGCCAGGGGAGCGAATTCCCATTAGGTGTCCCAGGCTCTCGCTGGCTGCAGGTCTGTACCGTGAGTGCGTGGAGGCGAGGGAGGGACCCTTGCCCGGTGCCAGCCTGTCGCAGTGCCCACAGTGGCGCCGTTTTGGGGCGTCGTCGCGGCCATTCGGGAGGTGCTGGAGGCGCGGGGTGCGCGGTCGCTTTAAGGCGGAGGTGGGGGCGGGGACGGCGGCGGCGGCCGGTCTAGCTGGCTGGCTGGCGCGGAGCCGTCCGTCGGCGGCGCGGGGCCCGGCGGGCGCGGGCGCGGCGCTCCCTCCTCCCGGTGCGAGCGAGGAGGCGGCGGACTCGGGACGCAGCCCAGCCCGGGCGGGAGCGCGCTGCGAGCCTCCGGGCAGCCCTACCAGGAGGAGGCCGGCAGGCGCTTTGTTCCGGGGCTGGAGGTGTGGCCGGCGGGGTGGCCCGGTCCGCGCTCGCCGCGCAGCGCTGCACCCCGGCGCCCCGCTCCGGCTGTGCGTGGCCTCAGTCCCTAACACCGGCTCCGGCGTAACGGTGTGCAGTGGAGGAGTCGCTGGCGACCCCGATCTCGGTGGGGAGGGCTTGACTGCTGCTCAGATAGACTCCTTTGACTGTAGTCACCCCGGGGTTCCTCGGCTGCCCGGGTAAGGACTCGGTGGGGAGGTGGGAGGCGGGGTAGGGTAGGGGCTCTCTGGGTTTAAAATGGCGTTAACCAGGGTAGGGAATCTTCGGAGGGATGGCACATTCATATGGATAATGAAAGGCAGCTTGCTTCATAAACAGCTCTGTACTGCGCCCGGGTTTGGGTTGCTGGGGCTCTGGTCACAGCTGGGGCCTGCGCTCGCTCCCACACTAAAGTGAAACGGCTCGGTGCCCACCCTGTGTCAGGCTCAGTGCCAACTCCTTGTCCCGCCTGGAAGGCAGGGGCACAAACTGAATGACAGCCCAGTGTGGTTAGCGGGAGAGCTAACCACCAAGAGCCCCTACTCCAGGGTAGGAGGTCAAGGAGTGTCTGGAAGAGCAGATGTGGACATTTGCGTGGGCCCTTCACGTCCAGTTAGAACCCCTTGCAGAGCTGAGGTGGCTTGGGGCTTGGGGTGAAGTGCAGTCTGGAGAATGGGACAAAGACAGCTTCACCTGGGTTCCTACCTGAGTGCTGGGAACCTTGTTGGGCTACAGTGGCTTTTGCCCTGGGCCATATTAGAGAGGGTGACCGATGAAGCTCAGAACCGTGGCCTCAGAGCCTGGCTGAGGGAGTAAACAGAAGACTTAAAAGCAAAGCTTGCGAAGAGGGAGCACTTGATGGGGATTTGCCCATCTTCAGACAGGACGCCTCCAGAAAGATGTTGTTATGGTGGTATCCAGAAAGGGGGAAGTGGACAGACAACTTACCTGAGACTGTGCCCAAGTCTGTGCTTTTGACCATGTCTGTTCTGGGCTGTTGTGAGTGAGGGTCTAAGGTGCTGGGGTTGAAGGCTGTAGTGCAGCCTGTGTTGTACAGTCCTAGTGCAGAGTCCCTGCATCCTGCAGTGGTGGGTTGAAGCGTGAGGTAGCCGCTATGTGTATTAATAACTGACACGTTAGGGCTTAGCTATGAACAAAGTGCTTTCATTGAGGCCGTTCTTAAGAGTTTCTCCTGCCCCTTTTCCCAGAGAAGAAATTTGAGCTGCTAACGTTCTGTAAACCCTCTTATTTCCTGTAAATTGCATGTCCCTGCTGACTGGGGCTGAAAATGTTTCAGGCGATGGTGTTTACTCTTGGGTCTGATCACACTACCCAGCAGGCAGTTAGTGTCTCTGACTGTGGTTCATGGCATGATTTGGCCTTTCTCTGCCAGGATGGGAGGAGTGGGGCTCTGATGCCGTGGGGTTTCAAGGTCAGTCTCTTTGCAGCATGAGGTTAAGCAAGTCCAATGCTCTGATGGAAATTGCCACCCCCAGATGTGACCTTAACATTTCCTTGTGGAGAGGAAAGGCCATCCTGGGAGGCAGGTGACTGACTACACTCTAGAGCTGTCAGCCTTGCTCCTGCATAAAGCAATTTCCATAGCCCTGGCTGGCCTGGAACTCACTATGTAGCCCTGGCTGGCCTGGAACTCACTGTGTAGACCAGGCTGGTCTGGCACTCACAGAGATCCACTGACCTCTGCCTCCTGAGTGCTGGGATTAAAGGCGCACTACTACACTTTTCTGCATTTATAAGACTTTTTTGGTGACAAATGTAACTTTTATTACTACTTTTAGGCACAGATATCTCACACCCTTTATAAAGTGACAAGTCACTTTCCTCCTGAGGTCCAGTGATCATCCAGAACCAGGGAGAACTCTAATGAATTGAGCCCTTTGAGTGACTGGTCCTAACATCACATGCTTACCAGCCTCCTGGATCTCCTCAGTTCTTAGGAAATTGTTATCTCTAGCCTGTATTTGACGCACGTCGTTACCACTGTAATGTTGTCTACCAATGAAATGTTCCCAAACAGGGTGCCCCCCTGGAAGTACCTGAAAATATACTACTCCCGAGTGCTGTGTAATTTGTAATAAGTGAGTGGGAATTAGGTTCTTGTGCAAAGCTGGAATGATCTCTAGGGCCTAGAGGGTATGAGTGCAGGCATGAGCCAGAAATGAGGCATTGTCACCTTTATATAGAGATGGGGAAAACGAAGGAACTGGGTGTGAGCTCCTTGCAATTTGGAGCACCTAGCAGGTGCCCGTTTTATAGGCACTGAGGAAAGCACTTTGTTGATAGACTGAGGCCTTATCCTTCTAGATTAATATGATGCTTCTGGGCACTGTGGTCCAAATCCGCAGGGATGCATTGGGCTGCAAGTAACAAAACTCAAGTAACAATAGGCCAGACAAGGCTCAGGCCTCCCAGAGGCACTCTCAGTTCTTGTGAGATCATACACATCCAGCAAGTTATTGTATGGGACAGATAGTGAAGAAGGCCGAGGCTCTGGAGTTTAGAGTCATGGTTTTTACCGAGCTTGAGCTGTCACTTTTAAAATACATGCGTGAGAAGTCAGAGAACATTGTTGGATGTGTGTGTTGGTCATTTCACTTGTCACTGTGACAAAGATACCTGACAAAAGAAACTTCAGGAAGGGGTCATTTTGACTCACAGTTTGAGAAGACAGTCCCTCCTGACAGAGAAGGCATGTTGATGAGAATGGATCTAGCTGGGATGGCAAGAATATGAGATAACTGGTCACACCACATCCTTAGTTAGAGGGTAGGGGAGGTAGATAATGGCTTTCTACTTGTCTTCCCCTTATTTTAGTTCAGGGGTACCCATTGGATGGTATTGCCTACATTCAGGGCAGGTATTCTCTCTTGCGTCAAACATCTCTCGAAACACCCACAGACATGTCTGGAGGTTAGATTCTTAGGTTATCCTAAATCTCGTTAAGTTAACAAGATCGGCGGTCACAGCATATGACTGGAGGCGGTTATGAATGTCTAAAAATGAGCTATGACTGGCCATCCCTGGCCTAATGCCCATTGTTGCATTAATGTTTTTTTGGAGACTTGTTGTGTGGCCCTTCGTCCCAGCTAGGCACTGTTCATCTCAAGAGCAGCCTCAAAGGACAGAAATAGGCGTCGAGGATCTGTAGAGACTGGGATTGTATCTCCTGGCTGAGGTAAGGTCTGTGCCCTCAGCCTGCAGCCTGCCCTGGGAGACTCTGACAAAGGGAGCTGTGTTGTCACTGCAAAGGCAAGGACCAGGCTGAAGTCCTTACTATCTGCTGTGCAATCCACAGTGGTATTTCTTTTCCTCTAGGTAGCATTCTCACTACTTGAGAGTGTCACCTCACCAGCCCTCCTTGGCCTGCCTTCCACACCTTCATACTCCTCTTTTTAGCTGCCTCCTGTGTTTCAAGATAGTTTCCTTCAGGCATTTCTCTCATGGGAGTCATGAAGCAGCCATGCGAATTTAGCCTGCAATTATTCTGTAATATGCCTGGCAGCTTCATCAGATGGGCTTGAGGGTGGCCAGATGGACAAATGAAAATATGGGTCTCCCCAGCTGCTAAGGTGACACAAGGTCTCAGAAGGGCTTATTCTCTGTCTGGAGAGCCTGGCATGAGGCTACCTCTCAATGGATGAAGTCACAGTTTATATTTGGGTTGTTCCATCAGTGAGATTTTGGAGGCCACCAGGCATGGAATTGATTCTGTAGCAAGGTGTGGTGGGCTAAAATGGGCTGGGCCAGGAGCTTTAAGCTCAGCTCTGGTCCTCTGAGACTGTCTAGAGGGCCTGGGTGGATCCTGTGATGTGCAGGCCCAGGCTCTGTCTGTGGCTTCTCTGCGCAGGGTTGTCATGGGGACTAGATGAAATACACAGATGAAATATGCTGGGAGACTAGAAAGGGCCACAGGAGTAAGAGCATAATCAGTGTTGTATCTCAAATAACAGAATCCTGACCCAGCAGCCCCCTCCAGCATATTTAGTGTAGAGTCACACCCAGCCAGAACCATTTCTCATCTTGGTGGGAGAGATCATGTATGGTGTGGTACAGACCTTTGAATAGTTACATAGTTGTTGCTATGCTTTATTTAAAAAAAACAAACAAACAGGCATCATATCAGACTTGTTTTTGAAGTGGATATTTTGCTCAGATTAATGCTAAAGAAAGAATTAGAGCCAAGTGGGGGGTAATACAAGCCTGTAATCCCAACACATGAGGTAGAAGCAGAAAAATCAGGAGTTCAAGGTCATCCTAAGCTACATAGCAAGTTTGAGGCCAGCTTTGGGTTACATGAGACTGACTCAAAAACTACAAAGGGGACCAGCAAGATGGCTCAGTAGGTAAAAGGCATTTGTTGCCAGTCCTGTTGACCTGATTTCAATCCCTGGGAGTTACATGGTAAGGATAGGTCTCACTCTTGCAAATTGTCCTCTGACTCCTGTGTGCATGTGTACACAGCCATAAACAACTAAGTAAGCAAACAAAATGTAATCAAAGAAAAAAGGAAAAAAATTATTATGGAAATAAAGTACTTTTAAAAAGTCTAAATCTAAAGTAAATATTATCAGTGGACAGATGCAGCCTGAGGGGGAACTTGTCCCCTGTGGAAAGGCTAGGGAGCTTTCCACAGAGGCGACCTTCATCTGTGACAGCTTTTTCTTCAGCTGGACCTTTTAGAAACAGGGCACTCACTGCCCTCCAGGTCGGTCTGTTCCATTAGGGAATTCGCTCATTGTGTCAAAGTTTTTGCCTTCAGCCCCTTACCCTGTCTCACACAAACCACCCAGTCATGTGTTTTATAGAATAGACAGTTTTGCTTTCTGCAGCTTTTCCTCCGTGGTTTGGTTTAAAGATATCCTATCTGTATGGCCATCCATATATCCACCCACCGATCCATCTGTCCGTCCAGCCGTCTTTCTGTCCATCCGTCCTTCTGTCCATCCGTCCGTCTGTCTGTTGATCCACCTGCCCACCCATCTACCTACCCATCTTCACTTCAGCAAAGACCTGTGGACCTGCCCTGTCCTGTACACGTTATCCCTGAATCTCATGACAGTGTTGCTGGATGCTGTTAGCCTTTTCCGGTTGTGGGAACCAGGATTCAGGAAGGTTGAGCAGGTCTCCATAGTCATGAGCTTAGGAGATGCAGAGCCAGGGAGGAGTCTGACCATGCTCCATTTCAAGCATACGCTACTTCTGCTGCACCTTCTATTCCCAGAACTGGAAGACCAAGCAACACAGCCCCTTCCCCGGCGGTGCTGAGGTCTGATTCTACATAGTCAATACCAGAGGGCAGGGACCTGGAAGGAGAGGGCGGAATACTTTTTTTTTTTTGCAGGAAAACACTGTAGGCAGCAGAAACTACAAAGGTGAACCCGTGTCTGATCCACAAAGGTCAGGGAGGACCTGACTGGCAGTGACCCTGACCCCATTAATTCTACAGCTACTGATGAGCCCTAAATCACTTGCTCACTTTATTGTTTTTAATTTTGAGAAAGAAAACTGTAAAGGCTAATGTAAGGAACACTCTGAAACCATGACTCAGAATGAGCAGGCATGACCATTTTATCTGCACTTGATCCTTCCCATGGCAGCACAGGAGGGAAAGCCTGGTCACATGACCTGGCGAGTCTGTGTCCAGCATGTGCCGGTTGAGGGCTGCGCATGGTTTCCAGGTATTAGACCTCTCTTTGCCCTAATACCCAGGTAATCCACCTAAAATGCTACTGAGGCCCCCACTGAAGAATCTGATAGAGGTGCCATTCTCCTCTTGTGACCACACCAGGAAATTAGGCGTGTGTGCAGTGCTGGGTTCTGACCGTTCTCAGTGGTCTTTTTCAAGCCTGTGCGTTTCTCCATCTGCCCTCACAAGCACCTGCCTTGATCATTGGGTTTACCATCTGTAATTTAAATGGGGACCAGGAGGTTGGAAAAGACAGAAAAGCTATGATTCCCTTCTTAGAATCTGATGATCTGTGAAGTTCATCTAGAGCCATCATTGACAAAGTCCATAATATATTCTGAACTAAACGAGTGAGCTGGGCATGGTGACTCATGCTTGTAATCCTGTCACTTGGGAGGTTAAGGCAGGAGTTCAGGATCATCGAGTTATGTAGTGAGTTCAAGGTCAGCCTGGACTACACAAAACCCTGTCATGAAACAAAAGTATAGTAAGCAATGCATCATGACTTATAGTAAATATAGTGGCTCATACCTGTAATCCCAGCACTTGGGAGGCAGAGGCAAGGTGGATCTCTATGAATTCAAGGCCTGCCTGGTCTACATAGTGAATTCCAGGACAGCCAGGGCTCTGTAGAGAGACCCTGTCTCAAAAAAACAAAAAAACAAAAAAACAAAAAAACAAAAAAAAACAAAAGTATAGGACTAGCTTTAAGGAAACTGACCAAGTCTAGTGGCGGCACTTTCTGATCCCTAATTCTGCATGTTCCTGTCTTTCCTTTAGAATGGGCCCCAGGTGCCTTGTAGGGGGGCTCTCTTCTCTGCGCAGCCTAGATAACCAGCTCTATAGCTGCAGAGGGTGGGAGCTTGCAGAGGCAACTGGAGGCAACCTCTTCATTCCGCCCACAGGCTGACTCTGAACTGGAGACTGGCAAGATCCTGTTAGTGTTCAGCTGGGGACTGAGCAAGAACAGCCGGGTGCTGCTTTGTAGAGCTGTGTGGTGGGGACTCAGGCTGTTTGAGAAAGCTTTCCTTACTGGCAGATCTTTTCGAATGTGTCACTAATGGGGGCTGAGGTTTGAACTAGTTTTATATTATGCCGTGGGGACCTGAGGTGACCCTCAAATCCTCATTATGATCTGGTGAAAACGAAGGCCCCCCCCTTTTATTGACTTGTGGGCAAGAGGTCACACTGCGGGGTCCTTTTCCATCTGATGGGGATGATTACAGAAGTCACCAAAGCTGAGAGTGGACCTAGATTTTGTCTCACTATGCAAGTGGTACCACTGAAAAAGCAGTTACTAAGTTCTATTTGGTTGTACAGAAATGGATGAGTGTCGTGTTTTCAGACCCAATTTCTAAAGAAAAGTTTGGGTTTGCAAGAAACTACACCACATACTGTGTGTTGGGTTGTCTGCAGTATATACCAAGCACTGAGATTAAAATCATTTGTAGTCATGTGGAGCTTTGTGCAAATTGGTAGAATCACCAACAATTGAGAGGGAACTTGGGGGGCCTATCTACCTCTTTAAGAGTGGATCATTTAAGCGAAAGTTGGGGATAGGCTCTTGCCTCCCAAAAGTATTACATTCATTCAAGAGAAGAATTAATTTCAAGTTATTTACTGTTTTTATTCTTTTCATCCTTTACAATTTCAACTCAATTTCTGGAAAATTCCCCCTTTTTTAGGATAATCACAAATTCACTTCTTGGTGAATTTGCTTTATTGGAGATGAGGGAAGAAGGGTGGGGACATTGTCCCAACGCCTGGGGGACATATATATATATATATATATTTTTTTTTTTTAAATGTGTTTAGGATATTTCTCCTCAGCCATCTTTCCTCACGCACATTCCTCAGGTTGAGCTTCTCGGCAGAGAGTAGGAAGGTCTACGCCTGCACACACACACCAAGCCCTTTTCTCGATGAGGAAATTAGGGTCTACAAAGGTCAGGTACCCTGCTGGCATTTAAGGCCAGCTGACCTTCCAGCCTCTGTCCACTCCACCCATTGACCCAAGCTCCACCCACCCTTCGTGGATTGTGGTATGAGTCCACTTATCTGGGACTGGGTGGATGTTTCCTGCATGTTTAAGATTTTATGGAGGAAATAAAAATAAAGGAACAAAGCTTTTGTTTTATTTGTGGACTCCAACTGGGGATGGCTGGAAGGATGGAAAGGGGTGCAGGAACTGGCCACTTGGCACCCTAACAAAATAACCATTCTAACAGGGAAAGCAGTTCACAGGGACTGTTCTATTTAGGGCTGGTGTGGGTGAATGGGAAAGATGGACAGAGGGTTTGGAGAGAGCCTGTGCATGGGGGGAACGTAACAGGGTAGGGTGGAGTGGTTTTGCCCCTGGCAGGGTCTCCAGCAGTGCCAGACAGGGATCTGGGGCCACCCAGCGAGGCTTCAGAGAAGGCAGCTTGCCCTTAGGGACCCTCTGACTTCTTGGAAGAAGTCTCTGGTCTAATTTCTGCCCACTCTCTGTTGTCTGTATGATCTGAAGTAAGATCCCTATTTCTGTGACCCTCCCTTCCATAAAAGAGATGCCCCTGGCTGTCTCCTGGCTGCCTTTCCTCTCTAATCCAGTTTCCTGGGGTCAGGCCTCCATTCTACATGTGTGGGGAGATAGGCACCTAGTACTTCTCAGTTCTTCCCAAAGAAAGTTACTGAAATTCTCCAATGGTGTCAGTTTAAAATAGTGCCTAAGCATCAGCAAAACCCCCTATACCCAGAGTATTTCAGAGTATTCGAGAGTGAGGGTCATGCCTACTGGCTCCAAGGCCAGCTACCTGCTTTACCCCATGTGTGTACAGTAGGCTTGGCTTCTTTACTCTCTAACCCCTACTGACCTACCACTGTGTTATACAACAGGCTTTCACCAAGAGCTTAGGAGAAAGGGAATTAGTTGCCCATGGCTCATAACAGAGCCAGAGGTAAAGTTGGGTAAGATCCATTCTCCTCTTGGTTGGTCATACCTTTGGAAAGTTTCTCCATTGCCTATCTCTCTCTCTCTCTCTCTCTCTCTCTCTCTCTCTCCTCTCTCTCTCCCTCTCCCTCTCCCTCTCTCTCTCTCTTCTCTCTCTCTCTCTCCCTCTCTCTCTCTCTGTCTGTCTCTGTCTCTCTCTCTCTCAAACCTAGTTTGCTACAATTTTCCAGGGATCAATTTTCCTGTATGCTTTCTCCCAGAGCTAAAAACTCCATACTTCTATCACTTGATTGCAGAGCTGTGATGACAGTCTATTCTAGGCTAAGCTTGACCCACACCCTATAAATACTAAAAGTTCCATTAAAGATCTTCTCTAAGCAGAATTCAGTATCCTATACCTACAGTAAGAACATGGGCGCTGTAGGATGGTTACTACCATTATTAAAGCTAGCATAAATTCTGAAATCGGGCTGTCTCTCCTAATGACCAAACCAAGGGTAGATTTTTTTTTTTGGTAGAGTATCTGTGAAGAGCAGAGGTGATGTGGGTCCACAGATGTTCAAGGGCCCTGCAGGAGTGCGTGTTGACCATCAAGTGGGGAAGCCACACCCTGTCATATACAACTAAGCATTAAGTACCATCTTGTGAGATGTGGTCAAGATAGATCACAGAATGCATTAGGAGTACATAACTGAAATGTCGTCAAGCCCAAGACACATTAGGAGTCAGGGAAGTATATTATGGGGCTTTGTATGTGGTTAGGGTTTAATAAACAGTGTTATAATATAAGCACTGGCCATAGGCCTCAGCCTGGTTCTACTTCCAGCTGGCTGCTGCTGCTGTCACTCACCAATAGTTTTGCATAGTTGTTAATTTGCTGAAGATTTTACAGCTAGAAGAGGGGCAAGATTGATAATTTTTTTCCACGACAGGGTCTCGTGTATCCCAGGCTTACTTCAAACTTGCTATGTAGCCAAGAATGACCATGAATCCCTGATATTTTTGTCTCTATTTTCCAAGTTGTGGGATTTTGGGTATACAATATTTTGTATGGTTTATGAAGTGCTGGAGATTAAACCCAGGACTTCATGCATGCTAGACACTCTCCCGACTGAACTACAACTCCAGCCCCTAAATGAATGACTTTTAATGAAAGTGCTATGTAGGAAGCAGAGGGAGCTAAATGTGGTGGTGCACACTTTTAATCCCAGCACTTGGGAGACAGAGGTAGGTGGATCTCTGTGAGTTGGAGGCCAGCCTGGTCTACAGAGTGAGTTCTAGGACAGCCAGGCCTACATAGTGAGACCCTGTCTCAAAAAAAAAAAAGAAAAGAAACCCAAAAGAAAGAAAAATAGATAGATAGATAGATAGATAGATAGATAGATAGATAGATAGGTAGGTAGGTAGGTAGATAGATAGATAGATAGATAGATAGATAGATAGATAGATAGGTAGATAGATGATACATAGATAGATAGATAGATAGATAGATAGATAGATAGATAGATAGATAGATAGGTAGGTAGGTAGATAGATAGATAGATAGATAGATAGATAGATAGATAGAGTATGTATGTATGGATGGATGGGTGGGTGGGTGAGTGGCTGGGTGGATGAAGGAAGCAAGCAAGCAGAGGGAGAGACTGGCCACCCAATCAGTGATGACCTTTGGTTGAACATTACCCCTGGGACTAGACCAGTTTGCCCATTCTTCCTCTCCCTTCCAGGTCAGATCTGCTTGGTTAGGAAGGCAGAGGGAAAGCAAGAAAGCAGAGAAAACCATAGAGCTTGAAGGGTGAGATGTAACAAGTGGCCCCCTGCTTTTTCAGCTAGAAAGCTTAAAATCCTGAGTTTGGAAGAGTCACTAAGAAAGCACCCTGCCCTTCCTTAGCCCTGGTTGGACCCTCAGAGCCAGGCAGTTGTCCATGTATCATTCCACAGGCTTTCACACAGGAAAATCCCATCAACCCATCTGTTGCCATGCTCAGCCTGTTTCCAGGAAGTTTCCCCTTTATTTGGCTCATCCATCTGGTTACTCTTTAAAAATGGAAATTAGATTGCCTCACTCCACCTCTGGAAAAGCATAGTCCCTCTTTCTTTCTTTCTTTCTTTCTTTCTTTCTTTCTTTCTTTCTTTTTTTTTTTTTTTTTTTGGTCAAGCATTAAAAAATGTTCACATTCTTTGATAATGGTGTTTAATATTTTGAAAATAAATGAAGGAAACAGTATCTTTTTTGAATGTGCCTCTTGCCCTCCACCTCCCTGGGTCTGAGCCACTCCCTGAGGCTGGGTGTATGCCTTCTCTGTGGAGAACACACCCCTGGAAATTTCCCTTCAGGCTGAAGAGTCCCTGTTGCCGCATGGGGTCAATTCCACTGCTTTAATCTTTTGGGTCTTTGCAGCCAGATCCAGGCCAGGCCAGCAGTGAAGAGTTATCTGTCCCGGGCCACTGCAGCCCTAGGATCATATATAGGATGAAAAGGGCCAAGGAGGTTGCCACTGACCCAGGGCAGAGTCATTATGAGGTATGGGGGTCATTTGTTCTGCTTATACAATGTGAAAGCCTTTTAAATCGATGGTCAGTATTTTAAAGTCTGGAGCTCTTACACAAAAACTTAGACTTCTGGTTACCCTATAAAGGTAAGTTATCTATCATGCAACAGAGGCAGAATAGCAAGTTCCAGGCCAGCCTAGGTCATTCATGAGATGCTGTCTTAAAAACGGACCAAAACAAAACACTTCCCTGCTGCAGGCGTTCTCTGACTACAACAGTCAGCTGGGTGAGAGTCATTGAAGATCAGCGTTTGGCCTACTTCTCCACGCTAGCTAGCAGGGGAATCTGATACTAGGGGTGTCATGGAGGGGTGCCATAGAGGGGCACGCTCCTTAAAAGAGGCAGTATGACCCTGTGTCCATAAGAGCTTTATGGCCAGACCTCAGCTGGACATGCACAAAGTCACAGAACCCTGTCCTTTGGGATTCTGGGGCCCAGTGAATAATGGCTACTGCTGGGTGTCTGCCTGAAATTCCATAGACTGAAACAAGGGGCTCTACAGGAGGAGGTAGAGTAGGGCCCAGAGAAAGAGGCCTTTCTGAGGCTCAGTTCAGAAGGACCTGTGAAGAAGAGGGAGCTCCTTCAAGAGAGGGTTGGAGGGAGTTCAGTTGGAAGATCCTTACTGGAAGGCAGCCTGTAGGCACCCGGCCCTGCAGCCTGGACATTGTCCCTGCCCCTAAGGACACCTTGCTAGGAATTAGTGGGAACAGAGATTATGGGGAAAGGGGTGCTGAGTAGCAGAGGGAAAGCTTGAGATTCCTGTGTGCAATTTTCCACGAGGGTCTTTGTGCTCAAGGGCAGCTAAAAAGGAACAGGGTTGAAGGCTTGGGAGAACACAGATGGAGGAGGGAGCCCAAGTTGGGAGCAGATGGTAGCGACTGAGTGAGCAAGCCACATGCAGCAGAATTTCCAGACCTTGGCTTTGAATTTGAGGTAAATGGCAGAAATGAAGGAAGAAAGCAGAAGAGAGTTAGTTTGGAGTGGAAAGGTGGGAAAGTGGCCTTCCCCTGAGTGGGTGGGAAGAGGTGCTAACTCACTGGTTCTCAACAGGTGGGTCGCGACCCCTTCATTGGTCACTAAGACCATTGGAAAACACTGATTCTTAACAGTAGCAAAATTGCAGTTATGAAGTAGCAACAAAATAATTTGATGGTTGGGGAACCTGAGGAACTCTGTTAAAGGGTCACAGCTTCAGGAAGGTTAGCTAGTCTGTGCAGGGTTGAGCTGGACTGAGCTGTGGCAGAGCAGTGAAGAGATAAAGGGACCAATGAGAGAGTTCAGCTGAGCAGGAGCTGCGGGGCATGGTAGGACTGCAGTCTGCTTGACTGTAGTGTGGAACTCTTCCTGCGGAGTGACCACTAGGGTGACCTCCCTAGTCACATGCCAATTTCTATGACAGACTAAAGAAATTCTGTCCATTAGCTGCAGGTGAAACTGCCCCACCACTAGGAAAATATTGATACCTGCCCCCATCCCCTGGGACTGAGAACGAGGATCTAAAAAGCAGACTACATCTGCCTCTCCCCTCAGCGGCCACTCCAGCTGGAGCTCCACCCTCACAGAACTTGGGGCTCTCTCTGCTCCTTTGGGCTGAGATCCACCCTGTCCCTGATGAGGTACCGGAGACACAGTAAGAAGCAGAGATGAGGGTCCTGATGCTGGGTGAGGTCCATGGCCTGATTCTGAGACATTGAGGCCCTTGTCAACACCTCAGCTCTAGGAAGTGAGACAAACTTGTGACTTGCCAGGGCTTGGGGACAGAAACTTTAGCCTCTCCCTTTACTGAGTTGTACCTTTGGGCAAATGCCTCAGTATCTCTGACTCTGTTTCCCATTGGATAAAATGGACTAGCAACCCTCGCTTGGCGTCGGCCTCAGGCTTGGGTGACCCTGCTGGACCTCGCCTGGGTTGCCTGTGTCTCCCTCCTTCCTGACTCTTCAGTCTTTCCCTAACCCTACCCCTCTCCTCTAAGCTTCTAGAAGTTTGAGTTTGTCTTGTGCAATTTATCCAGCCTCACACTGGCTCTGCAGGGATTGGCCTACAGTGTAAACTCCCCGTGGCCATCACATTGAGTTGGAGGCCCTGTGTCACGGGGCAGCCGTGCAGCAAGTTTAATTGCATGACCTTGTTGGCCTAAGGGTAGGAGGATCCGTGTGCCTCTTGCATGTGCAGACTCGTCACAACCTCACCTGCCTAGCCCTGCAGCCTCGGCCACTGGTTCCTTCAGCATTGGCTGTTTCTTGAGCAGCTACTGTACGCTTTTGTACCATGCTGAGTGTAAAGGCACTAACATAAAGATCCCTGGTTTTTCTCCCACCCTCGCTATCTTAACTCACCATATCCACATTCTACACCCAGCTATGTCTTAAGGCTTATAGCCCTGCACCCTTGATTTTATGCTTCTGTTCCTTACGTGGGGCATGCTTGTTCTTGCTGTTTACCTGTCTAATATCTGTGTGGTCTGCAAGAATCCATTCTGGCCTTTCCTTTACCAGGAAGATGTCCCCAGAGCCCCCAGCATGGCTAAGATGCCCTTAGTCTCAGACTCTTGCATTATATATGCAGTGTATAGACCAGGTTCTCAATCTGTGGGTCTCAACCACTTAGGATGTTGCATATCAGATATTTACACTGCTATTCATAACAGTGGCAAATTGCAGTTATGAAGTAGCAACGAAATAATTTTATGTTTAAGGGTCACTACAACATGAGGAACTGCATTAAAGGGTCTCAGCGTTAGGAAGCTTGAGAACCACTGCTGTGGACTGTGAGCAGATATGAATCCTGAGAAGTTGGCTGTGCTGGTTCCTCACCCAGCCGCCTCTTCTCTGGACTCAAGTATAATTTGGCCATTTCTTACATCCTGTGGCTTGTCAGTTTTTAATCTTTCCAATGATGGACTCTCTAAAACATAAGACATGCAGAGAGGTTTTCTGGTAGGGAACACTGGTATTTTAAGATCTTGAGGAAGACACTGTTGAGCACCCCACTAACCATGTGCGATCTTCTGCATGCTCTGCGGTGAGAGCAGCTACCTGCAGAACTCTTGGCACGCATGGCTCCTGCCATTGAGCACTCGGGCGGCTTGCTGTCCTAGGGAGATGATTGCAGGCTGAGCTGGATGCTACCCTCCAGCACAAATTCTGCAATGAAGCTAGTAGAGACTGCATGAGAACCTTCCAGCAGTGGGGTAGTGAGGGACTGAGTTACACTGAGCTGCTAGTTTGCAGGCCACCTCTGAGCTCAGGAGGGGCCTTGGAGGAGTAAGGGTTCTTCCTGCAGGGGGAGGGACTGGAATGGGTGTCAGACATTGGGTCAAAGAAGCAAAACGGAGCTTCTCCTAGTGCCCCCAAGGCCAACTGACCGCCCAAGGTCACAGGTTGGTAATCCATAGCACCAGTTTCTTGGTGTGGAGTTCCAGGTGAGAGGCCAGCCCTGGGCCCAGCTGGAAGCCACCGCACTGTATGTGGTTGGGCTGGGAGCAGGGATCAGGAGTGTGGACCAAGTCCCATTGCTCTTGCCTGCCTTGCTGTTCCTCCCAGGGGTCAGTTATTTGGCCCTGTGTGACTCTGACACCCCCTCCCTAGATCAGTGCAGGGCTCTCTCCAACACTCCGAAGTCTGCTGTCTCTGCTCTGGCCTCACCTTGCACTCTTTATGTCAATCCTCCTATCACGCAGAGGGGGATACTCAGAGTGGTGAGCTGGTGGTGGCTCTGGGACCATACTCCTTTCTATCTGGGAGACCTTGGGGAACTTATTTTAATTCTCTTGTGTCTCAGTTTTTGTTTTTACTTTTAATTACATTTACTTATTTACTTATTTAGCTCCTGTATATGTGTGTGTACATGTGGCACCAAGTGTGTGTGTGTATGTGGAGGTCAGAGGAGAGCTTGTGAAAGTCAGCAATTTCTTTTTACCATGCAGGTCTTGGGGATTGAACCCAGGTTGCCAGGCCTGGCAGCAGATGCTTTTACTCACTGAGCCATCTCATTGGTCCCTTGTTTCTGGAGCTATAAAATTGGGTTAATCAAATCAGTACTTGAGAATTAAATGACTTTGTTGAATGGCAGAGCCTCCCAACAGTTTTTGGCATGTTGCTTATGTTAGGTATCGGCTGTTGAGATGATCATTACTTTCATGACTGCAGCCAGAGGTTTCTGCACACTGCTCGGAGACTCGGTGCTAGATGGTAGATGAGGTCCAGGCCCTGTCCAGAAGATACCTTATACTTATGAGAAGGACTGAAGTGTTAATTGTTATGCTAGAAGAAACCTAAGGCATGAGTGAACAAGGACACTAAGACCCTCTCCTTGCTTGCTTCCAGTATTGTTCTCTCTGGTTCTCTTGATCCTTCACAGGATATTGGCAGAAAAGAGGAGCTGTTGAGTTAACAGAAGACAATGACAGAGTCGTCCAAAGATGACCAAGCCCTTCCCAAGGAAAAAGATAACCACTACATGAGGTGCTCGGGAGAGAACAAGAAGGGCAGTGGGTTAGATCTGGGATGCCACATGAATTTTCTACCCATGTCACTTACCTTGTTTCTGCCTGTCAGGAGCAGAAATGGTAGGTAGGAAATGACCCTTAAGCTGAAGGAAGGAAGAAAGGGGCCCACCACCAGTCAGTGGCATCTGCCATGGCTCTGGGAAGGAGCACCACTCAGTCACACATTTGTCATGTGGGCTTGAGTCCTCAGCAGCGAGAACTTACTGAGTCCTGTGTAGCTGGCTGCTGGTTAAATTGTAGGAGTGGGGGGAGCCAGGTGCAGTGGTAGCTGCCCAGAGGTGACAAGTCGTCCAGGGGCAGTGCTGGTTGAGTTGGCACAGATGTCATACACACATGTTAGGGAGGGATGCCAAGTGCCCCAGACTCCTGGTGGGTCCTGCTTGATTTGCACAGCCCGTAGGTCAGCAGCTGGGGGAAGCATCCCATTTCTGGGAATTGTGCAGAAGGGAAGGGCAGCTCCTGGAATGCAGAGCCATTTCCTCCACATGGGTTGGGTCTCTCCCCCCAGTGTGTCCTCAACCCCCAGTGCTAGGCACACCCAGATATCACAGAGATGAGATTCTCTTCCCAGGACTGATTCAGTTGCATGCAAATGCCCTCTCAGAAGAGCACCATTAATAATGAACGCATCCTCTTCTCTCAGCCTGCTTTACTTAAAAAAAAAAACTCCACCCCAACTGCTAGACTCAGGAGGAATCTTAAAAATAATTAGTATCAAAATGGAGAGGTGAAAGAATGGTGAGCACCAGATCTTCACTAAAGTTGGTGGCATCTTTGGGGTACTTGTACCCTTGCTCTGGCCTCTTCACAACCTGTGGCCTTGCTGTCACTGTCAGGGAAGCTGCCACAGGATGAATGATGGCCCAGAGTAGTGAGTCACAATGGCAGGTGCAGTTATGTAACGCCGCAAATGACTTCAAGGTCAGTTGACCAAAGAATCAGGGGTCATGTGGTATGACCGTTCTAAGCACAACATTTGGCATCTGATCAGTCCACAGCAAAGGTCCACTAAGGAATGGCAGTTGTCACCACTCTGGACACCATTGGCTTGACTACAACTATATGATGTTGCTTTTAAAGTAGTGCTAGGTGGGGTAAGTGGGTGGCCAAGGACCTCCTTAGGCCACTTGAGTGTCCACCGCCAGCACTGTTTCTTTCCCATGCACAGCTCTCTTGGAACAGTGGCTAGTGCTTTGGGGCTAATCTTCTGGGAAGCAAGCTCTGTGGGATCTCTAGAACCTGGAAAGAAGGGAACAGCCAGCTGGCCTGAGCATCCTCCCTCACCCCTATGTGCGGGCACCATCAGTCAGACCCATGCCTGGGCAAGGAATTGAACTATGTCACTGGAGCCTAGTAGGTTGGACGAGAAAGCAGGGTAGTTGATTTCTTGGTCATTGCTCAGGCACCTTTCGTGTTGTTTCCACTAGGCTCTTGTTCTCCTCTTTTTCTAACTGGGTAAAAATGGAGGGTCTAAGACCTTAAGAATCTTCCTCGTGGGCATCATTGGCCTGGCTGCAGCATCAAGACTGCTACTGACCCCCTAGGTTGCTGTACTGAGAGCCACTGAGCTCTTGTTTCTGTATTGTCTCAGATGTACCCACAACACTTCATCCATCTATAATTTATCTATCTATATATCCACCCATCCATCTATAGATCTGTCATCTATCTATCTATCCATCTACCTACCTATTGATACATTTACTTTTATTTTATGTATGTGAGTGTTTTACCTGTGTTGGTGTCTGTGCACCGTCTGTGCCTGAGAAAGACAGAAGAGGACATTGTATCTCCTGAACTGTAGTTACAGAAGGTTGTGAGGTGCCATGTAGGTTTTGGGATTTGAACCTAGCCCCTCTGGAAGAGCAGCCACTGCTCTTAACCACTGAGCCATCTTACAGAGCTCTGTACTCACCATACTTTGAAACAGGCTGAGTGACAAGGTTACACTAGGCTCGTCACTCAAATGCCTGCTTCTTGGGGGTGTGAGCTGGCCTCTTGTGGAAGAAGGGGCATTGTGTCCCTTGTTGGTACAAGAGAGGGCAGAAGGCTAAATGGGGCAGGATGGCATGGCTAGCGAACACAGACCCTGCCAGCCCTGTGAGGGTGTGGGAAGGTGTGGCTGTCATCCTCAGGGAGCTTATGTTCTGCTTGAGGAGGTGGCTCCGGAATTCAGAAAATAATTTCATGTAAGATGGCATTGTGGGGAAGGAAAAACTGAGTAGAGGAGCATAAAACCAGTGACAACCCCCCCCCCCACCACACACACACCCAAAAGTGACTTCTCAATTTAAAGATGCCTGAGGTTTCGCATATGTGTCACTAGGATCGATTTAAAAAGCAGCATTACCTTTTAGGAGGATGTTTCCAGCACAAGTAACGGCAGCCTGGGGCTGGGCGGGGTTTTGGGAGCAGCGGTTGCCATGGGAACCAGCTTAGCTTTGCCAAATGGCTGTCGTTCCCAAAGTTTCATTTTTATGTGGAGGGGGCTGGAACCTCAGAGCCTTTCCCATGGAAACAATGCCCTAAATGATGGGTGACATTCTCACATAGGTCAACATCATCTGGCTATAAAGGAGATGAGGTGGCAATGGGACTTCAAGTGAGGGAAGAATCATGGCTGGGAATCCTGTGACTGACATGGGGATGCTCTTGTTTCTGGGAGCAAAGTAAACAGGCGAGAGCAGAAATATTTGTGTGCCCTCTCTGAGCTTGGCATATTTTGTGCCATCTTATTTCATGCTTAGAAGCAGATCCTAAGGCTGTGCAGCGTAGCTTGCCCAAGGTTATACAACTGGTCAGTGGACAGAAACACAGCAGAAGATGAGGGGGCAAACCATGAGAAACCTACCTTAAACTACCTCCCTGCCTTCAAGGGGCCACCTATGATCCCCTAAAGTGAAGAACAAACATGCAACAATGATCTCCACTAGAAGAAGAGCAGAGTACTGTGAACATTCACAGCTTGCTCCGTAACTGTGTAGCGACCAGTTTTGCCATGGTGACTTCTCATAGCCTCTGAGTGGTTTTTAAGAATCTCTTTTCCTGCACCTTACGTGTCCAGCTTATTTTGTAGTAGTGTGGCATGTACCCTGTTGTCTTCATTACTCCATTTACAAAGACTCCATTTGATCCATTTTCTACCCTTGAATGAAAAACATGTTGTCATCATTGTCCCCCCCCATAACCAGGAGAAGACACACAGCCAGAAACACTTCTGTATTGGGGGGCTCTCTGGATCCATTTAACCTTGATAGCCCCCTCTTTCTTTAGGCTCACACATAATTCAGGAGAGTCCTATCTGTGGGGTTCGTCTGACCTCTTGGATCCAGTCCTAATGCCTGGCTGAGGGGCTTTCCCTTAGTCCTGTGTGTGCTGAGGCCAGCTCCATGGTTGGCAGGTTGTCTAACTGTTTTTGGGAATGCCAGTGTTTAAGCCCTGGTTCATTCAGCATGTTCTGTGCCAAGCTTTGTGAGGACAAAGGGGAACAAAGGCAGCCCAAGCCCTTGGGTGCATAATAAATGTATAGAAATTCCAAGTGTGATGTTGGCCTCTCCCTAGGGACCGTGGGGCTCAAAGCAGAAGGTGGAGGCTGTGTCTCCTCTAAGAAGTGACTCCTGGGCCTGGGCTGAGTACAGTTGTCTATGTCCCCCCTCCTTGCCCACTGCCTTTCTGTGCTCACAGGATGTTTTATGACTGTAGTGAAAACCTGGAGAGCAAGGCTAGCTGGGAAGAGAGTAGAATGCGGCTGCTATGAAAAGGGGTTTTTAGCCTGATACAGTGTGACCCTGTCCCACTGAGTCCTAGTCAGAAGGAAACTCCAAGAGAAAGGGAACTCTGCCCTGATGTGGTTCCCTGTAGCCTGAGGCACCTCACTCCTTGGGGTCAGAGCACCATGAAAAGGAGGGGGCCCTCAACTGACCACTTCCTGCCAGCTGCCCTAGCAAGAAGAGGCTGTTTATAATAAGTCCCCAGGTGATTCTCCTGTGGGTGATCTGAACTCTGAATCAAAGGTCAAGTTCCTGTCCTCCATTACCAATGTGTGTCCTACCTTGTGCTCTGTGAAAAACACTATCAACAGAAATGGTTTTATTTCCTCGTCCTCTCCCACCCGCCCAGTGGTGCTTGCTCATATGGCTTCCAGCAGAGAATGGACAAACATCTCTTTCACCAGCAAACACTTGAGCTCTGGCCCAGAATGGTTGTCCACTGGGGAGAGGACAGGAGTGGTTAATGAGGGAGGGCCAGTGGCTGTAACTTGAAGTAATAAATAAACATAATATAAGAAAAAAATGAGGGCCAGTGGCACCAGGCTCCACTGACCCGAGAGGCAGAGATGAGGATGTCTGTCCTTCCTGCCTGCCCCTGTTTCTGTGGTCCTGCAACTCTCCTGTGACCCCCCCATGTGATCCGTCAGCCAGTGGAAGCTATGGCTCATCTCCAGGGTTGATTCTGGAGCCACATCTAGCTCCACCCACAAAGAGTTCAAATGAAAGTGAAAAGAATACTTCCAGGTAGCCTGAACATTTTATTCTGTGGGAGACGTTTTAATACTGTCAAATTGTTCCAGCATGCAAATCTATTAACAGTCATCCCTTGGTATCCAGGGTGTAGGAGATTGGTTTCACGATTCTCAGGATCCATATATAAAATATCACACCACCTTCTTGAATACTTTACATACCTCTGCATTACTTACATTCCCAGTACAGTAGATATGTTGCATAAATAGTTATTTCATACTGCTTAAGGAACAACAGTAAGAAAAACAGTCCATACATGTCAGGAGGAAAAAAAGTATTTACAGGAAGCTCTCATGTGTCTTAGGATAGTCTCTCTGATTTGCTATGTAGTTAAGGACCCACCTTGAACTTCTGATCATCCTGCTTGTACGTCCATAGTGCTGGAATTACAGGCATGCTTCACTACATCCAGTTTATGGGGGCTGAGGATTTATTTAGTGCATGCAAAGCAAGCCTCTACCAACCGAGCTACAGAGCCAGCCACAGATAATTTTTTTCACACCCAAAAGTGTTTTATTATATCACAGCATATACAAACTATAAAAGAGTGATAAGCTTTGTGTCTGTATTGTGATACAGAGGTAGAAATTCAACATCCAGGGCTGAGAAAGCTAGAGGAAGGCAGCAGATTATGCTCCCAGGATGATCCTCATAGACCAAGAGGGTCCAGGTGCAGCAACTTCTGAGGATCAGCATCCATCTGTCAGTCTGGCCTTGCATTCTGGAGGGCTAGAGGGGAAGAGCCTTTCCGCTTCCAGACAGGAGTTCTCAGAAGCAAGATGGGAGCTTTAATTTACTCCCTGATTTTTTTTTTTTTTAACACAGTTAAGGTTGGTTGGTTTTGTTTAAGGAACTGTTAGTCTTCTCTCCGTTTCTGTTGACAGTTCCCAAAGCCTGCCTGCCAGGTTCCGGTAAGGCTGGTGAAACCCTGGCCATTTTTTCCAACTAATGGTGTTCAGACCTGTGATTTCCCACCTGAGGGCTTCAGCCCATCCTTAGGAGCCACATAGGAACCTGATTCTCTGTTGTCCTTATGAATAGATATCAGAGTGGCCATTCTATATCTACAAGACTCCTCTCCTAGATAAAGTTTAAAATAGTTGCAACCCGTAGTTGGCTGAATCTGTAAATGTGGATCTCATGGCTAAGGAGGTTTGACTGTGTGTGTGTGTGTGTGTGTGTGTGTGTGTGTGTGTGTGTGTGTGT
>CAJQZJ010010806.1:3952038-3978502 GCA_907164525.1 Lophiomys imhausi
TGTGTGTGTGTGTGTGTGTGTGTGTGTGTGTGTGTGTGTGTGTGTGTGTTGGAAAACAGACACAGGAAATCAGAGTGCCCCACATTGTGACTCTGGAATAGTCATCTTCCAAATCTTGCAGTTCTGGGATCCACCCCTGGGCAGGGACAGTCATGGATGGTCACCTTCCTGGAAGATCAACCCTATACCTTTGCTGTTTTGAGATCTGGTATTTTTCCATATGTAATATAAACCTTTTTCTAGGTTTGTTAATCATCCTGTTTTGGTTTTGCTTCTTGTGTGGATGTATGTATGTGTGCAAGAGGGTTTCCTATGTATCCCAAGGTTTTCTTGAATTTGTGACCATCCTGGGCAGGGATTGCAGGTGTGCACTACTATGCCTAGCCAGTCACGTGATTGCTATGTGTATCTATTTTTTTTCCTTTCTTTCTCCCAACATTTAAATTATTCATACCTCCATCTTCCCATTCCTAACACTTTTGTGAAGTTCCCTGATTAGATTTTTTTTCCTTGCAATAAATTCTCACCTAACAGAGTATAAAAGAGGGTGTACCCCCTTTTGAATTTTGATCTGCTTCTGAAAGCATATTCTCAGCCCAGCTTTGATGGGTTTATATTCTTCCTGCCTTCAAAAAAGCATGTACTTCCTCCCCACTCTGGGGGAGTCCTAAATGTCAACATGAGGTCTCAGTGACTGCAAAGGATCCAGCAACAGCTCTGGCCTTTAGCCACATGCAAATCAACGTGGCCACATAACCCACATTTTTGTTAACACCCTTTGTGTCACAGCCTAGAGTTGAAGATCTCGTAGAGCCGAAAATAATTATAAAAACCTCTCAAACTAGCCTGCTCGTCTGATACAGAAGGAAACCATGACTCAGGGTGTGGGTAGGGCACAGTGGTCTTCTCATGTGGTAATGGTCGGAACCCCATCCCTGGTCCTCTAGGCCATGCTGTTTCCCGTACTTTTGTATCAGCGTAGATTTCTCTGCTACCCCCAGCCGCTCTCTTCTCCAAAGGAGCACTGGTGTGTTTTCATCTGTACAGAGACAGGAGCAAGCTTCTGCTCTCTCCATGGTTAGGGTTGGTTTTTATGCTGCTTGGGCATGGCCTGCCAGCATGAGGTCCGGCTTTTTCCTGGCAGAGTCTTCAGTGGAAGCTTTTGTTCCTGTCAGCACTCCTAATTGTTCTTTTAAAAATATTTTTATTAATTCCTTGAGAATCTCATGTGATGCATTTTGATCTTATACACTCTCTCCTCCAGTTCCTCCCACATCTGTCCTCTCTACTCTCACCTCCCTACCCACCCAACTGTGAGGCTTTCCTCTTCCTCCTCCTCCTCCTCCTCCTCCTCCTCCTCCTCCTCCTCCTTTTTGTCCAGTACAGTTTGTGTTACCCAACTACCCTTAAGCATGGGGTCTGCTCTGGTGTGTGGTTAACTAACCAGAAAGCTGACTCTCCTCCTAGCAGGTATCAGATGCCATTAGCAGGCTGGAGAGGTGGCTCAGTGGTTAAGAGTGGTGGCTGCTCTTCCAAAGGACCCGGGTTCAATTCCCTACACCCACATGGCAGCTCACAACTGTCTGTAACTCCAGTTCTAGGGGAGCTGATTCCCTCACACACATACATGCAGGCAAAAAACCAATGCACATAAAATAAAAGTAAGTAATTAAAAAAAAAGAGAGAGAGAGCCAGGCGTGGTGGTACATACCTTTAATCCCAGCACTCAGGAGGCAGAGGCAGGTGGATCTCTGTGAGTTCAAGGCCAGCCTGGTCTACAAAGTGAGTCCAGGGGAGTCAAGGATACACAGAGAAACCCTGTCTCAAAAAAATCTAAAAAATAAATAAATACAAATAAAAATTAAAAAATCAAAATAAAAAAGAGATTCACACAAAAAAGTACCCAAAGTCCCTCAGCTATTGGTGGGATTTGGTCCCCACCTCCCCCTACTGCCTGCCTCCACACTGGGGTTTTACCTGGCTTGAGCTTGCATAGGTTTTATGCGTGCTGTCACCATTGCTGTGCATTCATATGTGCAACCACCCTGTTGTGTGTCTGGAAAATACGTTCCTTGAAGTCAGCCACTACCTCTGGCTCTTACAAACTGTTCTTCTCTCACCAGTGTGTGACCTCTGCTGCTAGCCTGCTGACTGATGGTACTCCCAGTGTTCCTTCCATGACCCCTGCCTTCCTCTCTTTCTGGGCACTCTGTGACACCATTTCCCAAGGCCACTCACTGTTCATCCCTTTCCTTCCACAGTCAACCCTGACCTGTGAAGGTCCCTTCAGAACCATGGGCCCACATTTCCAGCTCTCTCCTCTGCTTTAGCTGGGCGCTTCTTAGTTCCCACAGGTTTTTGCTGGTAAAGGCTAGCCTGTCCTTTCTAGAATGTTTAGTGACATCTTTGGCCTCTGTCCTCTAGATGCCAGTGATACCCAGAAACATCCGACATAGCAGCTATCCTGGGGTGACATAGCAGCTATCCTGGGGTAGGGGAAGAATGGCCTCTGGTTCTAGACTCAGCACCATAACTCCTGCTCCTTCCTTTCCTTTGTCCCTGCTTATGGGAATGGATGATATACCTTTAAATGCTGTCCTGACTTCAGCATGATAAAATGCAAGATAGTGGAAGGAAAGGGTGACCGATTTGACTTGGTACGGCCTCCCAGAGCACGGACGTGCTGATTCACACAGCCCCTTTGTCCTCTGGGCTCAGCAGCCTCCCATCTTTCTCAGCAGAGCATTCCAATCGATCAGAGATGTTCTGGTTGATAAGAGATGATGGGAAAGGTGAGCCCTTGCGGCTTCTATCCCTGCTCAGCCCAGAGCCCTCTTGTTTACTTGCATCGTTCTGGAACAGAGGCTAGTTCTAGAGGATCTCGTTCGGCACAGCATTTAGCTGTACTCATCAAAGACTGGTAGTATGGCATGAATAAGACCACACCTGGCATGCAGTTGCTGTTCAGTAAATAGTGGTGAACAGATCACTGGAACAGCGATCGTCCCTGGATGGCAGTACCACGTGTGACTTCCTTTGCCCTTGTTTCATTTTCGAATCTACCTTTGGGAGTCTTTGTTCCTTTATAAGAACCAAACCTATGGATATTTCTCCCCAATCCAGGAAAGAAAGCCCATGAATATGTTCCCCTAGTTCAGAAGGAAAAGATCCCTCCCTCATTCTTTGCGTCTTTCTTCCCTAGGTTTGACTACCCAAAACATGGCAACCAGCGCTGTTCCCAGTGACAACCTTCCCACATATAAACTGGTGGTGGTGGGGGATGGAGGTGTGGGCAAGAGCGCCCTCACCATCCAGTTTTTCCAGAAGATCTTTGTGCCTGACTATGACCCCACCATCGAAGACTCCTACCTGAAGCATACAGAGATTGACAATCAATGGGCCATCTTGGATGGTGAGACCTGATGATGGCCTGGCAACGGGGTGGGTTGGTGCTACGTGGGGAGGATCAGGGAAACTTGATAGGCTTTAGTGGGGCAGCATGGTTTCCTGCTTGCAGTTATTATGGGATGGCTGCTGTAGGGCAGTCTGCATTTTCCAGGTGGAATTCTAGATAGAGATCACATCTCGATAGACTGTTTAAAGACCTTCGTGGCAGTGAAAGTGGACACTGGACAAAGAGGCCAGGCTAGAATCCTGACAGCTCAGAAATGCTATGTTGAGGGTTGTTTGCTTGAGCAGAAGTACCCATGAGCAGGGACAGAAGTTTCAAACTAATAAAGTGGGGAAACAGACATTTTCTTTTCTTTTTTCTTTTTTCTTTTTTTAGATTTATTAAGGAAAGCTTGGGAAGAACTCCCAAGAATAGGAAGTACTCAAAAATACCTGAAAAACTAATTCTTAATAACCAGAGTTTATTTAGGAAGTGTCCCTTTGTTGGGAGATCTTGGATCTGGCATTGTCTTCTACTCAGGGCAAAATTAGTGTTTCTTAAAGCGTGGTGGTCAAGGAACTTACTTAAAAAGTGAATTCCCAGGCCCCTTCTCATTTTGAACCACTGAGGACAGAGCGCAGTGGCTTGTGTTTGGCACACCCTGTGGGGACTACTGAAGCTGGAGGGCGATGCTCGAGATTCCCACTGGTCATGATTTTCTGCTGCCCAAGTCCCTCTCCTAAGCAAATGCCCATTAATCATAGGATGCTGGTCTAGGAGGAGAGCTAGGAAAGCTGCTGACTTACAAGGTTCTTTCAGATAAATGTGGTTTGCAAATATTTTTCTCAGTCTGTATCTTGTTTTCCATTCTCATAATAGTTTCTTTCAAAGACTAGACGTTTCTGTTTTGACGACGTCTAGTTTATTAGTTTTTTGTCTTTTACAGAGTGTGCTTTTCGTATTTTGTCTAAGAAGTCTTTGCTTAACTCAAGGTCACAACAGTATTTCTCATGGTTTCTCCTGGAAGTTTAATTGCTTGGGGTTTTTCATTTAGATTTTGATCTATTCTGTATACTTTGCATGTGGGTGGAACAAGTCTCCCAGAGTTCCTGGTTGAAGAGATTCTTCCTTCCAACTCCCAGTTGCTTTTGTCCCTCTAATGGGACAAAATGACAGCCAGTTCCCCATGTAGTTTGTCTTTGATCTGGATGTCTGATTTAAGACAAATTACCACTGCCTTGAGAGTTATAGTGTTATAATCACCTTGGTAGTCAAAGCCAAGAGAATAGATATGCAAACTATAGACCCAGTTAAAATTTCTGACTTTGTTTGGGGTACCGTTGAATTTGTATACAATCCAAAGGAGTTTTTGTAGTGTTTGATACTGAACTTGGGACGTTAACACATGCTAAGCTAGTGACATAGCCCTGGAACACATCTTCAGTCTTTTGATCTGATGTCTGAGATTACAATGCTGATTCTTTTAACCTGTGAACACATGCTTTTTATTTAGTATGATTTGGAAATTAACCCTTCTTTTTTTTTCAATATCTTTAGGAAAGTTTAAGCAAATATCTTTCTAATTTCTTTCTTACATGTTCAGTAAAATATACTGGCAAGACCATCTGAACTGCAAATTTCATGGAGAAGCTTCTAAACTATAAATTGAATGTCTTTAATAGACATAAGGTTATTGAATCACCTCTTTATTCTTCATTGAACTTTGGTAGTTTGTGGTTTTTTAAGAAATTTGTTGAGTTTATCAGCATTACCAACTTATTTGACATAATATTCTTTTATTATATTTATAATACTTGTAGATTCTACAGTGATGTCATCTCTCATTCCCAACACTGGTAACTTGTATCTTTTTGTTAAAATCAGGAATGGTTGAGTTTTATAAGTATCAGTTTTCTCAAAGAGCCAACACTTGCACTCATTGATTTTTTTCTCATTTACTTCCATTGGTTTCCACTCATAATTATTCTTTCTTCTTTACGTACTTTGGATTTAAGTTTCTCTTGTTCTCGTGTCCTTGAAGAAGAGTGTCTTGCTGTTCCAACTAGGCTAGTCTCAATTCTTTTGGGCTCAATGATCCTTACACTTTAGTCTCCCAAGTACCTAAGACTTTGGGTACCCACCACCATGCCCCACTTTGTTCTAATTGCCTGAAATGCAAGCTGATGTTGATTTGAGTCAGTTTTTTCCTTTTCTTGGGATATTTATTTGGTGCTATAAAATTCTCTGAATTTTATAAAAATCTCTTTTAGCTGTGCTCCACAAATTAAAATATGCTGTTTTCCTCCCTCCCTCCCTCCCTCTCCCTTTTCTTCTCCCTCTCCCCTGCCCTCCATCCCTCCCTTACCCCCGCCTCTCTTTCCAAGATAGGGTCTCACTATGTAGCTCTGGCTGCCCTGAAACTCGCCATGTAAACCAGGCTGGCCTTGAACTCACAGAGATCTGCCTGTCTCTGCTTCCCAAGTGCTGAGTGGGTTAAAGGTGTGCACTACTACTCCTGGATTGTGTTTTCATTTCTATTCAGTTCAAATTCTAATTTTTCTGACCCATAGGTTATTTAGAAGTATCTTATTTAGTTTTCAAGTATTTGGGTATTTTCCAGAGAGCTCTCTGTTCTTGGTCTTTAATTTCATTGTGTCAGGGAATATACAGTACATTATTTGAAGTCTTTATCGAGACTGTCTCAGTGTCCAGAAAATAGACTGTCTTCATAGATGTTCTCAGAGTCTGCTGTCACCCGATAGGGTGTTCTGGGAGTGCCTTGCAGCTCACACTGACTAATAATACTGTTCAAGTGTTCTGTATTTTCACTGGTTTTCTGAATACTTGTTCTGTAATTTATTAAAGAGAGGAGTATTGTATGTCAGGGTATAATAAATTTGTAAATTTCCTTATTTTCTACCAGAGTTTTGCCTGATGCTTTTTTTTTTTTTTTTTTTTTTTTTTTTTTTTTTTTTTTTTTTTTTTTGGTTTTTCAAGACAGGATTTCTCTGTGTAATAGTCCTGGCTGTCCTGGACTCGCTTTGTAGAGCATGCTGGTCTTGAACTCACAGAGATCCTCCTGCCTCTGCCTCCCGAGTGCTGGGATTAAAGGCATGTGCCACCATGCCCGGCTGCCTGATGCATTTTAAAAAAAAAAACATTCTGTTGTTAAATGCATAGTCACTTAGAATGTATATATCCTCTTGACAACTTGTCCTTTGTAGACATTTAGGACTGGTATAGCCTCTTGACAACTGTTATCCAGCCATATTAAATGACTTTCATCATTCCTGACTTTGCCCTCCCTGGTCTGAACCTTGAGACTGTGAAGCCCTTCAGCTGGGTACCTGCATTCTGTCTCTCAGCATCAGCACCCTTCACTGAAGGAATGCATGGTATGGTATGAGAAACACATCCCACATAAAATATGCCTTTGGGGACTTGTCTGCAGCCTGGGATTTTGATCAGTTCCACTGGGTGACAGGTAGATAGGTGTGTCCCTAATTGGGAATTTGCATGTGGTCTTCTCCCCTTCTAGCTTGTTCTTCCTGCAGGAATAATTCATTAAGATTTTGTCTTTTTTTTTTTTTTTAAGGTACATCTCATGTATGGCATGCTGGTTTTGAACCCACTGTGCAGCTGAGGTTGAACTTGAGTTTTTGATCCTCCTGCCTCTGCCTCCTGATTTCTGGGATTATAGGTATATGCCAGGCCTTCTGACATGGTAGGCAAAGAATTTGCCAACTGAGCTGCATTCATACTCTATTAAATGTCACTTTATTGGTAAAGTCTTCCATGACCAAGACATCTACCCTAGTATTCATCCACCCCTGCTATTTCAGTAAATATTTTTTAATAAATAAATGAATTATCAAATACTGAACAATGTATATGCAGTAACAGGTTCGATGGATTAGCTACATTATTTTCTTTGTTTTTCTAATTCTTAGTGAAAAATATATACTCATAACTATTAAAAATTTACATTTATGCACTTTCTTTATTACGTTTTATTTAGTGCATGCACATGTGCACATGTATTAGCTATGGCCCACATGTGAAGGTCAGAGGATAACTTGTAGGAATTGGTTCTCTCCTTCCACTGTGTGGGTCCAAGAGATTAATAAGGTCATCAGGATTGGAGGCACATGCCCTTACCCACCAGCCAGCTCTCTGACTCAGTTTCTACACCTTCTTTGTTGTTGTTTTTTTGCTGCTCTTTTCTTTTCTTTTCAATATCAGGTCTCACTATGTAGCCTTGGCTAACCTAGAACTCTCTATGTAGATCAAGCTGACCTTGAACTCACAGAGATCTGTTTGCCTCTGTCTTCAGATTACTGGGATGAAAGACATGTGCCATCACACCCAGCTTGCCCTTTCTAAAATTGTAGGCACCAACTATTGGAATATATGCCACACTTTAGGCTGGACTGAGTTAAATATGTGGAGATAACTTTCTTCACTGTACAAGTGTATATTAGGAGCACATTAGTAGAGTATATTGTTAGGATTCCCAAAAGAGCCATTTTTGGCACTTCATTTTGGGCTGTGTTCTATAGAAAACATTCAGAGAAACATTGCATAATACATACAGAGAAGAGCACTGCCTGATATAAATTGTGGTTCAGTCACTGTTATTTCTTTTTATTGCTATATAAGCTTCTTTAATGTTTTTCTAAATAACTCTGAACATTTGCTTCTCAGGGAGAAAAAAGTATTTTCCAGAGTGCCTTTTAGATGCTATGATAACATTTCTTAGCAGCACAGACAGGGGAAACAATGGCCACAGCATTACTTTTGGAGCTCAGATCAGTGAAACCTGGCCTAACTAAGGGTTTCTGTTGCTGGGATGAAACACCATGACCAAAGCAAGTTGGAGAGGAAAGGGTTTATCTGGTTTACACTTCCACATTGTGGTCCATCATTGAAGGAAGTCAAGACAAGAAGAGTCAATTAGGGCAGGGACCTGGAGGCAGGAGTTGATGAAAAGGCCATGAAGAAGAAGAAGCACAGCCTACTGGCTAGCTCTTCATGATTGCTCAGCCTGCTTTCTTGTAGAACCCAGGACCAACCAGCCCAGAAGTGTCCCCACCCACAATGGGCTGAGCCTTCTCCCATTGATCCCTAAAGTGCCCTACAGGCTTGCCTAGGATCCAGTATTATGGAGGCGTTTCTCAGTGTGAGGCTTCCTCTTCTCTGATGACTTTAGCTTATTTCGTGTTGACATAAAACTAGCCAGCACACTTAGCATATGGCATTGCCCACCTAGCCTTTCCTAAGAATAGATACTAGATTCCAAGACTAGCACATTCTACATCATAAATTCTTCCATTTTTAAAAGGCTCAAAGCATTTCAGCTGAGGATGGCTTTTAAAAGGATGCCCCATATATAGAGAGAACCTTAACCAGAGGCCTGTTATGTTTAGGCCTGGGCATAACACTGACCCTTTCTGGAGCCGGCCTCTCCCAGGGAGGTTTGCAAACCTGAGAGAGTCAACGATTTTCCTGAGCAGCCAGTGCTCCCTGCTGGCTACCATTGGGAATGTGCCAAGCCTGGGGGTAGATGCCCTCAGTTGCCCCACACCCCACCAGTCTCAAAGTGCTTTGGATTCTGCTTTCTCTTGTTCCAGATTCAGGAAGGACAAAAGTATGGCAGCATGAGTGACAATGGGTCATGAGTGACAGTGATTGTGTGGGGATGGCAATCAACACGATAGTGATGATGTCATTGGGCATTATTGCTGGAAAGCCCATGAACACACTCTTTACTTTTTACAAAATGCTGCTGTGGTAGCCGCTCATGCAGACAAAAATAAGGTCGAGTGGTATGGTTTGTATACGGAATGTCTCCCACTCATGCTTTGAGTATTTGGTCACCAGGTCGTGGCAATATTTTTGGAGGTGGAAGCTACTTGGAGGAAGCAGGTCACCAGAGGTGTGTCTTTGAAAGTTCTATCCAGTCTCCAGTCCCTCCCTTCCTCTTTGCTTCCTGTCCACCATGAGACAAATGGCTTTGTCCTCCACATATTTCTGTTACCATGATGTGTGGTCTCAGCACAGCCCCATAATCAACAGAACCAAGGACTGTGAACTAAAAATCTCTGAATAAATCTTTCCTCCCTTGAGCTGGTTTTCTGTCAGTGCTGATGAAACTGATGAACAGATTTAGTTTCTGACAGCCAAACCTGGCTCAAACACCCAGAGACCACCAGACAATACATAATTGGTTTAGCAGGAGAATCTTCTCCAATGTGACAGCCACTTCTGGTGGCTCTAGGAAATGAGTTGAACTCCTAGGGAGAAGGCATACAGCTGAGCTGTCAGGATTTCACCCATCCCTATCCCGTCTTCCCATCCCCTGCTCCCCATGGCTGTGATCATGTGTGCAGGCGTACTCAGGGGGACCACTCTGAGGTTCCACACTCAGGAGGCTGATGGGATTCTTGCTCTATTACAAACCTGTTTCTTGTTTTATTTCAAGGAGCCCTACTAGCAACGCCCTCTCAGAACTTGAGAGCAGAAGTTCATTTCACCCCAGGTCTGTGCAGCTCCTAGGCTTTGGAGCAAGCTGGTTCTGAATTCTTTCCCACATGGACTTGAGACCCTCATCTCACATTCCCTTGCCAGAGCTGTGGGCATCCCCTCTACACAGTCTAGTCTGTCCACCCCTCAGCTGCTGCTTCACCCAGTCCATTACATTCACCATTCTACTTCCTGTCTCTGAATGCCGTGGCAACAGTACATACCTGGTACACATGCTTAGAATCGGTAGGATTGTATTCTTGTCCTTTCATGGCTGACTTCTTTTATTCACCGTTGACTCTCCTTCCTTTTTAAAGCTGAATAATACCTTGCTGCATTGTGTGCCACTTTCCGATGTCATTCCCTCTAAGGATGTATGCTTGGGCCTTCCCCTCTTTTGACTGTTGTGAAAAGAGCAGCTATGAATGTGGTCTGTAATTCTCTCTGGATCCCTCTGTTCAGCTTCTTGTCTTAGCAATGTTGTATCCCTGATGATTATGTTGAGCTAGAGATTGGAGACTGCGGAGCTCTTCATGACGGCCCCTCGCTTCTACCCAGTGTAGATGGAGAAGTGACTTGACTGGAGCCACACCTGGCTAATGACCAAGCCAGGCCTTAG
The DNA here is from genome assembly GCA_907164525.1 of Lophiomys imhausi. NCBI lineage: Eukaryota > Metazoa > Chordata > Mammalia > Rodentia > Muridae > Lophiomys > Lophiomys imhausi. Next base: position 3,962,571 of record CAJQZJ010010806.1, read on the forward strand.
CCTCCTGACCCTGATGAGGCCAAACATGTCCTCCATCCTCTCATGTTGACTTCTGCTTTGGCACAAGCTTTAAGTGTGCAGAATAGCTGTAGACACACACCTCTGTCCATTTAAAAGAGAAGCAAGTGTGCCTGGGCCTCCCCTGCCCACGTGGCTCCAAGCTCATTCTCTGTCCTGCCAAGCTCTGGAACTTCCATTGCCACAAAACAACAAAGAGCCATTCTTCAGATCCTCCCTGCCCAGGAGCTCTTGGAGCCAGGCTCACAACCTCCTGTTCCTCGTCCCCTCAGCAAGGGATCTTTCTTTGTGAAGAGCAAAAGCCTGACCATCTGTCCTCTGGTACCCTCGAAAACCAGGACATTTCCACCCTGGCTTCTGCCCATAACTAGACATAAGTACTCTTGTCTTCTCTGAGGGGCCTGGACCTGGCTTTCCCCTGAACATTTGAATCAAAATTCTTTCTGGAGAGCTGGAAGAGAGAAGGACATGGGAAAGGCAGGAAGGAATAGGAATGCCTATGAGATATTTCTCCTGAGCTGGGGCTTTAACTCAGTGATAGTTCATGCTCATGACCCCATGGCCAACATTATAGTAGGCACATCACATGGTCTCCAGACAAGAACAGAGTACAGTAAGACTTGGGCTGTCCTCTACCCCAAAGACAGTGACTTGAGGAATTTCCCTCTTTCCCTGTGGGAGCAAGTATGGCCACTGGCCTCAGCTGATGAATCCAGCCTTACAGGTCTGTGCCTGACCCTTTCTCCTGGCTGTGGGAGCCATTCCTGCACAAATGCTCTCAATGGCCCGAGGCTCCCTGATGTCCAGGATGCGTGGGGTGGGGAAGCAAGGTTTGCAGGTATAAAACTCTCCTCACATGGGTTGTCTCCTAAATCCTTTCTAGATAGTGATTGGCTCTTAGTGCTGTGCTACAGAGGCTACTGACCAGACTGTTCCTGCTGGCTATAAGCCAGGTTAAGGGCCTCGCAAGGATTGTTCCTGCTAGTCCTTGATAGCTCTAGTGGGATGCAGGGAGCTAAAGGGTGAGATGAACTCACAGTAAGCACATGCACTCTGCAACAGCTAATAAAAAGGAGATTAATAGGTGAGTTGAGGACATGGCCAGATGGAACCGATGGTTTTGAGTAGAGGAGGCGTGTGATTGGACTGATGGGTTCAAGCTTGCGCTGGCTCATGTGTAGAAGAATAAAACTAGGGTATGATGAGGTGGTAGCCTAGGGCTCTGGGCGAGGAAGCATGAAGGGGTAGATTCCAGCTATAGTTTTAGGAGGACCCGCAGGCTCTGTGAATGGAGAATAGGCAAGGGATTGGGAAGAGAAAATATTAAGGAATGGGACTGGGAATCAAGAGTCTAATTTTTGGCTCACCAAATATGAACTGCCTTTCATACAAAGAGCAGAACCAAGGTGTTCATTGAAGAAGTGATAGAAGTGTAGACAGGTGTCTATCAGCAGGAGAGGAGGGTGGAGCGTGGGTTGCAGAGAAGGCAGAGGGATATTTTTTATATCTTTTTTTATTAAAATAAAACTCATAGCCAGGCAGTAGTGGCACACTACCCAGCACTCAAGAGGCAGAGGCAGGCAGATCTCTGTGAGTTTGACGCCAGCCTGGTCTACAAAATGATTTCCCGGACAGCCAGGGATACATAGAGAAACTGTGTCTTGAAAAAACCAAAGAAAAAGAAAAAGACAAACAGAAAAATATACAGTCCACATGCATAGTTGCAGTTTTTAGCATACCTATTGTCTGGGTTAGGGTTTCTATTGCTGTGAAGAGACACCATGACCAAGGCAACTCTCATAAAGGAAAACATTTCATTGGGGCTGGCTTACAGTGTCAGAGGTTTAGTCCATTATCATCATGGTGGGAAGCATGGCAGCATACAGACAGACATGGTGCTGGAGGAGGAGCTGAGAGTTCTGCATCTTGATCTGCAGGCAGCAGAAGGGAGACTGTGTGCCATACTGGCATAGTTTGAGCATAGGAGACCTCAAAGCCCACCTCCACAGCGACACACTTCCTCCAACAAGGCTACACCTCCTAACAGTGGCACTCTCTATGGGCCAAGCACTCAAACACATTAGTCTATGGAGGCCATACCTATTCAAACCACCCCACCTATCAAAGTTTTGGGCCCATAAATCACCCATCCATCTAGAAGTTAATAACCACTAGAATTACAGCCATCAGTTTCTGAATTTTTCCATATCCCCTAAAACATTCATACATGAGCACTCCTCATTGTTCTTCCCCAAGACCCCAGACTCTCCAGTCTGCTTTCTGCCCTCAGGCAATCACCTGCTGCATCTCATATGCATGGAATCATGCAGCATGCATCCTTTGTGAATGGCTTCAGTGCTCGGAAGGTTCCGCAAGGGGCAGTGCACATCCAGATTCTTCTCTTTCTGTACGGCTGACACTCTGGTGTGCAGGTATACACACTTTGCTCACTCTTTCCTTGGTCCCTGGGGCTGTGTCCACTTGTATGACACTTGGAGGATGCTTGGCTCTTGGATTAGATAGTTGCTGAGAGTGCTCAGCTGCTTGTTTCTCTGTGGACTTAACATTACATTCCATCAGCAATGTATGAGGGGGTCACAGACTTGAGGTAAACTGTTGGGGGGATTGTGACACTTATTCCTAGTAGAACTTGTTTCTGAGATGAGAACGGAGGTGAGGGCGAAGGGGGAAGAGGAACCTGACTGGTGATGGCTGTGTTTAGAATCCTTATGTGCTCAGAGCTCTATTGAAAGGGAGCCACAGGGCACAGCCATGCATCATGTCTTTCCAGGTCTGCGTGTCTGTCCATGGGCAGGTATAGAGTCTGCGGGGGAATGTACTGGGGCCAGCTGGGAATGGGTGTTGGAAGAACAACCTCCATGGCTGCTGGCCTCAGGCATCTCATCCTGTTTCAGGCTTTGGACATGTTCTGCTAGCTTCTTGCTCAGAGGCAGGTAGGCATAAGGAACTAAATGCAATTGTGAGTTCAAAACCTACTCCATGGCTCATTAGCACACAAGCCTGAAGGTTACTGGACTCAGAAGGCTGGCCTCCCAGAACAGCTGAGAGATGGAATAGGGGTTGTGGGCCAGCACTGTGTCTCTCCCAGCTACCAGGGGCCCTCCCAGGCTCTGTTCTGTTCCCATGATGCTCCTGAGCTCTGGTTATGCTGCTGAGGCCTCTGCTGCCCCCTGCAACTTCTTCTCTGTGTCTGTCAGTCTTTTCATCAGTGACAAATCCCTGAGAGAACAATTTAAAAGGAAGAAAGGTTTGTTTCTGCAGCGGGGGTTGGTTGGCAGTCTGCTAGCTCCATTGCTTTGGGCTTAAGGTGAGCAGAACTTGTGGAGGCAGGAATATATAGAGTAGTACGCTGTTTCCCAGGAAGCAGAGAGAGGGAGAGAGGTGGGGAGAAAGGGACCAGAGTCCCTTCAAAGACCTGTCCCCAAATGACCTATTTTCTCCACCTAGGTCCTACCTCCTGAAGTTTTCACCACCTCCCAAATTAGAGCTACCAGCTGGGAGCCAAGCCTTGAACATGTTTTATATTCAAACCATAACATTCCCATCCCTGAGAGCATCGTCAGAGGATGAGTGTCCCTGGTTCTTCTTGAGAACTCCACAAAGTCATAGACTATCTTCCCAGAGTGGGCACTCATACCTACAATTTGCATACCAACCCAGGGGATCTTGGGCCTCATACACACCTACCCCACAGTCTCCCCACTCCATGCCCTGCAGCTGGAATAGTGTAGCATCAAGAACAGGGATCCCTGGGGCTACTAGCTCTGGAATATTACTTGCTGTGGTCCTTTAGCCATCTTGTTGAGGAAGCTGTTATCATTGCCAGAGGGAATCCTTTCCCATGGTCAGGAAGTCAGCTGGAGGCTCTGTAAGACTTTGGCTCCTTCCCTGGAGTCAGTATGAGCTGGCCTGGCTTTCACAGCCTGCCAGTGCATTGCAGCTGAGAAAATTGGCCTCTTTTCTGGGGACAGTGAGTGGTTGGTGCACCTAGCCTTGCTGCCAGGCACCTATCCTTACCCTATTACACACCTGACCCGGAGAGTGAGCACAGTTCTGACAGGAAGGAGCAATCCTGTCACCGTGTATGATTTGTGAGGTGATGTGGTTTGATGCAAACGTATAGCTACAGAGGCACAGGCTTTCCCACCTAGACTTGATTGTCCTCCCTCCCTACAGTAGGATTGGGGATTTCAGAAAGACAACAAATTCTAGAAGTGGTCCTTAAGGATATATATCATCTCTAGAAATCACCGTCTTTATTGTTCGGTATTCTGGAACCCTTGTCTCCTCCTGATCAATGAAAGCTGGAAAGCTAGTTTTTAGTGTTTTTCCTTATAGCTAACAGGCCAGACCCACATCTAGGTGAATAAAGAGGAAGAAGAAACGAGCAGAGGAGAAGAAAGAGGGAGATGAGAAGAGGAAGGGAGAGAGGGAGAGAAAAGGAAGAGAAGGAAGAATAGAAAGGAAAAAGAAGAGGAAAGGAAGGAGGAGTCAGTCTTGACAGATACATCAGAGACCAAGGCTGACACCCTCGATACTGGCTGTCCACCCACCCGAGACTCGTGTGATGCTGGCATGTGGGACTAGATCTCAGAGCAGCCTCCACGTAGTCCTGCTGCACTGGTGTTTTCCATCTGGAGACTGCCTCCTCACTCTGCCTGCACCACAACACACACTGGCGGAACATCTCTTCCCCACAGTGAGTAAGGCTCTCTCTCCCCAGAAGCCTTCTACCTTCATGAGCCAAGGCACAGGGAATGAATGCAGGCAGAATTATTTCTGTTTTTGTTGTTGGTTTTTCTGAGACAGGATTTCTCTGTGTATCCATGACTGTCCTGGACTCACTTTGTAGACCAGGCTGGCCTTAAACTCACAGAGATCTTCCTGCCTCTGCCTCCTGAGTGCTGAAATAAAAGGCGTGGGCCACCACACCTGGCCAGAGTTACTTTCTTGAGAGCATAAACCGAGTACCTTCATCCTTCCCTAGGAACGTTCATTGGGTGGCAGGACATGGGCTGGTGTTTCCAGGTATGTGAGTCAAAGCAGAGGTTGCCTGCTCAGCATTACCTGCTCCCCTGGCTGCATGTCCCCTTAGGCCAAGGATAACTTTCAGCCATTTGTCTTCAGTTTTACCTGCAATTACTGGCATATCAGGTTGAATGTGTTTTGATCATTCATAATTTTCTATAATTATTATTTAAATGTTATTAGCATATATTGTACAAAATAATGGACCTTGTTATGATACCTTCGTACATGTATACAATTACTCCTGTTATCCTTTCTGGTCTCCCCACCTCTATCTTTTTTTTCCTCTTTCTAAATAGCTTTCTTTATACATATATATGTGTGTGTGTGCGTGCGTGCGTGTGTGTGTATACATATATACATATATATACATACACATGTATATTTATACATGCACACATATACATACACACACGCATATATATATATATATATATTTTTTTTTTTTTTTTTTTTTTGAGATAGGGTCTCTCTATCATGTAGACCAGCCTGGCTTCAAACTCACAGTTTGCTTGCCTCTGTCTCCTGAGTATGCCACCACTCTTGACCTTTTTAAAAAATATAGGTTCCAGCCGGGTGGTGGTGGCTCACGCCTTTAATCCCAGCACTTGGGAGGCAGAGGCAGGTGGATCTTTGTGAGTTCGAGGCCAGCCTAGTCTACAAAGTGAGTCCAGGAGAGCCAGGGTTACACAGAGAAACCCTGTCTCGAAAAACCAAAAAAAAAAATATATATATATATATATATATATGTTCCACACATGAGAGGCAATGTGATTTTCATCTTTCTGAATCTGACTTATTTCACTTAGTGGGGTGATTTCTACTTCCAGTTTTCTGTCTCTACAACAGTGTTTCGTTCCTCTTCATGCCTAAGTAGTACTGATCAGTGGCTTAAGAGTCGTTCAGGCATGTTCTCGGGCATGATATAGCTGGGCCATGCAGTAGTTCCATTCTTAGTCTATGACAATCTTCATACTGATTTTCATAGTGGCGGCAGCCATTTCTCCTCCAACCAGCAGTGTATGTAGTCATGTTATGGTATCTTTGCCAGCCTTTGTTGCCTTTTGCTTGATAGGATCTCAGTAAACTCTTCATTTACATTTCCCTCTTTGTTAAAGATAACATATGCTTTCCGAGCCCACTTTTGAGAACTGTCTCCCACGCAAATTTTAAGAAATTTGTTCTAGTTCTGTGAAGAATGTCATTGAAACCTTGATCGACTTATTTCTGCCGTCTTGTTTCATAGCTACTTTTTGTTAGGATTCTTTTTGCCTTGTTGGATATTGTTTCCATATACTTTTTTCTCCCTTTATCTCTCTTATTGACTCGGAAGTTTGAGGTTTTATTTCCGTTCTTCAGAAAGCTATGGTACAGACGTAAGAGAATGCCTACTTGTATTTTTCTAACAGCATCATGATATAATCAGGATCTGGAGGCTTTTCCCAAACAAAGTGAGGACTTTAGGTGAAGTTAAATATCCTTTACCCATTACCAGAATAAGAACATCACATTAAGACCAGAGTTATTGAGGCTGGAGAGATAGCTTGGAAGTTAGGAGCATATACTGACTTATATGCTTAGTTGGGGCCCCAGCGCTCATGCTGAGGAGTTCACTCCAGCTCCAGGGCGTCTGATGCCTGCTCTTGGCCTCTGTGAGCACTGCATTCATACCAATACACACACACACACAACTAAAATTAAAAATAATTTAAAATATTTAAACTAGTATTTCCTTCCTCTTGGCAACAAATGTTTTTTAAATAGCATTATTGCTTCAGGTTTTAGAGATTTTTTTTTTATATTTGGAAATAAAAAGTTTCATATTTCAGAGCACTTCAGATGTTGAACTTTCTGATTGGGTCTATTCAACCTGTAACCAGTCCCATCACTCACTCATGAGTCATCATACATTTTTGATGTAAATTATCGTGCATTCTCTTGCTCTGTGTTTGTACTGCTGCAGTTTGAACCTAGGACCTTACACATGCCAGGCAAGTGTTCCCAGCTCCCTTTTCTACATGTTTATTCTGAGGGCATCCCCTGGTAAGTTGCCTGGGTTCAACTTAAACTTCTCATCCTCCTACCTTGCCTCATAAGTAGCAGAGGACAGACCTCACCATCAAGTCTGGCTTCCACAGTCCTCTAATTGAGCATCACATTTTATCTTCATTCAAATGTTTGCTCTTAGCTCTTCCTACTGCCATTTATAATGCCACCTATCTTTCTCACCCATGGATTTAGTTTTCACTTGAATGACATTCTCCAAGAAGGGATTTTGTGCTGTTAATTGTTGTTTTGAACAAAGACTCTCTTGTGGCCCAGGCTGACCTTGAACTCCTGTTCCTTCTGCATCTACCTCCAAAATGCTGGGATTATAGGTGTGCACCACTGTGTCTAGCTTCAGAGGAGTCTCTTTTATTTCCAGATTTGTATTGAGCTTTAATTTTTGAGCAATCTCTATTTTTTGGATAATATACACCTTCAAAGTGTGTGAATACATCAACTACAATATTAGTATCATGACTCCTGGACTCACATTCATCTCTTCCTATGCACATAGGCCAAATCATACCACATTCATCTGCTTTGTTGATTGCAGTTTAAAATAGGGTTTATCAGCTGGGCGGTGGTGGCATATGCCTTTAATCCCAGCACTCGGGAGGCAGAGGCAGGCGGATCTCTGTGAGTTCAAGGCCAGCCTGGTCTACAAAGTGAGTCCAGGACAGCCAGGGATACACACAGAAACCCTGTCTCGAAAAACCAAAAAAAAAAAGAATAGGGTTTATCTAGGAAAAAGGAAGAGCTGGAGGAATACAGCCTGCCTTAAAATCTAGGGGTCTCCAGATTCCTCATTCTGTGTCTTTCCTTGCCACCCGCCCACTAGTAATTCTACGTGAGAATCTCTCACCTCTTTTCTTCTCAGGGTCTGACTTGAGGTGTTGCATGTGATTTGCCAGGCTCAGCAGCTTGTGTGAGAAACTAAGCCCACAAACTCTGTCTTCGTCCTCCCCTCCTTCAGCTCAGAGCATCCTCGGTGCAGCTGTTTCTTAGAAAGCATTCAGCACCTGGTCACTTCTCTTCCCAGCATGGTCCAACCACTGTCCATGTCTTGCTTGGATTATCCATGAGCCTCCTAACTTGGTTCCCTGCTTCCATTGGTGTTTTGACCCCTGACCCCCTAGGTCTCTTCATGCTCAGGAAGAGGAAGGGCATAGGGCAACAGACTCCCGTAACCTGCCCGCCGCCACCCCCAGCCCACCATGTGTTGGCTATACCTGTACCTCTGAGTTTTTGGGGTACACCCTCTGCTTGAATGTGCCTCTGATTCCTCTTGCACTATACTCATTGCTTAAAAGTCACCTACTGAGAGGTAGCTTCTTGACCTATCCAGAACGACAACAAAGTCTACAGCCACCCTTCACCTGACAAGATTGGCCCTCATACTATGTATTAACCTACGGTAAAGTTACATCTGCCATTCAATTGTTTATCTGCTTCACTTCTGGGTTTTCATTCCATTCGCCCTGTAACCAAAGGGCCTATAACCTGCCTGGCTCGTAGTCGGCACTCAGATATTTCTCAGATGAATAGACAGAGTTGCCTAGCTGCACATTCCTTTAAATATTCAAATACAATGTGGGTGCTTTGGGGATTGGGTCTCAACTAGACAAGAGTACTGTGTATCAGGGAAGGATGAGACTCAGGGATCCTCAAAGTGGGAGTGGTGAGGGCTGCAGTGGGCCCCCCCCAACTACCCCTCATTTCCTGCCCCAGGTGCTCTTTCCTGCCATTTCCATTCTAGCATGTAGACCTGACTTCTGAAGGCTTCCTCATGGCCTGCATGTGTCTGTCCACCTAGAGCTTAAAGTGGTCCTTTTGACTGGGCCAGTTTCTTTGGAGCACTCCCCACCTGAGAACTTCAAGGTGGAGGCCTTGTTTCCATATATGTGAAGGAGGAAATGGAGACACAGAGAGTCAGGCACACCCCAGAGGACGCCAGTTTGTAAGGGCTAAAGCAGGAATCCAAGCCCAGCTGTGAGGTTCCCCAGTGGGACTTGTGAAAGTTGATCTGTGATTTCATGAGGCTTGTCCTTAGGCCATAGAAGAGAGGTCCAGGGAGCACGGAGGTTGAAATGAACCAGATAGAACCTTACACAGGAGGAGAGTCTGCGGTGGCTGGAAGTCCCTGTGTGAGGACTGCTGGGACTAAGAGGGTATAGCCACAGCAGTAGCCTGAGGTTCTGCTGGCTATAGTGCCTCCAATGGGATCAGGGCAGCCCCTGAGTGACCTCATTCCTCTCCAGTTCTGGACACAGCTGGGCAGGAGGAGTTCAGTGCCATGCGGGAACAATACATGCGCACGGGGGATGGCTTCCTCATCGTCTACTCGGTCACTGACAAGGCCAGCTTCGAGCACGTGGACCGCTTTCACCAGCTCATTCTGCGGGTCAAGGACAGGTGAGGGCAGTAGACAGAGCGTCCCTACTAACGTTCCTGGCTTACTGAGGCAGGCACAGTCCTGGATTTCCCTCTCTCTCTCCCTCCCTACCTCCCTCCTCCTCTTCCTCCCTCCCTCTCCTTTTATTTCCCTCCCCCTACAGATTTCTCTGTTACTTCCTCTAAGGCAGCAGTTTTCAACCTGTTGGTCGGGACCCCTTTGGGGGTCGCATATCAGATATTTACATTATGATTGGTAACAATAGGAAAATTACACTTATGAAGTAGCAACAAAATAATTTTATGGTTGAGGGTCACCACAGAATGAGGAACTGTGTTAAAGGGTCGCAGCATTAGGAAGGTTGTGAGCCACTGTCCTAAAGTCTCCCCTGGCTCTATCCTTGGTTCCTAAGCTGTTCCCAAGGCTCCAATTTCCATAAACTATCCCATAATCAAGGAATCATTGGTAACATCTTTGTTTTCCAACTCCAATTTAACCAAATTGCATTACATGCAAAGGAAAAGAATTTCCTCTCCAGAACACATTGAAATTGATTAAATTGCATTTGGCTATAAGATTTGCAAGTCTCTGATTAAAGGCTTTTTTTTCTTCACACTCTATAACATAATTAAATCAACCTAGTGTCTGTTTTAGCCCATTTGATACTGCCAGTCAAAGAAGCAACACAAAAAGAAAAATTAAGTGAAGGAAAACAGCAAGTTTAGATTAAATCCCTATAAAGGTGGAGAAACCCAGTCAATGACCATTCCACAGGAAGAACGGCTTGTAACTTTACCTGGCAGGAGAACACTTACACTCAGAGCAAGCTGCAACCGGCTAACGCAAGTTCAGCCCACGAATATGTGGACCTCACAAGAGACACATAAGTGCTCCAGTGGTGGGGAAATCTTAACTTAGATGCTAATCAAATAAATAAGTAGCCTTTTATGTGTGTGTTTTTCAAATTTCAGAGCTTTTAAGATGAAAACATCCAATATTGCCCCAAATGCCATGGGCTGATGTTTTGTTTGGTGCAACAAACAAACATCTGTAAGATGCTTATGGGTCGTGCCTCTTCATCCCACACTTCCTCTTCTGGGATACATTTTCATTTTGCCGCTGCCATTTGTGTAGTGCCAGCTATGTGCCAGGCCCTGTCCCTGGTGCTCTTCATGAGTCCTGGCTGAAAGGACCTAGAAACCCTACATGGTTTGTGTATCAGGGCACTGCAGAGCTGAGGGGTATGTCTGGAGAGAGGTATGTCTGGGAAACCAGGCCCCACACCAACAGCCTCAGGCCAGCCTCAACACTAGCTTTGCAATAGACCCCAGGCTACTTCTGCCCAAGCTCTTGTCTCCTCTGGAAATGATGGGGCCCACTGGGGAATTGCTGCGGGGGCACCCGGACTCAAGGTTTGGTTGGCATCACCCTGAGCTGATGGTGCAGGAGGATAAATCTCACTTGGCTCTTGTTCTCCTGTTTCCCAGGGAGTCATTCCCGATGATCCTTGTGGCCAATAAGGTGGATTTGATGCACCTGAGGAAAATCACCAGGGAGCAAGGAAAAGAAATGGCAACCAAACACAATGTAGGTGTGCGTGCGCCTGTGTGCGCATGTGCGTATGTATGTGCGTATGTGTGTGTTGGAACCTCAGGGCTAAGCGGGAAAGTCAGTATGTCATCCCCCTGCAGTCCTGGTCTTTGGAAATGGGATTTAGGCCTCCTACTGAGCCACCAGGCTCCACAGAGAGACCACAAGGTACAACGTGAAGGGATATTATTTGAAACAAGCAGCAGGCCAGTGACAAGCACCCTCTGAAGCCATAAAGAGGCTCTGGGGTGGGGGCGTGGGCTGCTGCCTTCAGAGTGGCCTGGGAGGGGTATTCAGCGCACTCCTCCTGGCTGAGGGCTGCTCTGCCTGGGGCCGCCCCGCCCGTATCCAGGCTGGTCTGTGCAGAGCTCAAGACCTAGCACCCGGCCAGCACTTCGATCAGCTCTGCTCACTGAGCCCGCCCCATGCCCTGCACTGTACTGCGGAAGCATGGCTATCAAGTCCTCTACCCTTACAATCATTATCTCCACTCGATAAACTTTAGCTCCGAGGATACTCCAGCTATAGCCTACCACAAGCATTTTAGCTTTCTGAGTTCATTGTGGTGTCCTTGCCCTCTGGACAGTGAGGGCTGGCTCAGGTCTCTGCAGGGTCCTGCCTGCTATCTGGAAAGTCTCTGTCCACTGGCCTCTACCCTACACACAGAGAGAGGCATGCTGGGAGTTAGTTTTGTCTGTCTGTCTTCTGCATTCATTCCTTTATTAGTTCCATAATCCTAGGTCCTAGGGAGCAAACCCTGCCTTTAGGTCCTTACTTCCAGTGATGGAGACAGGCAGTAAGCAAAGTAAGTTACAGTTTGTCTGGAGGTAACACATCCTATGGAAGCAAGCAAACCAGGAGGGGTCAGGATGGGAAGAGGGGGCGCCTTTTAAACAGGGTGGGATGGGTCCATTTCAGCAAGGACTCAAGGGAGCAAAGGAATGGCCAGACTGAGGAGAGAACACTCTACCAAAGAAATAATCTATGCCAAAGCGTAGATTTGGCTGGGAAACGTTGGAAAAGGGTATGGTTGTAAGGGTAGAGGACTTTTCCAAAAAAAGGTTGGAGTTTGCAGGCTGGCAAATGAGCCGCTGAGGCTGATCAGTTGCATGGGGATGAGCTGTAAGAAGTGCAGTCAGTGGGGTGACTTAAAGAATTGTGGTTCCAATGGAGGCTGAGGAGGAAGGCCACGGGATGGTTTAGAGAGAGGTGTGACATGTGGCGGAGCAGCTTCTCTCCTGTGACATGTTGAGAATAGCCCACTGGGAAGTGAGAACAGAGAGTCACGCGGGGACACCCCAGTATCCCACATGAGGCTGAGCAACACGTAAGAGTGGCAAGATTTGGGCTGCACTTCTAAGAACTGACAGCATTTGCTCCCAGATTGGATATGGGATGAGAGATAAAAGGTGGGTTCGCAGACAACTGTGTTCTGAGACCCTTAGATACTGAAGATTCATGAGCTCCCAGGAGCGTGAGATGTCAAGGGGCTTTGGCTGTGGGTGCTTTCCTGCCTCCCGTTTGCATGTGTACAGGGCTCCACAGTGTCCTGATCCATAGGTAGGTTCTACCTGGTTCTTCTCAGGGATGTCTGTCATGCCTAGAGGTGGTGTCCGGCTCACAAGACACTCCAAAACTGGCCTAGCACACAGTTGCCCATGTAAGGCCAGGTAAGGACCTAGAAGGCTCTCACTGATTCTCTGCTGCTGGCCTGAGCATGCAGAGTTCCTGTAGTCATGCCATTCTGAGCTCAGTCTCCTCACTGCTTGCCTCTGAGGGTTAATTCAGCAAAAACAGGAATAGGGAGACAGGGAAACCAAACAGCTATCCCACTGTGGAGAGCACTGGCCTTTCAGAGTTATCAGAGGCTCAAATAAAAATGTCAAAGGCCTGCACTGGGCCCTTTGTGTGTCTCTTCACTACAATAAGACCTCTGCTTGAAGCCACTGCTGACCTCAGACCATGGTAACTTACGGATAATGATCCCTGTGTATCCTGGGCAATACTTCCCACTGACTGCTTTAACTCCGGAGCTTGCCCTGCCACCCTCCTCTTGTGTTACATGAACAAACAACTTAATTTCTTCACTGTACTTAGCTTCTTTAAATGTATTAGAATAAAAGGCACTAATTTTGTGATCAGAAAGAATAAAAGTTAGGAGAAGTTGCAAAGTCCTTTGGTCTAACCTCTGCCAGCTGACTTCCTACCCATCCAGGAGGCCAGGGCATCTTTTCCTGAACTCTCAAGCCCTGTGTGTGGAGGGATGAACACTTCCTGGCTCTCTGCATACCTATCATAGGACCTAGAATTGTCACTTGCCCTCCCAGAGCCTTTGTTCCACTGTGCCAGTGCAAGGTTTGGTGCAAATGTGTGTCCCCTGGTCCTGTGAGCCCCAGCACCTACATGCCGCTTCCTGTCAGCTGAGAGGCTATCTCAGTGTCATCCTTGGGTAAACATGGCTGAGCCCTTAGGCTTATAGACACATAGCAAACAAGAGTGGGGCTGGGCTGGAGAGCTGGGGGTAAGAGGCCAAGTGACCCAGGTCCAGAGTTCTCATCCCATCATTCCTCTCCTCAGCCTTCCCCACTGAAGTTTACCCTGGAGGAGCTCAGGGACAAGGTCAGAGGTTACCTCTGAAAGAGGAATGAAGAAGAACACAGTATGCCTCCGTGTGAGAAGGGAAACAGTTTGCTCTTGAGTATAAAAAGACTGTTTGGTTCTATTTTAGGGAGCTATTAGGTATCTCTGTGACAAGAGAACAAGAGGGAGTTAGAGAAGCCATTGGTGAAACTCTCCAAGAAGGTCTAGAGCCTTGTGGGGTTGTGTTGGACCCATAGAACCTCTAGACTGTATGGTTTTGTTTTGGGGTTTTTTTTTTTTTTTGCTTTTATTAATGTTTTTTCAAGACAAGAGTTTCTCTGGGTAGCCTTGGCTGTCCTGGGCTCACTATGTAGACCAGGGTAGCCTCGATCACACAGAGATCCACTTGCCTCCGCCTCCCGAGTGATGGGATGAAAGGCATGCGCCACCACGCCAAGCTTAGAGTATGCATTTTAAAGGTGGAAGAGGGCTTTTTGTGGATCATGGTGCCAGGTTGACCAAGATGAGCTTTGCCTTCCAGATTCCATATATAGAAACCAGTGCCAAGGACCCGCCTCTCAATGTGGACAAAGCCTTCCATGACCTTGTTAGAGTAATTAGGTAAGCGTTGTATCCTCCCTGGCAGCTGTGCCCCTCCCTAGCAACAGCCTCTGCTGTGGAAAGGGACAGGCTATACTGTGGCCAGAATACAAAGGAGCCTGTGAGGCTAGGTGGGTCCAAGCCTAGTTTACCATTTCTTGTAACTCTTTGCATTTCCCCCCTGTCCTTTACCCCCACCTCTACCCTGCGCCCAGGAATAATGGGGGTGGGGGTGGGGGTGGTAGTAGTGGTAGAGGCCACAGGAACGTTGTAGAGGTCAGATGCCCTGGTGCCTCAGAACCCCGAGCTTTCAACATAGCAAACAACAGGCCCCTCTTTCTGCTGCTGCCCTGATATTAGAGGCCCCAAGACAGGGCCCTGAAACAGCCAAGTATGATTGCTGAACTCAAATTCCAGAGACTTTGTGTGTATCTTCCTAGACCCACAGCCCGTGGGCCTTCAAGTACAAGCAGCCTTGAGAACAGACTCGTTAATATTCCTTTAAGACTCTTAGTCCACATTGGAGGACCGAAGCTGCCTCCTGGCTATGTCCCCTGCCACCATCCAGTCTTTTTTCTAAACCTTTAACATTCCCTACAGTTAAACCCCTGTCCTCAGTACCTTATGTGGGTGACTCAGAGGCTGTTGGTCAGCTGTGAATCAGACCCAGGCCTATAACAGTGCCTCTTGTTTACCACCTCTTGGTCCCCTGCCGTGTACACACCCCTGCATACACCCCCTCATGCTCCACAACCTGATTTCACCCCTACTCTTCTGTGCAGCCCTGGTGTTAGAGTTGGCACTTGGGTGAGCTGGAAATGAGGTACTCACCAAGTTGCTGTGTGTTGCTTACAGACCCGAGGCACCTATGGCAACTTTTAGACCTCGGCAATGTTAACAGTAAGCATGCGAAAGGCTTTTGCACTCAGTTGGCCAGTTATTTTATCTAAAATATAAAAAAAAAACAAAACAAAACAACCAGAAGCCAACTCCATTATAAAGCATGATGGGGCTTACGATATGAATAAATTTAGTCACCATTTGATGCCACTGATTTCTATGGTCAGAGGATTCTCGTCTTCCCTTCCCTTCCTCTCCAGCCTTCTTGTGCTAAGAGATGCCACACAGCCCAGTCTCCTCAGGTGGCCAGGACAGCAGCACCCTCAAACTGTCCCTCCACCCTAGGACTGTCCGAGACTCAGAGTCACAGAGAGAGGACAGAGGAAGAGAAAGGTGTGTTGTGACTGTGTTTCTGCTCATCCTTGTCCAACAGGCAACAGATTCCAGAGAAAAGCCAGAAGAAGAAAAAGAAAACCAAGTGGCGAGGAGACAGGGCCACTGGTACTCACAAACTGCAGTGTGTGATCTTGTGACAGTCTGAAGCCCTGGGCATAGCAACCATGAACTGCCAGCCCCTGGGACCAGCCCACTGCCTAACTGCACTGAGAACCGTTTCTAACCACAGCCCCCAGCTCTGAACTGGGCACAGGAAGGGAAAGAGGGGGGATGGGCAGGAGCACATAAGGTCTGGCTTTGCCACCTCTCCCAGGAGACAAACAACAGCTTCCAAGCTCTTCAGTGTGTTGATTGAGCCCAGTTCCCAGTCTCTTGGTGTGTGTGTGTGTGTGTGTGTGTGTGTGTGTGTGTGTGTGTGTGT
>CAJQZJ010010806.1:3978512-4081952 GCA_907164525.1 Lophiomys imhausi
GTGTGTGTGTGTGTGTGTGTGTGTGTGTGTGTGTGTGTGTGTGTGTTTTAAATACATAGGGCTGGTTTGCCATGAAGTGCTTATCCACATACAATGTATGAGACAAGCCATGAACAAGCTTCCTCCCAGACCCCATCCCCAGTGTCTGAGCTCTCATGTCTTTTGTAGATTTTTAAATTATTTGAGTTATGATTATTTTATTAAAGAGGTCTGTGCCCACTGCCTGGCAAAGCCCCAAGTCTTTGGCAGACCTCTGATCAATGCCTGGAACAGTGCTGTTGTCTTCTTAACTGAGTGTTCCTAGCGGTGCCAAACTCCACGGAGGATGAAAGGCTGAGCCAGCAGCAGTTAGTGGAGTCTGTATCAGAAGCCTGGGCCTGAGTCAAACCAGGAAGCAAGCAGACCCCAGAGACTGGAGAGACAGAGGTGGATTTACCTGGAGAGCTTTGGTGTGGTTAAAAGGCAGAGATTAGAAAATAAAATCCCTTCACTGTTACATCCCCACCTTCACTGCCACTGAAGTGAGAGCTAGCTGAGACCCCTTCACCCCTGGAGGGGATTTCCTTATTCTGAGAGTGTGGCAAGGCGAGCTGACTGGCTTTGCAAAAGTACTCACTTGCTTTTCAGCAGGCAGTGGGCAAATTCTATGTTCAGATGTGGACAGGGCCCTGGGCTTCTCACGTGTGTCCCTCCTGGCTTGCTTGCATCCTGCATTGCATTGCTGTGCCTCTGACACATAGGAGCATGTCCAAGGAGATAAATGTGACACTCTAAACTGAAAGCCCTCCGTACTATCGACAACATTGATAAACGAAGCATTGGAACCTGAAGCCATTTCCATCTCAGTCAGCTGGCCATCACCTTTATAAGCCCAGCCAATGAGCAAACCCCTTCTAACATCAGCAGCATGGCTGCCTTTTGGGTGCACACCTCTATTGCCCTCTTCTGTCATAGGTCAAGGGAAGAGGAAAGGTAAGCTGATGGCGTGCTTACTATTTCAGCAGGGACACCCCTCCCACCACACTGCACCCCTCCCTATCTGGTGCTGCTAGTGGGGTAAAATTGGGGTTTGGCAGCTAGGATCCATGTGGAGGGAGAGCAGCAACAAGGTACCCTGTGGTGAAAGGATGAGAAAAGGGGCCGCCATAGTTAGTGAGCTCATTTGCCAGCTCACCGCCCAAAACAGGATCCCCACCAAGTGACCGGGCCAATCTACAGAAAGAAACTCACGGAAAGAAATTCAAGGAGAGTGAGCACCAAGTGGATTTGCAGCCTCATGATTATTTTGCAATCCAGAAAGCCCTAAGTTGTTCACACACAGGGTCATCAGCCCAGAAGGCCCCATCCGAGGGACAATTCTGCTGCAGAAGATGGCTGATACGTTTGCTGGCTGGAGATCAAACTTCCTACTTGTCAAACTTCCACCCCGCCCCACTTTTTTCTGTTCCTAAAAAGGATCCCAGAGAACACTCCAGATGAAGTATCTCACCATTCCGCAGATCCCTGTAATATTTATGAATATTTTCAACGTTAAAAGGACCAGGCGTTCTCCAGCCAGCCTTAGATTCCCTGTGCCTCACCTGTAGCAGCTGCTGCCTGGAGAGAGGATAGGCAGAAGCGAGGTCAGGATGCTCTGTACAGAGTACAGAGACAGAAGGCCCTACGCTCAGGGCAGCAGCCACTGCCAGAGAGCCCCATCTCCTATCACCTGCCACCAGCACACCCCTGCCTCTGTGGAGCTGGACCTCCACTGTGCTGAGTTTGGACTCTAACTGGAAGAAGAGCAGTTGCCTAGATCAAGTCCTGGAGTCACACAGGCAAACAGAAGGGAGGCTCCTAGCATCGGTGCCCCTCTCGGAAGAGAGACAAACCAGCTCTCATCTGGCCTTCTTTGATCTCTGATTCAGGGCTCCTGGTAAACTTTCCTCTCCCTGAATCCCATTTTCCCCATAAGTGACATGGGTAGGTGTCACCCCAGAAACAGAAATGAGTCCTTTGACAGTTTCCAGTGAGACCTGGTAAAGTATACTCAGCACATCTCCATCATCAGCTGACAGGGAAAGTTGGGAAACCTGGTTGGCCATGACACCACGTGAGTGAGGAGCCTTTGGGTCTACAGCTCAGTTCTCATTCTGAGGTTCCCTCTGTTTTTTCAGAAACTTGTGTTCCCATCACATCGAATGTACACCCTCCCTGGAGTCCCCTCACTCCTGCCTCTCTATTGTGTGTTCTGACTTTCTTCCACCACTCTGACCGTAAGACTCTTTTTCTCCCCCCTAGCCATGCCCTCTCCCCCAGCTTGGGGCTATGCTATGGGTCCTTCCTCCCCAAGCACTTTGCCACACAGGGAACATCTGGATGTTTCCCTTAGGAGTACCCCACCTCCCCATGGCTCTTGCTGTGGAGACTATCTCTGATTGGATCAGTGTGGCCTGCCTTGCCTGCCAGGACACATGGCCCACTAACCCATGCCAGCTCTAACCGCAAAGCCCCCCAGACCTACCACATTAAGTTCAGAGCCACAGAGGGGTCCCTTCTTTTAGCCGCCCATCTGGTTGGAGACTCCACATTGGGTTGGGCTTACCTAGAATGCCAGATACTTGAAACACTGAGCCCTTTGAGTGACAGTATTGGCAGGCGGCCATTGTTGTGAAATGAGAGTGATGCTTAAGCCTTATATGTAACTTTGTATCAAGTCTTTGTGTATCTCTACTTATTAATAAAGAAACAAGCAGACATGTCTTATTTCCTCTTACTCAAATACTCCTAGTTTTTCGAGTTACTAGTTCTTTACTCAAGCTCACACCTCTTCCAGAGCACAGCGTTGGGCTTAGCCAAACCTAGAGTTAAGGAGGAAGCCTGCTGCTGGTGGCCGTGAGGGCATCTCCTCCTGCAGGAGCCCACTTCCTCAGCTGCACACCACTTCCCCTCTGTCTCTTGTGGGAAACTGTTTTCTGGTATTCAAAATGGAATTCCTGGCCTCCCTCCCCTCCTGCCTGTTTCACCCAGCTCCTTGCTTCCAGTTCTTAACCCCAAACTCTTGGATTCTCCCTTCACACCTCACCCCGGTCCTGTAAGCAAAGACTATTGATTTCCCCCTGTAAAATTTTTTTCTAGAATTTACCCTTTCCTGCTACCTTACCTGCTGACATTAAGCCAGCATTGCCATTGTTTGCGTCTTGCCCTTGTCTTCCCACAGCTCATGCTCCACCCAGTCAGCAAAGATGTGGAGAAATTTGAAGTGAATTTATGTCTTCACTCTACCTAGCCCACCCTACACCCAGTAGCTTCCCCATCTCGTTTCACCAAATGCCAAGGTGTGCTATGTCTCTACACGAAACTAATGAGTGGGTAGACGGCCATTAGCTGGAAGAGAAGAGAGCCAAATGTGTTCCTTCACTTGATATCAGACACTGGGTTCTGGGCCACACAGCAAGGTCAGAGCACACCAAAACCCGGAGGTTGTTCACTGACTAGTTGGAAACCACAGCCACATATTGAACCCACTAATTACATCACTGTTAAAGAGTAAAGATTTCCGTCCTGAGGCTAATCTATAAAAGCACATAATCTCCCTCCCTCTCCCTGCTCCCCATATATACAAGCTGGTGCACACACACGCATCTGTGCACATACTTTTGAAGGTCAGCATCAGGTGTTCTCAATTGCTCTCCACTTTTTTTTTTTGAGACAGGGTCTCTCCCTGAACCTGGAACTCATCAACAGCGATAGGCTGGCTGGCCAGTAAGTAAGCTCCAGGGATCTTGCTCTCTCTGCCTCACCAGCGCTGTGATGACAGGTGTAAGCTGCTCACCAGCTTTTAGCATGTACTGGAATTCAAGTCCTTGCACAGCAAACACTTTACCAACCCAGCTGCCTTCCATCTAGAGCCAGGCTATTTGAAGAGTCCACTTTGATTTCTTTTGAAGAGGCTGCGGATAAAAGGTCCCCAGTGTCACAGATGTCAACATTGCCATCATCCTACAACTTACTGACATGACCTGGGCCCTATCACAAGAACTGAGTGATTTGTGAGTACAGTAACCAGAGCAGCATTGAGCCCATGTTCACTGTCTCTGGGCTAAGCTCCACCATTCAACCTGCATCAGCTCTTAACCTGCAGGTCTTGAGCCCTTTGTGGGGGCCAAAGGACCCTTTCACAGGAGTGGCCAAAGACCATCAGAAAACACAGATATTTGCATTACAATCCAAAACAATAGCAAAATTACAGTTATGAAGTGGCAACAAAAATAATTTTATGGCTGAGGGTCCCCATGCCATTGAGGAGCTATATTAAAGGGTTGCAGCTTCAGCCAATGATCTTGAAAATAAAGTGAAATCTCACCATCTGCCATCCAATCTGGGAATTCTTCAAGCATCGAAATAAAGGACAGAGTATTCTATGCAAGTGATTCTGTCAATCTTGCAAGTGACAGATGTTCCCTTTCCCAGGATTTTCACTCTGTGGCTTATGGGGTCCAGCATCATGCCAAATACCAGCATCATGCCAAATAGCTTATCATAGTATAAGAAAGGGGCTGAGTTCACACCAAGCGAAGAGCCCGTGGGGGCTTTCAGTGCCGGGCACAGCTCACTGTATCTATCTTTCTGTCCAGTTCTGAGACCTGCGCCTGGACTGATGAACTGAGGTAAGACACTGGGGCAAGTGCTTCTCAGTGTGTGTCCCCCAGACTACGGGCTTCCACATCAGCAACCCGTTTATTAGAAATGCCCATTACTCTGCCCCGCCCCAGACCTGCTGAGCTGAAGGCTGTGTTTGACAAGGCCTTCTTGGTGCTCAGTTTCTCTCCTCATTGCTTCCTGCATCTAATTAATAAGGGTCCCCCAACATCTGGAGCCAAAGACCCCAGCAGAAAGGTTATTGATCTTAACTCCATGGAGTTGCAGGTGGGGTCGCTGACATGTAAATCTTATGCAGAATGACAGCTACACATACACTCTTCTGGGTTCATGTTAGTCCCATCCTGTGGGATTTTTGACGCACCACTGGGTGCAGTGTGAAGATGCAGCAGCCTCTTTAGCGCTCTTCTCCGATGCCAGCCTCTTCTGGCAGTTTCACTGCCTTGGAGAACAGGAAGGGGAAATGAAAGGAGCGAAGATCCAGCTACTCAGAAGCGCTGACAAAATTGTTAACTGAGTGGACTTGCCCCTGCGTGCCCTCCCACGACATCCTGCACGAGGGGACGAGGTCAAGCTGCCCTTTTCGCAGTTCTCCCTACATGACCCAGTGTGCGACCCACATGACTCACCTACCTCCTTCCCGTCTGTGGCAAACAAACGTCAATGTGTTTGTGTATGTGTGTGTGTGTGAGTGTGTGTGTGTGTGTGTGTGTGTGTGTGTGTGTGGCAGTGTTGGGGGTTGAACCCAGAACCTGTTCATGATAGGCAAGAATTCTACCACTAACCTAGATTCCCAACCCCACAGGCAAGTTTCACATTTTCCTTAAAGCAGGTTCCCTTTGAGGCTGGTCACAAACTGCAGTGATATTTCATTTGTCTGTGTTCCTTGCATTTTTATGTCCTCAGACCCAGGGAAGGAATGTTTGTAATGTTTATAAAATACATCGATAATTATTACAGACACCAGCCCCCATGCCCTAAAACCCAAACCATCGTAGTTCAAATGTGCTTTCTTTGTCCCTGGTCTTATAGTTTATAGGAGACCCAAGGTCGCTGCAAATTTCAAAGTTTCCCAAGGTCACCCGCCTCTCTCCTCAAGTTAACCCCTACCTCAGTTTTCACAAATAATATCTGCCCTCATAACTTCCCCTGAACTTTGCTGAAGACCTGTATGTTTTAAGATACCTTTGCCTCCAGACCCTCCCCCATCTTAGCTCCTCCCCATCTTAGCTCCTCCTACTCTTAGCTCCTCCCCCACCCTAGCTCCTCCCCTATGTCAGCCCTCTCCTCGGACCCTCTCAATGCAGATGCTTTTAAAAATCTACACCCCACAATTTCTTCCTAGGGTGAAATAACCGGGTGACGTAAAGCCTCCAGTTAGTGTAGGAAAGGAATTTTCTGGATGTTGGTTTGCTATAGGTCCACAACGGGCCTCGGCCAACCTTACCCTAGTGTTATCAATGAAATGCTCGCTCTGTTGTAGTGTAGCAACACTAACAGCTATGAATTAGTTGCAGGTCTTTCGCCCCCTAGCAACTGTCACCGCCCCCTGGGGTGGGGGTAGCCAGAATACAGGCTTAGGATTTAGCAGCTTTCATTTGCTCTTTAAGCAAGTTCCATGAAATGGTCTGCTGCTTGTCTGGTACCCAGCAGAACCATGAATTAGCAAATCCACGGGACACACGGGGAGGGTACTAGCTCAAATTGTTGAGTACTTCCTGTAAGGGAGACATTGTCCACATTCTGCAGCCACCTCCTTTACTCATGACCACCCTGTTGCATAGTTGACACAGTGTTTTATAGGAAAAGAAACAGAGGCCAGGGGCAGGCAGGAATGACTGAGCCTGAACATGCACGCCCAGTTCTGCCCTGAAACCTATGCTCTACCTGCCACCTTGCCACACTGAAGATGGAGCTAGCCCAGGCTGTCTCCCCACACTCATGTTCAATTTTACCCAGGTTTGAGGGAATGCTTTCAGTGTGTGTGTGTGTGTGTGTGTGTGTGTGTGTGTGTGGTGGGGGGAGAGACACTTCCTCGTGTCCTTTCAAGGGAACTGAGTGCAGCCCAGCTTCCCCCTGCATGACTCAGCACAGCATTTTGAGCTTCAGTGACAGTCATTTTCCAGAGTGTCTGCCCTGGACCTCCACCCAGGACAGCCCTCCCTGTGACCTTGGACTCCACCTCCAGTTCTGACCCTTTTAGTGCCCTTCCAACTGAGACTGTTCAGGCCAGAGGGCCCCAGTGGATAGCCCAATGGGTGAGGCCCAGGGGGTCTTAAGCATGTTCCAGGCCTCTGGGACTCAGCTTAGAGAGCCACCCATAGCCAGGAACCCTAGCAACTGTCACCATCCCCTTGGGATGGGGGTAGTTAGAACATGGGCTTAGGATTTAGCAGCTTGAATTTGCTTTTTAACAGGTTCTGGGTAATGGTATGCTGCTTGTCTGGGCCCTCTGAGAACCATGAATTAACAAATCCACGGGACACATGATTTCTTTGCTCCCTACTCTTTTTCTTCTTTTTTCTTTTCAAAATTCATTTATTCATTTTATATCCCTCCCTCCTCTCCACCTGTTCCTACCCTCTCCTCCTTTCCCCCTCCCCTTCTCTTCAGACAAGGAGACCTGCCCCCCAGTCAACTCACACCGGCTCTTCAAATCACATCAGGACTAAGCATCCTCTTCTGCTGGGAGCAGACAAGGCAGCCCATCTAGGGTAAAGTTATCCTCAAATAGGCAATAGAGTCCATGTCAGGTGACACAGTGTTTTACAGTCCCTATGTCAGGGACTGTCTCTGCTCCACTTGCTAGGTAACTGACATAAGGATCAGGCTGCCTGTCGGCTACATATGTGTAGGGGGTCTAGGTCCAGACCATACATGTTTTTTGGTTGGTGCTTCAGTCTTTGTAAGCCCCCAGGGGCCTAGGTTAGTTGACACTATTGGTCTTCTTGGGGACTTCTTGTCCCCTCTGGGTCCCTCTGTTCTTCCTCCCACTCTTCTACAAGACGCCCCGAGCTATACCTAATGTTTGGTCGTGGGTCTCAGCATCTGTTTTGATCCACCGCTGGGTAGGGCCTCTCAGAGGATAGTTATGTTAGGTTCTGGTCTGTAGGCATGGCAGAGTAACATTAATAGTGTCAGGAATTGACTCTCTCTTGTGGGGTGGGTCTCAAGTTGTGCCAGACATTGGTTGGCCATTCCCTTAATCTTTGCTCCATCTTTATCCCTGTACATCTTGTATGCAGGGTAAATTATGGGTGGAAGGTTTTGTGGGTGGGTTGGTGTCCCCTCTATCCACTGGAGTCCTGCCAGGCTAGGAGATAGCCACTTCCATCTCTGTGTCCTCCATTGCTAAAAGTCTCACCTAGGGTCACCTCCTTATCCTCCCAGGAGAATACTCTTTTGCAGGTCTCCCTCTTGTTTCATAGATGCCTCCCCCCACATTGTTTTCCCTTTTCTCTCCCAGCCCTCTCACCTCTCCCCCGGCTCTCACCACACCTGATCCCCACCCTCTTTCCTCTCTGCAAACCCACTCCCACTTGGTTCCCTCCCTTTGTCCACTTCTAATGACTATTTTATTTCCCTTCTGAATTATATTCAAGCATCCTCCCTTAGCCCTCCTTGGAACTTAGCTTTTTTTAGGCCTGTGGACTGTAGGATGGTTATCCTATACAATATGGCTAATATCCACATATAAGTGAGTAACAAAGTCTATGTTCCTGATCCTTTTGGTTGTAGAGTAGTTATCCTCTACTATATGGCTAAAATCCAATTATAAGTGAGTAGATGTCATGTGCATCTTTCTGAGTCTGGGTTAGCTCACTCAGGATGAGCTTTTCTAGTTCCATCCATTTGACTGCGAATTGCATGATTTCCTTGTTTCTGATAGCTGAGTAGTATTCCATTGTGTAACTGTAGTTACTTTATCCATTCTTCAGTTGAGGGATGTCTGGATTGTTTCCAGTTTCTGGCTATTACGAATATAAAGATGCTATGAACATAGTTGAGGTGATGTCCTTGTGGTCTTGTGGAGCTTCTTTTGGTTGTATGCCCAGGAGTGGTATGACTGGGTCTTGAGGTAGAACTATTCCCGGTTTTCTGAGTTATCTCCAGACTGATTTCCATAGTGATTGTACAAGTTTGCACTCCCACCAGCAATGGAGGAGGGTTCCTCTTTCTCCACATCTTGGCCACTAAGTGCTGTCATTTGAGTTTTTGATCTTAGCCATTCTGACAGGTTTGAGATGGAATCTTAGAGTCATTTTGAGTTGCATTTCCCTGATGACTAAGGATGTTGAGCATTTCTTTAAGTGCTTCTTGGTCATTAGAGATTCCTCTGTTGTGAATTCTTGGTTTTGCTCTGTACCCCATTTTTTGATTGGTTTATTTGGGGTTTTTGGTGTTCAATTTCTTGAGTTGTATAAATTTTGAATATTAGCTCTCTGTCTGATGTAGGGTTGGTGAAGTTCTTTTCCCAAATTATGGGCTGCTGTTTTGTTCTATTGACAATGTCTTTTGCCTTACAGAAGCTTTTCAGTTTCATGAGATCCCATTTATTCATTGTTGATATTAGTGCCTGAGCTATCCGTGTTCTGTTCAGGAAGTTTTCTCCTGTGCCGATGAGACCCAGGCTTTCCCCCACTTTCTCTTCTAGTAGATTTAGTGTGTCTGGTTTTATGTTGAGGTATTTGATCCACTTGGACTTGACTTTTGTGCAGGGTGATAAATATGGATATATTTGCATGATTATTTGTTAATAGAGCAGTTTCTCTCTCTCCTCTCAGTCCAGACTTTTGGTTCCCTGTGTGGTTGGCACGGGTGTGGGTGCTGGAAATGTGTGGGGCTCTGGGAGAGTGTGGGGTGTTGGCCAGTGCACAGGCTGCCTAGGTCTACCTTCACTATACTGCTGCTGGTCACCTTAGCCAAGTGGCCCAGTCTCCCTGTGTCTCAACTTAGTTGTCAAACTTCAACTGCACTGATGCTAATGATATGTCCTAAGGATACTAAGTTACTGTTAGGTTTTAATTTAGTATCTTTTTTCAGATATATGCTGATGCATAGAAATTCTAAATGCCAGTCAGGATCCCAGGACCAAGTCAATATATGTTCCCCCTGCCTCAAAGCAGCCTTTTGTTGCCTTTCTTGTCTGGATCCTGGGGCTCAGCTCTTGCCATCTCTCCTTGTCGGTCAAACTAGATTCAGAGGCATACATGCACGCCTATAATTCTAGACAGGAGGGATCACGTGCCTGAGTGCTGTCTGAGCTACACAACACGTTTCAGGTCAACCCAGAATACAAGATGAGACCCTATCTCAAAAAAAAAAAAATCAAGGCTGGGGAGATGTCTGAGTGGATAAAGTGTTCACAAGTATGAGGACTTAATATTGGCTCCTTAGCACCCACACAAAAAGTGGAGAATGAAAAGTGGTATCTGTTATACACAACTATCTGCTGAGCCAATTAACTGCCATCTTGGGAAGTTCACCTGCATCCTCTTGCAAAAGGATTATCTCAGTCGGGCTTGGTAACTGTCTACTCTTTTTCACTGAGGGGTGGAGAGGGTCTTAAGACCCTCACCTGAGCTGCCTACCACCTATTGTAGGCAACTCTGCCTTAGTTGCTGGTGACCACAGGGAGGGGCTAGAGTATATAAGCAGGGGAAGTCCAAGGGAAAAGAGGCTCTATCTACATGGTTACAGGCAACTCTCATCTCTGCTGGGTAAAGACTTTCCAAGTGTGGCCTATGGAGGTTAGAACACTCACACCTCTGTAAGTAACCTCTCATCTACAATCTGTAAAGACGCCCACTAAATTAATTGGTTTTCCAGAGTGAACTCTGATGGAACTCTACCTCAGTTTGTCTTTGGTACCTTAGGAGGAAGGACTTACTCAGACAGGACTTACATGTCCAGTTCGAATAGATTTTAGCAACAGTGGGTGTCTGAGGGGCAGGGACAAGAGGATCCGGGGAGCTCACTGGCCACCCAGTCTAGCTGAAGTGGGACCCCTGGTTCAGTGAGAGAATCTGTCTAAAATCTAAAGTGTAGGCTGGGTGTGCTGGTGCACACTTTTTATTGACAGGGTTTCTCTGTGTAACAACCCTGGATGTCCTAGAACCAGCTTTATAGACCAGGCTGGCCTCGAACTCAAAGATCCACCTGCCTCTGCCTCCTGAGAACTGGGATTAAAGGCATGTTCCACCATTGTCTGAGGATGGTGCACACTTTTAATTCCAGCACTGGGGAGGCAGAGGCAGGCAGATCTCTGAGTTCAAGACCAGCCTGGTCTACACAGTGAGTTTCAGCAAGCCAGGGATATATAGTAAGACCCTGTCTCAAAAAAAATTTTTTTAACCCAGTAAAATCTGGATTTCAGTGTAAAATCTTCTACTCCCAAAATGACACTCTTGCCTAGGAAGTAATCAGAGATGCAAAGTTGGCAAAAAAAATCCTTCCTTTCTTTCTTTCTTTCTTTCTTTCTTTCTTTCTTTCTTTCTTTTTTGTATTCATAAACCAAAGTGTGTCAAGGACCTAAGTGAGCCATAGTTATGTGATGCTTAAATAACTTCATGCTATACCATTATAACAGGCTGATACAACAAGTGTGGGATAGCTTAAAATCTCCATTTCCTGCATCCTCCCCGCTCTGGAGGTTACAACCTCTTTGGAAAAACCTGGGCGTCCCTAGATGTCTCAGGCCTGGTGGTGAAGCTAGACGCGGGCCTCCCTGCATCTGACTTCATTCCTGGCCAACCCCAGGGTAGCACCAGAGGACATACGTTCACTATTATCTCTTTGGGATGGTGACTTTATGGGCTTGGGTTCCTTCCTTTGAGACTGGAATCACATGACTACTCACCTCTAGGGCTAATGTGGAGCTCAAACGAGTTAATGCGTTCTAAGAACCTAGTAAAGTATCCTGGGCACGTGCCGACGAAGCTTCTCAGCAGGCTGTATCTGTTATTTCTAGTAACACTGTCATTTTCCCCACTCACTAGAGTAGCCACTTAAGAAAGCCTGGGAAGTTGGGGCAATGCTTCCCTTGAACACCAGAGGGCGCCATTGTAGAGCGAAAAACAGCCTTCTAAGAACATTTTCAGACTTGGCGAAGCTCTGCCCTCCTTGGTGGAGGTAGTGATCGAGTAGACACCAAAGGCTGCCTGTCTCTTTTCTTACTATGCCCTGTAGGACTTCCTAACCGTCTAGGGCTGCTGGTACCAGAGAAATGGACATCTGGAGTTCAAGTTCGACATTTGCACGTGTCAAATGTTTGTCACACCGCCAGGCCAACAGTTTGTCTAGACAACTCTTCCATCAGCCTTCCGGAACTAAACTTTGCCACCCAAGGCTAGCCTGGCTCTTCTGAACACTCTGTGCCTAAGGCCCATCTCCAGTCCCTCACTGTTGACGTCATGTACCTTCTGGAGATGTTTCTGTCTGCTTGAGCTCCCTAGGTAGGCGCGAGGATTCCTAGGTCCCTGAGGTCCCCAAGAAAGACTTCCAGCCCATCTCGAATGGCTTTGTTCACACAGTTCTACATTCTTCATGTGGAGAAAGCGTCTTCCTTGAATCCAGTCACCTTCTTCAATTAGATGCTCACCCCCACCTTGACAGCTCCAAAGTCCCCCTGACCTTTGGCTTTCTTGCGGACTCTGCACAGAGTACTCCGTAGTGTTTGGTGAGGGCCACTGCCGTGGATGGAGCTTCAGGGAAACACTCCTAAGTCCAAGTCTGGGACAGTAGGCTTCAAAATGCAGTGCTCATACAAAGAACACATGCCTGGAAACTAGTAAGAAATGGACACTCTACAGACCTCTGCCACCCAGTGTCTGGGATGAGGCTGGAAGGCTAGGTGGACAGCACTCTTGGAACCAGGCTGTTGGGGACGTCCTGGCCTGTATTCTCCCAACTTTGGGAGCCGCAGGATCCCTTCCATAGATAGGTGATGCTGTTCTTGTATCACTGCTGAAGTCCAACTTACAATTGGCCAGGTTGAGTGCTGCCTTGCCTAACAACTTTAAGCATTTTTCCGTAGGATGGTACAGAACACTCCTGCGGCTTTAGCCTTTGATCTTGATGAAAATGTGCATGTTTTGCTATAGTTGCTTAGTGAAGAGCCCTGACTTATGACAACCCACTTCAGAAATTATCAGATAATGTGGTCCTGCTGTGATATTGTCTCCTTCAATGCTGGGGGAGGTTTATTGAGACACAGAGGAGAGGGGAGGGAGAGAAGGCAGGCAGTGTTTTCCCTGCCTCACGAGGTCAGCGAAAGTCCTGCTCTATGGAACATCAAGGAGGGGAGAAGCATGGTGTCTTGGGGAGAGAGAGGCACAGACTTACTTCTCAGGAAGCTCATCATCAAATCTCCTGATAGGCTTCTGCAGAAAGTATGAAGGGTACCTCCCCTGCTGCTCACTGCCAAAGAAAGGTTGCCATAGTGTTCAGAATTCTCCTTCAAATCCAGCACACATATACCAAGAGAGGAAGACAGACTTAGTGTCTCAGAAAATGGCTGAAGGGTTATCCTTAATGAGACTGGAAGCTTCTGGAAAATATATGTTGTTTTATTTGTGTGTATGTGTGTGTGTGTGTGTATGTGTGTACATGAGTGTACTTGAGTGTGTACATGTTCATTTGAGTATGCGTGCATGCATGTCCATATGGAGGCCAGAGGTTGATGTCTTCTCTATCACTCTTCCATCTTATTTTTTGAGACAGGACCTCTTACTGAATCCAGGGCACTCCAGTCCAGGAAATCTTGGGGATCCTCCTATCTCTGACTACCCAGCAATAGGGTTCCAGGCACATGCCACTGCATCCAGATAGTTTACATCAGGGCTGGGGATCTGAACTGAGGCTCTCATGCTTGAGTGACATCACATTATTGACCAAGCTATGTCCCTGGCCCTTGATTCTTTTTAAAGTTCAAATGCCTGTGGACTGAACAGCGGTCCTCAGTGGCTAGCTTTTCTCTTGCTGTGAGAGCATAAGTGACAGAAACAATGAGAAAACAGGGAAGATTTCCTTTGTTCACAGTTTCAGAGGACTTGTGACATGCTCACCCCACGGCTTGTTTCTAACCTGTAGCAAGGCAGTAAATACATCATGGCAGGGAGCGTGTGGTAGAGGCTGCTCACCTCATGCCACACAGGGAGCAAAAGAGAAAAGGGTTCAGAATAACTTACAGCCCCTAAAGACTTTCCCCCAGCGACCTGCTTCCTCCTGCCAGCCTCTTCCTCCTCCTTAAGTACCTAGAAAATTCCCAGAATAACACAGCACCCCAGAACCAAGTGTCCAACCAATCAGCCTGTGAGGGTCATTCTATAGTCAAACCATATACCTACATCTTAACCTTATTTGGAAATATATCTTTTTTAGAAGTGAAAGATCTTATGGGTTCATCTAAATTTCAAGGAGGTCTTGAGTCCAGTGACTGGTGCCGTTATATGATACAGGACAGGAGACTGGAGAAAAAGGGTAGAGGGGTTTCTAAAGACAGTCAGATAGTGTAGTGATATATATATATATATATATACACACACACACACACACACACACACACACATGCCAAGAAACCCCAAGGAATTCCAGAGCCACTAGTAGCTAAGAAAGAGGTGGGGACAGACTGGAGCCTCAAAAAGGACTAGCCCTGGGGCTGGAGAGATGGCTAATAGTGGTTAATAGTACCTGTTTCTCTCCCAAGGGACCTGAGTTTGGTTTGAAGCATCCACACCAGGTAGCTCACAACTGTCTGTAACTCTCCAGCTCCGGGGTTCCTGTGCCCTCTGCTAGTCTCCTCGGGCACCCACAAACATGTGGAACATACTCAGGAAGATATCCACATGTCCACACAAGTAATGATAAAACCAAAAATTGTTTAAAGAAAAAAAGGAAAAAAGAATGGGTCCTCTCAATACCCAGACTTTGCAATTCTAGCCTTGACAACTTCAGCCCCTCAGTGGGAATCTGTTGTGGAAGCCATGCGGATGCCATGCAAGAGCATTGCATTGTGTGTTACTTCATGGCAATGCATCTGAGCGTCTAACAGGAAAGGAAGGGGTCTCTGGGGGAGGTGTGTTCTGTGACCCGGAAAGAGATAGGCAAGTGTGACAAGTTAAACATTAGGAAATCATAAGACTTCTATTACAGACTTGTCACAGCATAAAGCACCATCCCAACATTGTTTAGCAGCTAAGCTTCTCTTCCTGCAGTTCCCTGCCAGTCAAACTAACAGACTAGATGGAAACGCCTCTCAAAATGTCATAAAGTGGGAAGCATCTTCGTACTGAAGTCTAGTAAGGCAAGCAGAAAGAATAAATGACAAATTTCACTATGAAAATAGATATTAGGCCCACACTGAGAGTAAAGGCACTTGCCACCAAATCTGAGGGCTTGGGTTTTGTCCCTAGGACCTACATGGTGGAAAGGAATAACTGTTTCCTCTAAATTGTCCATAGCCTCCTCCTGTGGGTCCACACATACATAGAAAATAGAGTAAAGATTTATACAATCTGAAGAGAATCCAGAGTATTATATATACCAGACCTAGGGACCCCCTCCATACATGATAGGCAACTTGGCCTTCATATAGATCCCTTAGCAAGTGAGGGAGGCAGTATCTGTCATGGGCTATGGTACCTGTTAGTGGAACATCTTTCTCTAGCTGGGCTGCCATGTTGGACACCAGTACAAAAGGAAGCTCATAACCATCATGTGACTGTTGAGTTGAGGGGGCTTGGTAGGGGTGGGACGGTGGGACCCCCCCCCAACCCGAGGAGAAAGAGAGGAAGAAGAGGGGAAAGAGGGTGGGAAGGTGGGACTGGGAGGGGTGGAGGCAGGGGGCTGTGATCGAGGTGTAACGTGAATAAATAAATAAATAAATGTTGATTTTAAAAGAAAGAAAGTAATTACAATAGAGTTTTTCAAAGCTCAGAAAATATAAACTAATAGTAGGATGTAGTGCCAACAAAGCCAGCAGTTTTTAAGAAGGATAAGAAGCGACAATAATTTAAAAAGTATTACACGCAGAGGACCCAATGGCAAGCTCAAGCTGCCATCCCAAGAGAGACCTGTCCTCTGCCAGGCCACTAGGATTTCATGTCCCCGTTTCAGGACCACGGTAACATTGCCACCATCACAAACAACAGCAAGGAGTAGTGCTGGGTTCTCGGGGACACTACGCTGGCATAAGGCGGTGACACAGCCTGAAATGAACTTGGGTCTTCCCGTCACCAGCACAGCCACTCTGCCATCGTAGCTCTGCTTTCGACACAGCTGTCCTCCCTCCCAGCTCCTCCATCCTTCACTATCACCATGACTGACCAGCTGGCTGGAGAAGGTGGCTGAACTCAACAAAGAAGTTTCTCTGTATCCAGGAAATATGGTGATGGTGCATTTGCCACAAAGCAACTCACATGGTCAAAACCCAACAGAGGCTGGCTCGCAGGATATGATCTAGGAAGTAGATGCTGATAATGGCACTGGGGACTTCTCAGAATTTCTTACTCTGATAGCTAGAGAGATAAAAGGTACAGACAGAACATCCCTGGGGTATGCTGAGTCTTTGGTGGCAATGGAAATAGTTACATCAATGCAGCGGAACTATGTCACATGATGATATGTGAGACCAAAGCTAATAGAAAATGGAATCGTCAGAGACAAAGAAGTTCATAGAGATGGCCGGTCAGCCAGGAAGCGCTGACACACACATGATGGCCATAAAAATGAAGATCAACTTATAAACAATTCCTCCTCCACCCAGAAGGACGTAACTGAATCCTTTACACCCCTATTGCATCAACAAGAAGGGCATTTTATTCACCTTGTTTCTATTTAGCAAAAGAGAATGTCAAAAATACCTTCTCCGTGTGTTAGTGGTTAGTCCTGCTATGAAAGACTAAGCCATCTCTGCTTTATAGTAGACATGCTTGTCCTCAGTGCTAAGGAAGTTCTTAGTGGAATCCTTAAGATTCTATTTATGAATTCCAGCAAGATGGCTCAGCGGCTGTAAGTGCTTGCACTCAAGCCTAGGAACCTGAGTTCGAATCCCAGAACCCACAGTGGAAGAAGAGGACTGATCCCCAATGCTGACTTCTCATCTCCTCTCGTGCACTGCAGCCTGACACCCCCCCCCACACACACACACACACAGATCAGGCAGGCACACAGTAGTAAGTAAATGGCTCTTTAAAGTCGCATTTGTTAATGATTAATAGCATGGGCTGCCAAATCTTTCGTCCATGCAGCTTGATGTTTGAGCCTAGTCAGGTGTCTGTGTTGACAATGACGAGTTGAAAACCAAGCAAATTCAAAACTTATTCAAATGGGCTTTCGTTCAGTTCATTAGCATATGTTGTCATAGATTTTTTTTTTTTTTTCAGTGAAAAACAAATGCATTTCCAGTTGACTTACCTCCGGTTAACATGAAAGAACTTCGTGAAGTGATTAGACAAAGGGTGCGTGTGTGTGTGTGTGTGTGTGTGTGTGTGTGTGTGTGTGTGTGTGTATGTGTTACAACAGACACCACTGAAATCCAGAGAATAACTGGAAATTATTTTGAAAATTTATACTCCAATAATTTGTAAAAATCTGGTAGAAATTTTCAGTGTGTATGATCTGCCAAAATTGAGTCAGGAGACTGGAGAGAGCTTCAGTGGATCAATAACAAGTGATGGGGTTAATGTAACCGAACTTCTAAATTATTATTTATCACTTATTTATTTATTACTAAATTCACTTATAACAAACACCAACAATTTCTTAACTATTAATCCTATAAACTCTTACAACCCCTTTAACCTATCCACTAAACCTATTGATAATTATTTTTCTAACCTTTTAGAATGATACAGTCTCTGGGGGCAGGTCCTCAGTCGTCAGGAACACAGTCGTTGTTGTAGATTCTTTAACGCACTTAGCAGTCCTTTTTCTGGATCTCTCAGATGCAGGTTCGTCAGGGTAAGTTGGTTATTGCAGTCTCACCTTAAATAAGGCTTCATGCTTTCTTCTCTGTGGGAGACCCCAGCCGTCTGCAGGCCAACTTACTTCTTTTGAATCAGGAACTCAGCTGCTCTGCCTCAGTCCTTAAAGCCAGGCACAGTTTCCCCTAGGCCACTGATCGGACAGATCAAACCCCTCCAGGCAAAAGCTGAGCCACAGGGTCCAGTCCTTGGCCTTTTGGTGTCTTGCTCAGGCTTTCTTTGTTCACCAGCTTCTTTCTGCTTCAGGAAAATCTGGCCATCATTTGATGGCCAGCACTTTTTTCAGCAGGACTCTTGGAGCTCTCTAGCATCAGGGGCCTCTTCTCTTTCTGGGCTCCATGCACTGTCCTTAAATAGGAGGAACTCTGTTTCAGCTTAATTTGGGCTCCGCCCACTTAGCAGCTGAAAACAATGTCAGGCCAGATACTTTGTTTTTCAGTCCATTAAGTCTTTCCTGTTTTTCTGACAACCTTGTTTTTCAGTCCATTGAGTCTTTCCTGTTTTTCCTGACTTCAACCTTGTTTTTCAGTCTATTAAGTCTTCTGTTTGTTTCCTGTTTTTAGTCCACATGCTGATAATGCTCTTCATGCCCCGAATTAAGAGACAGTATCAGAAACCCCTATATATTTTCTAAATCTAATTTATCTAACCCCTACAGGTTAATGTAGTAATTAAAAGTCTCTCACCAAGAAAAGTCCCCGGATGGAAAGATTTACTGTTGAAATTTACTGGACAATTAAGAAGAACTAATATCAATGTGCCTCAAACTTTCTATAAAATAGAAATGGGGTGGTTACTTCTAAACTTGGTCTATGAAGCCAATATCAACCTAATGCCAAAATGTGACAATAAGGGACACTCTAGACCAATGTGTGTTAATGTACTTGATGAACATAGACGTAAAAATCCTCAACAAAATACAAACCAAATTCAACAATACATTAGGAAGATGATAGCACACAAATTAAACATTGTATGTTGTTGCTATTTCTATAAACCCTCTTTTAATGTTTAAAAAAGATCCACTAGCAGGGATGCAAGGATGATTCAACATAAGAAAATCAATGAAAGTAATACAGTGCACAATAAAAACTATACACGAAGACTCGTGGACCACATCCCACTGAACAGGCAAAATCTGAAAGCATTACCTTTAATATCAGATTCTTTAAAACCAGGAACAAGACAGATGTCTGTGCCTCACCTCTAATACTCAATGCAGTACTTGGGATCTTAGTCACTTAGCATGGGAAAAAATTAAAAGGGGTAGAAACAGGAAGGAAGAAATCAAACATCTCTACTTAAGGATGATGTGATGCTGTACTTAGAAGACCTAAAGATTCCACCAGAAGCCTTCTAGACCCTAAAAGGAGATTTAGTGGACTAAGGAGATACAAAATTAACATGCCAAAATCCAGTGTCTTTTAAACATACCAATAACAAACCCACCAAGAACTAAGTAAGTAACGCAACACCATTCAAAATAGCCTCAAAGGGAACAAAGCATGTAGGAGCAAACTTAACCAATGTGGTGAAAGATTTTTATAAGGAAAACTACAAAAGTTGAAGAGAAAGTTAGAGAAGACACAAGACACAAGATGGAATGACATGAATCAGCAGAATTGATATTGTGAACATGGCTATATTACTAAACGTGATCTTAGCAGATCTGATGAAATCCCCATCAAAATCCCAACAATTTGCAGAATGACAACAACAACAACAACAAAGTAAAGTTGACATGGAGGCCCAGGGACCCAGAACAGCCAAAGTAACTGTGAGAGAAAATAGCAATGTTGGGGGTATTGTGATGCCTGACTTCAAAGCATGCCATGGAGCTGTAGTAGGAAAGCCGGTGTTTCATCAGCATAGAAACAGACACTGCACTCGTTAGCTTTTATTATAAACTTGACACAGCTAGAGTCACCTGAGAAGGGAGAATATCGACTGAAGAGCGGCCTCGATTAGCTTGGCCTGTACCCATGTCTGTGAGGAACCGTCTTGACTGAGGACTGATGTCGGAGGGTCCACCATGCACCCATGCACCATCCCTGGCACCATCCCTGGCAGCCTAAGCCGTGTAAGAAATCCAGCTGAGTGAGTCAGAGAGTGAGGCAGCAGGCAGCATTTCTCTGGGGCTTCTGCTTGTTTTCTTCCCTGACTTCCCTGAGCGATAGACTGTTACCTGGAAATGTAAGTTAAAATAAATCCTTTCCTCCCCTAAGTTGCTTCTGGCCAGGGTGCTTTATCACAGCAATGGAAAAGCAAACAGAAATAGAGGCCAATGGAAAAGAACTGAGAACCCATAAACAGCCCCTAGTCATCTACATACAGTGATCCAATTCTCAATAAAGCAGCCAAAACATATTAAACAAAAGACAGCCTCTTTAATAAATAGTATTTGGGCCAGGCGTGGCGGGGCACACCTTCAATCCCAGCACTCAGGGGGCAGAGGCAGGCGGATCTCTGTGAGTTTGAGGCCAGCCTGGTCTACAAAGTGAGTCCAGGGGAGCCAGGGCTACACAGAAAAACCCTGTCTTGAACCCCCCCCCAAAAAAAGGCATTTAGAAAACTGGATTTCCATATATGAAAGACTGAACATCTCTCTCACACTGCATAAAGTCAACTCTAGAGCTGGGTATGGTGGCACACTTGTGTCATTCCAACACTCAGGAGGCTAAGTCAGAAAGACTACAGGTTTGAGTCTGACTTAGGCCACATAGTGTGATAAAGGCCATCCTGAGCTACATAGCCGGACACCATTTAAAAAAACAAATCTATTTAAAATGGATCAGGGCCTGAAACTTGGAAAGTACGGGAGGAACACACAACAGAAACACTTTATAATATAGCCACGGGTACTGACTTCCTGAACAGGCCTTCAACAGCCGCGGAAATAACAGCAACCTGACAAATGAAGTTGTGTCAACTTTAAAAAAGTGTCTGCATGCTGCAGAGAAGGAAGTAACATCCACGCCAGTACATTTAACTCAGGCAGGCTTAAACATTCCTTAAAAACAACTCCACAATTAATTTGGAAAGCACAAATGATTTTTATAAAAAGAAAATTTTCACACCTTATACACATCAAAACAATGGAATGTGAAATACAGAGTTACCGAGTTGGATCCTGGGACCCGAAGCAGAACTTTCTGCCCATGTAGAAATCTGCAACAGGCAGCCTACTCGCTGCCAGAAGGACAGTGAGGACACAGGTTCCTGTTTCTTACTTAGCCCTTGCCCTGCAGAGGCAGTCGTAGGTTTCCCGGGCTAGCATTCATGACTTGGTGAATGGGGAGTTCTGCCTCCCCTCCCATGGGGGTTAGTTTCAGTGTCTTTGTGGTCCAAAGACCTTCCCCACTGGACACAACTCACCACATAGGTGTCTGCAGCTCTGGGATTATCCAGAGGACAGAATGGTGTGTCCTAACAGCTATGCAGGGATCTGAGGAGTGATCTTCAGCTGTGTAGCAGGCTCAGACTGGCTAGAAACCTAGAGAGTGTGAAGTGGAAAGGCTCATCTGTGTGTGTGTGAGAGGACCCTGGACCCAGATTCTCGACTGGGACACTGGGCTGCTTTACATTTGCTAGTCAAGTGGGGCGAGAAACCAAAGCTATAATTACTTTACTGATACTATTAGCCTTTAAAAGGAAGGCCAGAACATAATAAGGAAGGAAGGACGAGTTGAATGTAGTTGGTGATGCCTAGAGTCCCAGCTACTCAGGAAGTTGTGGCGGAAGGATGTCTTAAATCCAGGAGTTGGAGGCCAGCCTGGGCTATAGAGTCAAACCCCATCTCAACACACAAAATAGGTTATCAAGAATGTCTTAACACACTGTACTGTATGAGTGAACTCTAAGCTAAGCAAAACAAGCCAGTTGCAGAAGAGAGAAAGAATTGCATAGCTCCTCTTACTACATGACTCCTAGCCCAGCAAGAGTCCCAAAGACAGAAAGTGGTTGACACCAGGAGCTGGGCAATGGGATGCATGAGGACTCGTTTTTGTAATGGGCATACATTTTTAGGTTTGCCAGATGAAAGCAGTTGTGGAGATTGGATGGTGCTTATGACTGTACCACGAGCGCCCTGTACACCAGGTAAAGCCATGTACAGGTTGAAGATGCAGGTCACACACAGGCCTAGGTTTGATTCCCCACCCTAACCCTCCCGAAAGCATAGCATAAGCTGATTGTGGTGGGGCACAACTGAGATCGGGGCATCGAAGGTAGAAGCAGGAGGATCCGGAACTCAAGATCACCTTCAGCTACAAGCAAAGTTCCAGGCCAGACAGGGCTGCAGGAGGCTACCTCAAACAAAACAGGTAAAAAGGGTTACATGGGTAAATATTTCGCTCATTTTAACTCAATTTAAAAATTGTGCAAATTGTCCACAAATGCATTCCTGTTCTAAAAAGCAAACAATACAGACATAAGTAAAATTTCTCTGACAACTTCCACAGCTGGGCCAGTGTGCTTTACATACAATATGCCTTACTCGACACAAATAGCCACCCTATGAGTCAAGCTTTATATTAATTTCCACCTTAAGGATGAGGAAGTGGAATAGAGAAGAATCATGGATATTTTCCACAGTCCCAGAATCCAGAAGTGCCTGAGCTTTGATTTAACCTTTTAAGTGAAGACCTCCCCTCTCCTGCCGCTCCAGAGTCAAGCTGACACCCGGCACCCACCAAGACGTGAAGGTGTGTCCCTCACAGAGACTGTCCTCTAGGAAGCCAGGTCCGACAGTGAGGACACCACGAAGAAATAGGCCCACGCTGGATGCAAAACTAGTGACACACATTGACAGTGGATATTCATCGTTGTGTTCCAAAGGAGAGAGGATTTGACGAGGTTCTGAGGGTTTTTAGATGAGGAATTGTATGTACCCGTTTACTCATCTTTTGTATTCAGTTCCCGACTCAAATGGTGGCTCCGAGAGGAACCGTTTTCAAGTCACCCTGGCCAAAGCAGCCCCCTGCCTCGGCTTCTCTGTCTCACACCACGGGCTTCATTGTCCTTTCCCTCACCCACATCTGCTATGTGTGATCAGGGACAGCATCTTCTCCGTCCTGTTTATCCAGATGCTCCTGTGTCTGAACCAGTCCCTGGCAGTTGGTAAGTGGCTGTGCACTTTTCAGAGGGCTGTGTTGCAAAGTTACACAATTTAGACGACTTAAATATTGCTTTAAGACCCTGGCAGCCTCAAACCAGAGTCTCCGTCTTTACTTTTTCCTATCTCCTGCTGGGCTGCCAGCTTCCTATTCCTTGGTTTGTACCTGCATAACGCCAGTTCCAACTTTAGTCCCCTCGTGGCTTCCCTTTCATTATTTCCTCTGTGTCTCTAAGCACAAATTTCCCGTGTGTGTATGTGTGTCTGTGTGTGTGTGTAGTGTGTGGTGTGTAGTTGTGTGTGTGCGTACATGTGTGCATATGGTTACCATGGTCTGTCTGTCTGTGTGCCCGTGAAAGCAAAAGGTCTAGTTTGGTTGTTTCCCTTGATCATTTTGCACCTTATTTTATTTATGTATTTATTTATTTATTGGGTCTCACTATATCTCCCTGCTGGTCTGGAACTCACTGTATAAACCAGGCTGGCCTTGAACTCACAGACATCTACCTGCTTCTGCCTCCAGAGTGCTGGGGTTAAAGGTGGTGCTACTTTATCCTGCCCTCCCATCTTATTTATATATATATATATATATATATATATATATATATATATTGAGACAGGTTCTCTATGAACCTGAGACTCATGGTTTCTGCTAGACAGACTGAGCTTCAGGGACCCACCTGTCTCTGCCCACCCCCAACAGTGGGGTTATAGACACTTGCTGCTTGTGCCCAGTTTTTTACATAAAAGCTGACACTCTAAGCTCAGGTCCTCATGTCTATACAGTAGGTACTTTACTTACTGAGTCTTTTTCCCACCCCCGAATTCCGCTTTTATTAAAAGGGTACTAGTCATTGGACTTAGATTTCACCATATTCTGGCCTGATTTCACGTGCTATGTCTATTTCCAAGTCTGAGCATCCTTCCTGGATAAGGGTCAGGACTTCAGCTCTCAGGAGGCTACCCCTCAAGAGTAATATATAACAGTAGCCAATTACCATTCAAGCTGCCTTTCTTGGAGGAGCTGGTGTATGGCATGCTGACCTCTCAAAGGAATGCAGGCATAAGCCCTGGAAGGCATGGTTCTCCCTGGAGTGTGTTGTGATCAATCCCCAGAATGGCTTCCTGGATCACTGTAGCTAGAGAAGGAAGAGCAGCCATGTTCTCAGCACAAACGTGACCTCAGGGAGGGGAGATAAGATTTTAGATGCCATATTCTCAATAGTCTCTTTTAGTTGACTTATGAAAGCAATATGTTGTTGTTATAAACAGGGTTTAGTAGAGCAGAAAAAAAAATCTAGTAACATTCTCAGTACACTAATGTACCGTATGGAAGGCCATTCTTCAGAAAGAAACCTGAAAGCTTTGATGTTGAATGAGCTTGGTGTGTTCAGGAACAGAAAGAACAATGCAGCTGGGGTGATAAAATCCCAAAGACTTGTCCGTGGGTCTCACGTTGGATATATGTCTTGGTGCGTGTCCATTCCACACACAACCAACCACTCTCTTCCCAATAGCAACCATCCCTCACACGTGCCATCTTCCACATTCTCTGCAAACACACAAAGCCAGGTGTTTCAGGAGGTATGAGCCTTGTAGCCACGAAAAGCGGAGGGATGACAGACACAGTGCATTCTGTCCCCAGAGTGTATCTGTTTAACCAGGACTGGGCTCTATCTCTGGGCTGGCGCCTGCAGTGCAGGACACTGGGGGTGGGGTGGGGTGTACAGTGTTCTGGAGAGGAGCAGAGGGTGGGAAGATAATTTCCCAATCTATGTGTCCTGTGGGCGTCTTCTGCCTCACATTGCTGGAGACAGCTCTGTGTCCTTAATACATAGCCCATGTCTTTAGCTTCTGTTGAGCTGGGCCAACCAAAAGAGAAGTGTCTTGAGGAATGGATTCTGTGTTAGACAGTTGGAGAAACACTGGGTTAAATTATATTTATCAGCCTTTATCTGTAAGACTTTTCAGAAACTTTAATGTGATTTTAATACAGTTGACTCTTCAAAGGCACCGGAAGGAACAACGTGGTGTTTTTTTTTTCTGTTTTGTTTTGTTTTTGTTTTTAATTTTCTTACCATAGCCTGAGGCCGAGAAGACCAAGAACAGAAGAGGACAATTCAGGTATTCTGGCCTCCAGGAACATATTCATTGTTGTAAAACCTTACTGGAACAAATAATTTTTTTGAGATTTATTTTTAATTTTAAATTATGTGTATGTATGTGGCACAGGAGGCCACCCCCTGGATCTGGAGTTACATGAAGTTGGTGAGCTTGTTGGTGGTGCCGAGATATGAACACTATAGTGTATTCTGTGTGAGCGCTAAGTGATCTTAACCAAGGAGCCATCTCTCTGACCCCTTGCAGCAAGTAATTTTATCCAGAACGGAAGGAGGAAGAAAGGAGAAGAGGGGAAGGGCTAGAGAAAGAGAATGCAGTCATATTTTGATAGTTTATGGGGCTAAGCTTTTCATCCACTGTTGAAAGAGAATGAAATTACTCCAAATCAAGCCTGGTAACCTGTCGACTGTCTCCCCATCTGGTCATTGCCATGATCTCTTGTGTGAGCAGCTACAATATCTACACCGTCCACAAGGTGAGTCACTGTCTGAACTTAGGGAGCCACGCTCCTGTTGGTCTGATTGTGCAGACAGGACTACGTGGAACTGGGCTGCCCCAATTCCCAAGCACCTCAGGGCTTGCTTCCCCTTTCTTTTTCCATTCATGGCCATTTGCCCTCTCAGAGCGCACCAAGAGCAAATGGCTTGTGAGTGAAGGTAGCCAGGCTCCTGGAAGCTCCCAGTCTAATAGTGCAAGGCATGGCACTGCCTGACTGCCCTTCAGAGAGTGGCGCTGAGGATGAGGGGGTACCGCAGAGTCCCTAAGCTCAGACGGCTATGCTGGACACTGAGAACAGCCTTAATAGATGGCTTAAGAACAGCGTCACACACTCTAAGGACCAACTTGGCCTCCCAAAGTCAGGGTCAAGTTCACCCACACCCTGTGAAAAGCCCAGATAACACTGTAATCGAGGAACGGGTTTTGTATTGTTGTTTGTTTGTTTTTTTTGGAGACAGGGTTTTCTCTGTGTAGCCCTGGCTGTCCTGGAACTCACTCTGTAGACCAGGGTGGCCTTGTCTACTCACAGAAATCCGCCTGCCTCTGCCTCCCAAATTCTGGGATTAAAGGCAATCGCCACCACGCCCGCCCGGCCGTTACAGTCTCCAATTGCTATGTGGGTGCTGGGATTTGAACCTGGGTGTTTTGGAAGAGTAGTCAGTGCCCTTAACTGCTGAGCCATCTCTCCAGCCCAGGAACAGGTTTTAGGTGATGTTTATCCATGATAAGTCAGTTGGACCCATGAGTAGAGCAGCGCTTAGCCCATCCCAAATGGCAACCGCACACCCTTCCTGTTAACAACTATGTCAGCCCTTGGGATCCTAGGGTGCCCTCAAGGGAACCGTGGGCTGACCACGCCCCCTTTCACCTGGGCCCGCCCCTGGTGGCGGAGACTTCCGGATTTCCCTGCTTGCCCGAGCCCCGCCCAACTGGCTTTATTCCCAGACTCGGCAGTCCAGGGCTCGGAGAACCCGAGCTCCAATCGCGCAGAGGCTTGGCCGAGCCAGAGCGGCGCGGCGGCGGCGACTTGTGGCTTGAGGACAGATGTGCGCAGGCATAGGGGTGCTCCAACCTGAGCTGGGGTGAAGCTTCTGGTGACGGCAAGACGGCGACAGCGAGATGCAGGCGGAGGAGCCTTGCGCCCCGAGCGCGCCCGGCGGCCCCGACGCCCCGGAGAGAGGCCAGCGCGCGCGGGGCCCGGAGCTGCGCCTGTCGGACGAGCTGCTGCCCGAGCTCTACGGCTTCGTGGCGCGCGTGCTCTTCTACCTGGCGCCCGTCTATCTGGCCGGCTACCTGGGGCTCAGCGTCACCTGGCTGCTGCTCGGCGCCCTGCTTTGGATGTGGTGGCGCCGGAACCGCCGCGGGAAGCGGGGGCGCCTGGAAGCCGCCTTCGATTTCCTGGAGCACGAGCGCGAGTTCATTAGCAGGGAGCTGCGGGGCCAGCACCTGCCGGCTTGGGTGAGCCGGGCCGGGCAGAGGGCTGTGGGCTTCCGAGGTGGAGCTGGGGGGCGCATT
Source organism: Lophiomys imhausi (assembly GCA_907164525.1). Lineage (NCBI taxonomy): Eukaryota > Metazoa > Chordata > Mammalia > Rodentia > Muridae > Lophiomys > Lophiomys imhausi. Next base: position 4,005,384 of record CAJQZJ010010806.1, read on the forward strand.
CCCGGGCTTCATGGAAAGGGCCCCGGCCTCAGAGAAGAGTCGGGTCGGGACACACTAAGAAGAAAAACTGGGTGTCCAGGACTCCCCAAAGTTACTGGCGTAGGAAACAAAGGGCGGTTCTTCCACCCGCCTGTTGATTTAAAGAACTAGCGTAGGGCGTGACAACAGTGACAGGAGCAGAGGGCTCCCGTCGCCTTCGGTCGTGGGCTGGCAGGAATGCCCTGCGGTGCTGGCGGTGCCAAGATGCTGCGGTGGACCACTGTGCCCTCCCTCTTTACGCTTTAGGGATGTGCAAGCCCTGCGCACACTCTCAGCCAAGGGACAAACCTGCCTCCTGGTGGCGGCTGGCCTGGCTATGATTTTTCACACGAATCTGGTTCTGAGAATCCCACCTGACTCTCTTAAAAACAAGTTTTGTGCCCCCCCCCAGCTTAACTCCTCGGGTTAAGCCTAGGGACGATGGGCAATCCTTAGGATTGGACGTTTCACAAACATTGACCGAAGAAGTTCGTTTCCGAGGGTTGGTGTGGGATATATCCATTTTGGTGCTGGGGGCTCGTGAGTCTTATCATGTTCCCATAGTTCAGACTCATAGGGAAGATATGCAGGGATCTCCAGACTCATTTCCTCTGGCTTGCATGCTTTGCCTGTGGCCTGCTCTAAAATCTAGCTGAATCGAAATGCATCACTCCTGCCTGTGATGGTAGCTTCCAAAGTGGGGTCTGAGAAAATGTTAGAATGGCCTATATATCCCATTTGGAAATTAAGTCTTGCTGTATATCATTTGTTAAGGCCACCACAGCCAAGTACCACAGATGTGGTGGCTTGAACAACAAAAATTTAGTGTCTCGTAGTCTGTAGGTGACCATGTGTTCAAGAAGGTATCTGAGGGTCCATTTCTTCTGAGGCCCCTCTCCTCTGCCTGTGGATGACATCTTGTTTCCACGTGCTATGTACCTCTGTGTACCTGTGCCCAAGTGTTTCTTTTTCATACAAGGACACCATTCACAGCATTCGGTTGCATTCAAATGAGCTTATTTTAACTTAATTAGATCTGTCAAGACTTTCTCTAAATGCAGTCACATTCTGAGGTACTGGGAGACAGAACATGTGAATTTTGGGGAAGGAGGTTCAGTTTATCCTGTAGCACTAATGCGTGGATCAGCATTAAAACTTTGTACATAGGAGTGTGTGTATTTGGGTTGAGGGGCCAAATGCTTGCTGATAAGGGCACACATTATGAAACTTAGTGAGTACATTCCTCGAGTAGAAGCCGTGGGAGTAGACCTGATCTAGCTGGCCGTGGAACACACAGAGAGGAAGAGCATGGTGTCACTTAGGGATACCAGTCTCAGGTGGGAAACTGGTTCATGATAGGTCATTGTTATGGGGGTCCTGGGGAAGTTACAAGCAGGAACTTGCATAGAGTCTAGTCGGGTTGGGGGAGATCAGAGGCCTACAGTGGGTACCTTACTGATTTTCACATCAGGTTATCTCTAGACCACAGCCATCTGCCTTCTAGAAGGTCTTCCCTCAGCCTCCGTTTTCTAGACTCTTCTTAGCTGCTGTGGCTGGCCGACTCTGAGCGCCAGCTCCTAGGGAAGCTTTGGGATTGAGGTGGTGATGCTAGGCTGAACTCTGCAGGCCTAGAGAGGCCTGTGAACACAGCCTAGGAGGGTGATGTGGGCACTCTGAGGAACAGTGTGGGTTCTGAGTTGATGGACAGGGCCGAGGAGACAGACTTGAGGGAGACATGGTCAGATTCTGGAAGGTTCCAGTACAAGATTTTGAAAGGCACTGCAGAGGGGAGGAAAGAATAAGCAGGAGTAGAGAACCCACCTGGGAATATTTGAACCTGGCAATAGTGGGCACAGCAGGAGGAGCTGACAAGCCTGCTGGAGAGGGACTGTAGCTGCCTGTGGCCTCTAGAGGGAGTGAGGAGCCAAGGGGTCTACTAGGGTACTTTCTGGGATGACATTACCTTGCCTGGGGTCCCTGGGAAACAAGTTTAAAGAACTTACTTTCCCATGAGCACCTGGGAAGGATGCACATCCTGATGCAAATGTGGCCTTTTGACCAGCCTCATGCAGGACAAGGTGGGAAAGCTGGGGCCTTCATGGTTGAATATTCTGCTCCCTTCCCCCTTTTCTATCTCAGAGTAGGAACACATACTACTTACCAGCCCCGGGAGTGAGGGAGCCCTGGATGCAGTGTGGAAGGTAACATGCAGACAAGTGGAGAGGCCTTGACACTATTGGCTTGACTCCAAAAGCTCTGCTTCTGTGTGCTGATTGTAATGAGTGGAGTATTTGAAACCTCCAAGTTCAGAGCCAGGCACTGCTATAAGAGTCTGAGCACTCTAGAAATAGAGGCAAGAAGACCAGGAGTTCAAGACCAGCTTGAGGGCCTCCAACAAAAGTTGCTTTATGGTCCTCAGTTTTCTAAGCCTCCCGAAAACATTTTCCCAGTGTTAAACTAATGGACAGATGTCCCAGTAGCAAATGTGTCTTTTGTGAGCTGATTGACTGCAGAGAGTGAAGGAGGTGGGAGGGGTGCACAGAGCGTCTCTGGGAACCCTCCTTCTGCCAGGCTCCTGCCGAGCCTGCTCTGTGGGTTCAGGGATGCTAGCTTCAGTGCCACACTGAGTATTCACCCACTGCCCTTCAAAGCTGGGCCTTCTTGCTCTGCCCACCCCATGGCGTCAGCTCTCCTTGCGTCTCTGCTCCTGCCACCTCCATAGCATGAGAGCAGGCCTTCAGTGTTTCTCTCGTTTCCAGGACGTTCACTGAGGCATCCATTGGCTTTATTTATCAGGTATTTACTTTAGCTCTGCTCTGGCAGAGAGTGAAGAGTAGTGAACGCCTTCCCCGTCCGGCTCCTTGTCTGACGGGGTGTGTGAGGGATGAGAGCCAGTTGGTAGGAAAACAGCCTGAGGCAGGGTAGAGAGTGGAAAGAAACTGGGAAGCTTTGGCAGTTTGTCTGTCTGTGGCTCTGGGTCTAGCCCAGTTTGTTAATCCCAGCTGATAGCAATCACCTGGCAGGCTTGTTGGGGACAGTTAACCCCTGGGGAACTGCTGGCAGGTGGTGATGATGTAAGGAGAGAGAAGGTATAGATCTGGTGGGGGGTGACTTTGAGCATTTACCAGGGTATACATGTCTCAGGGCTTCTGAACATCTCTGAAAACAATGAGCTTATAGGAGATGCTCATCTGTAAAGTCCTTTTAGCAAGAAACCAATCCCGTCAGCTTTTCTCTGCTGTCAGCAACCCCACTCCAGCATCTGTTCCCTAACCTTTCTTGTTCACCCTCCATATGACTGGGGATGCCAACGCAAGAGCCAGGGAAGGTGACCCACCCACTCAAAGTGATAGATGTGTGGGGGCAGCAGCCGAATCCCCAATTGTCCCGATTGTCCCTCGTCAGCCTCCCTGCTGTCCGTTCAGCCAGGCAACTAGGGCCTGAGTGCTGCTTTTTCTGGGGATGACCATCAGCCATTCTTACTGTGGGAAGAACAGTGGTCCTTCTAGAACCCACCACTGCTGGCCTGTCCTCACTGATTGTTCTGTTAATTAGTGGAAGTTAATGCAGTGGACACTGTCAAATGAGTTCACAAAACTTGATGCTGTAGCCAGTGCCATCAAAGCTGCTGAGGGCCACGTGGAACCAGGTAGAACTTCCTGTCTTGAGGTGCCCACAGCTCTAAGAAGCCGGTTTAGAGGAGGCAAGGGTAAGTCGTGTCCTTTGTGTTTCTATCCCATGTCTTGGTGATGCTTCATGGACTTAACAGCATCCTAGGCCAGGATTGGGCAATAAGTGTGACAGAGTGTGGGCGTCCTTTTCCTCCAAGCCCAGCACAAGGATTTTAGGCATCTGTGTGTTCACCCTCTACTCAGTCACCAAACATTTATAGAGGGCTTGCAATGTGTGAGGCATGGTTCTGCAGGATGAGCCACACACAAGTGTGGAACCTGCCCTTGAGGAACCATGGAGCAGAGTGGGGACATAGGCCCATGAGAACAGTCTATTCCAGGACATATCAGAAGTCTCAAGATATTGAGCAGTTTCAGGGACGGACCTCAAACAGGTAGGGAACAGCCCAGGAAACCTTCCTTCCTAGAAACAGAGGTACTATAGCATGATGTTGAGGACTGTGGTAAGGGTGGGGGACCTGTGTTGCAGGCCCCTCCCCATTTGACAGAAAGAAAGGAATGGAAGCCAGTTGCTAGCTTCCTCTGGCTCCTGTCGAAGTACCTCAGAAGCAAGCAAGGGTGGCACTTCTGAAGTACTGTCCCTGGTAACTTAGGGAGGTATGAGCTTCCTCATGAAGAATTGTGAGGGTCACAACATGAGGATCACAGTCTAGCTGTATTGGTGAACCTATAGGGTCTCCTGTGTTGGGGACCCTAGCCTGCCTTTCTGTGATAGTTTTTATCACTGCGACAAATACCTTAGAGAAATGGCTATTAGAGGAAAGATTTATTTTGGCTTACTAACTCAGTGGACTCTGGCCAAAATGGATGGATCTACGGAATTCAGGCTAAAGGTCAGGGAGTACCTGTTGGCAGTGGGAGCATGTGGTACAGGCTGCTCACAGAGAGGAAGGGGTGGGACAATACACACCCTTCAAAGCATGCCTCCAGTGATCTGCTTCCTCCAGCCAGACCCCACCTCTTAATAGCTCCATCATCTCTTAGCAATGCTGTTGAGCTGTGACTCCACCAGGGATTAATCCATTCATGACAACAGAGCCTGTATGACCCAGTCACTCCCTCAAAGCCTCGCCTCTGAACGCTACTGCGGGAGACTAAGCCTTTTCAGGGATACTTCACATCCACACTCTAGCATCTTTGTCTTCTTCATCTTCTTCATGCTCAGCTCCTCCTGAGAGCCGAGCCCAAGGGGGAACATAAGAGTTTCAGTACATAGCTGCTCACAGGAACTGGAAGCAAGACTTCCCTTTTCCTCCCCCTCAGTAGACACTGAAGCAGTATTAACGATATGTCTGGGTGTCCTATCCTCCACCCCCATGGGATCTGTTATAGCAACAAAGCAACATTTTATTTTTTGATACACTCTGTACTCCAACTGAGGATATGAGATTTGACTCCCTCTAGTCTCACAGGGCCCAGGTCTTACTTACTCCATCTCTGCAGCAAGACAGGGCCACTCCTGTCCTAGATATACCTATGTGTCATGTGTCCTTGAAACCAAGGAACTTCTCTGGACCATTTCAGAATCCCATAATCCTCTACCTATCCTTTTGCACATGTTTATTTTTAATTTAAAAATATTTCCCCTTCAAAATTTTAGGTTTTTTTTCCCCAAAATTTAAGGTTAGAATACATTGTGGCATTTTCATTCGTGTGTGTGTGTGTGTATGTGTGTGTGTGTGTATACATTATACTGGATTCTCACTATTTCTCTTCCCCTCTGCCCTCCCATGTTGTTCCTAGTTCCCTCTCATTGGTTCCCTTACTTCTCCTGGCACCCTGTCTTCATGTTGTGTGTATTCTATTGCCCCTTCTTTTCCCCTACTCCCTTAAGAACTCTCCCCCCACCCCCATGATCCTCTTTCTGGTTTCATGACCACATATGTAAATACCTACATTTACATATACCCTATGAGTAATTTTAAATATCGATTACATGTGTGAAAGAAACTGTGGTATTTGTCTGATTTTGGTGTATTCCACTTAACAAGATGATTTCCTGCAAGTGTCTTGATTGTACGTTCCTTTATGGCTGCATATACACATATCTGCCACGTTTTCCTAATCTCTTCTTCTTGCTAATTCCATTTCCCAGCTGTTGTGAACAATACAGCAATAAACACAGTTGTGCAAGGGTTTCTGTGGTCTGCCAACTTAGAGTCCTTCTGGTGTGGGCCAAAGAGAGGTATGGCTGGCTCAGGTGGTAGTTTTATTTTTATTTTTTTTTTCCCCAAGAAGCCTCCCTACTGATTTACACAGTATCTGCACAAGTTTACACTCCCACTGCGGTGAATAAGGGTCTCTCTTTCCCCACGTCCTCATGTACCAGTATTTGTCACTTGTTTTCTTGATGATAGTCATTCTGAGTAGCATAAGGTGGAATCTCGAAGCAGTTTTGATTTGCCTTTCCCAATGGCTAAGGATGTTGGACACTCTTTAAATCCACTCACCATTCGTTACTCTTTTGTCATTACTTTTTAGTATATAGTTATAAACTAGCTCAGAATCTGGTTTTCTTAGCCATGAAGGTAAATGTATTCCCCTTATAAAATATATGTGAGATACAAAAGACAGACTTCAATATGCAGGTCCTCCATCCAGAGATACATGGTCCTACTTGAGTACACTCTGTGCACGGACAGTATGTGGAAGTTAAAAGCAAGCCGAACTTACACCTTTCCTTATCTTTAAATAATCTTTAAAAAGATTTCTTTTTGTTTTATGTACATGAGTGTTTGCCTGATGCCCTTGGAGACCAATGGGGGGTCAGGTCCCCTGCAACTGGAGTTACAATGCTTGTGAGCCACTGTGTGGGTGCTGAGGATCGAACCTGGGTTCTCAACAAGAGCAGCCAGTGCTCTTAGCCGCTGAGCCATCTCAACAGCACCGTTAGTTATTATAGTCTTAGCCTGTTACAAGCATTCCCTCTGAGAATGTGTTAATAAGTATGCTTTCCATGAACAGACCATAAGTTACTTAACCATTTCTTTAACAGGGATGGTGTGTTTTCCCGTTTCCCCCTGTGTTGCCAGCTAAGGTTCCTAGTCTGTCTGGAGTCTCTTCCTCTGAGCTACCAGTCTGAGTCTCCCACAACTTACTCCCAGACCCAGCTCATTGAATTATCCTCAGACTGGCTTCTAGGGCTCAGGGTCCCTCAGGGTCCCCTTACCATTCTCACTCCCATGCTGATTTGGAATTTCCAGGGTGTGTCTGACTTTCCTCCAGACTGAATGCGCTCCGAAGACAAGGCTGCTGATCTTTTATTTCTGTTCCCTCAGCTCCTGGCTCAGGGGTCAGCACACAGCAGTACTCAGTATAAGTCTGCTGGGCTGGAGAGATGGCTCAGTGGTTACGAGCACTGACTGCTCTTCCACAGGACCTGGGTTCAATTCCCAGCACCCACATGGCAGCTCAGAGCTGCCTTTAACTCCAGTTTCAGGGCTTCAACTCCCTCTTCTGAACTCCCAGGGCACTAGGCACACACATGGTGCACAGACATACTTGTATGCAAAATATTCACACATAAACATTTAAAATCTAGAAACAAAATATCAAATAAAAATAATAACCCTTTGAGCTAATGGTAACTATAACTGCTTTATAGATCTTAGTAATTTTTCTCAATCTCCTAGTGTAGACTCATATCAAAACTTGTAAACATTTTAAATATATGTTTTTATTTGTTCCTTTGAGAATTTCATGCATATGTACAATATATTTTTATCATATCCACCTCTCACTTTTTCCTAACTCCTCCCAGACAAGATCCCCTAGCATGCACCACTCTCAACTTGATGTCTTCTGTTTTTTTTTTTGAATTTGAGGATTTTATGTATCAGCACACTGTATTTGCATTCCTTCTGTCCCCTTCTCTTTCCTCTCCAACTCCTCCCAAGTCCTCCCCCACCCCCCACCTCCTCCTGAATTCGTAGCCTCTTTGTCTATATACTTATTTTTGTTAATACACACACACCCATACCTTACACAGTCCAATTAGTGTTGCCCTTATCTGCATGTGTTTAAGGCTCACACTTAGGATTGGGGTCTCATTCTTGCAAAAAGAAAAGAAAAAAGGAACAAAACAGAACAGGCTCTCCCTCCCTTGGCAGCCATTGACTGGGGCTCTGTGAACTTTTCTGTGTCCATATTGTTTTATCGATTGGTGTTGGTCGCTACGGGTCTCGTGCAGGCAGCCATATTTCTGAGAGGCATGGAAGCAACATCCCTATCCTGCCCAGAAGAAACTGTCATGAAGCAGTCCTTGTCCCTCGGCTCTTACAGTCTCTCTGCCCCCACTTTTACAATGTTCCCTGAGCCTTGGGTGTGGGGCTGTGTTACAAATGTCCCGTTTCAGCCTGGGCACCCTGTGATCACTTATTCTTGACATACTCTCTACATTTCTACTGGCTGTGGGTCTCGTAGTTCCTGTCTGCTCCAAAAAGCAGGTCTTTGATGACGCGTGAGAGCCATGGAATCAATCCAGTTGATGCTGCCTGTATGTGCATGGTTGTGGACCATCTGCTAGTACAGCATGGCCATACCCCTGAAGAAAACTAACTCTGCCCTGTGCAGCACCTTTCACTTACCAGTAGCCCCTCTAATAGGGGTGGGATTTGTGACCATTCCCCATGAGTGCTGGAGCCTTGAATGGCTTGATCGTGTGCAGGCCTTATTCAGTCAACCACAGGCTGTGTATTCATGAGTGCTGCGGTCCTGTCAGACAAAAGACACCATTTTGTAGCAGTCCCCAGCTGCTGATTCTTGCAATCTTTTTGCCCATTCTTCTGTGATGTTCCCTAAATCTTGGGGATAAGGGAGGATGATATAAATGCCCTGCTTACTCTTGGCACTTGGACTTGTTATGAGTCTCTGTATTAAGTTCTCTATACTGCAAGAAGTTGTTTCTCTGATGAAGGTTGAGTTTTTTTCTATGGGTATAAAGATAAATATATAGAAGGCGCTTGATTCTATGTCCACTTAAAGCTTATGAACATTTTAAAGACATTTTTGCCCACTTCATTGTTGCCCCCCCACCCCAGCCTCAGTGACTATTATTTTAGGGCTCTTATTAGTCTGATGAGCAAGAAGATATTTTTTTTAACGTCTAGGAATTGTAAGACCTGTCTAGATCATTGACTTTTTTGGCAGTTTACACTATCACTGAGGTCTCCTGGGACACCTGCTGTGGGACTGGAGAGATGGCTCCATGGTTAAGAGTGTTTACTATTCTTGCAGAACACCCCGTTCAGTGACCAGTACCCACATGGCAGCTCTCAACCATCTGCAACTCTAGTTCCAAGGGACTCAATGCCTCTTCTGACCCCCCATTGGTGCCTGCATGTACACTTTGTACATATATGTATTCAGGCGCACACACACAAATTAGATAAATACTAAAAAAGTTTAAAAAAGTGAGGAGGATACCCAGTGTTGACCTCTGGCCCTGACACATCTGCGCACACACGTGCACATATATGACATGTGCATATCACATATGAGAAAACCTTCTTTGTGGACAGTTCTGAGTCCTTATTCTTAGCAGGCTGCTGGGCATCAGGTCATTGATGGCCACATTGGAGTTCCAGCTGATCTGCTGATGAGTCCAGCTGGTTTAGACCAGTCTGCTACCTGGGTGTGTTATTAAGAGCCTATGGATTACAGGATAGTGCCAGACAGGTTGGCAGAGCAATTATTTCTCTGGAAGCATGTTTAGGAGGGTAATTTAAAGCAAAAAGGGGGCAATTTAAAAGTAGTTGTCAGGCAGGTGTGTCGCATACCTGTAATCTCCGGACTCAAGAGGGTGAGGCAGGAGGACAGCAAATTTGAGTCCTGCCTGGTTTACTTAGTGAGATATGTCTGAAAACAAAAGGTAAAAATGGGAGTAGTTTTCATAGCTAAATATTTGCCTCCTGACTGCAAAAAAGGGAAAGGCGGGGGCTGTGCTTCCTCATGAGAAAAATGAGTGAGAGCGAGGGGCTGCTTTCCTAGAAAAGCCGCTGGATCAGCCCCTGTTGTGTGGTCTGTCCCAGACACGGCAGCCTGAGGGCCAGTAGCTAGCCTTTGCAGGACTTCTCTGTACAGTACCCAAAATGTGTAGGTCTCATCCAATCTGAGTGTAAGATGGCAGTAACAATATCAGTTTGAGCAGCAAGTATGTGTGTGTGTGTGTGTGTCACACATGCCTGTACCTGTCTATACTGTTTTATAGGAAGAGTTATTATCCCTATGAGGGAGAGGGAGCAGAATCTACATAAAGACAGGCAGGCCCTTTAAATGATGCCTCTTCCAGCCCCGTGCCTCCTCCTGAGAGAGTCCGTGGCCCAAAGCTCTATGGAGACACATACCCTCAAACCCAGACCCTTCATGATGGGATTTTATGGTCACTCTGGGCTCTGTTTCCTCACTGGTTTGGAATCACTGTTCTTAATGGCTTTACTAAGTAGATTTGACATCTCTGCCTAAAGATGGACAGTGTCTAAGGTGGGCTTTGTCTGCTTGGGGATCTGCTTGGGTTCCGCTTGCAACAGAGCTTGCTTCAGTATCTCTCCTTAGGCTCTCATAACCTCTAGTCTCTGGTCAAAATGTCATTAGTAAAATTATCAGCCTGTGCTGGGGTGTATGCCGCCAAGCTTGACAACATGAATTTGATTCTCAGGACTCATGTTAGAAGGAGAGAACTGATTCTTCCAAGTTGTCCTTTGACTTTCTGACTTCCAAATGCACCCCAGGAACGGTCCTGGTACTTGGGCCCTGGGCCAGGCATGTTTTAAGGAGACATTCTTGCCTGTGGTGCCTCGTTTGAGATAGTATAGAAATTTCCTTGGGAATGAAGCAGGCCAGAGCCCTGACCCACTTAGAAGCAGGCTCACTCCCAGTATCCCTGCATCATGAATATGGGTGGAGCAGGAATGAACAGCCTCACTCCTGTGAGAAACCTGAGGGTGAAGGTCAGGCCACAACCCTGCTCCTGTATGTCCTTGGCTACACTTTCCAATGCAGAGTCAGTTCTGGTGGGGCATCCCACGTCTCATATGGAGGGGCAGCCCCAGAGCCAAGCGAAGTCACAACACTAATATCCAGGGTTTGCCTTCTGGCTTTTCCTGGAAAAGCCCTTGTAAAAAAGCTAAGGCCCAGAGGGCAAGTGCTTAGGGACAGCACTCAGGGAGAGCTGGAGATCCAGACAGTGACTTTGGAGTCATGGTCAGAGGCAGAAGAGGAGCTGCCTCCTTCTGGGGTCTGAGCAGACTCCCCCCCACAACCCCAATCAGGAGAGCACCACCTTCTCACTCTTTCCCACCCACCACCAAGACCAGAACCATGGCTAGGGGATTCTTGGTAAAGGTGTGGTGGCCAGCCTTCCAGAATCAGAGCACCTGAGGGCCTAACAGGGAGCCCCTAGCTTAAGGCACTTCTCAGGAAGTTTCCTGTTTTGATTTTACACAAATGTCTGAGAACAACTTCCAGGATGATACAAGAGACTCAGCTTCCTGGGGCACTGGAGCAGAAGCTCAGTGGCTCTGGGTGTCTGTTTCATATTGAGCCACCATCTTCTGTTCTGTTCTTCACTAAGAAAAGACAATATGGAGGTTCTGGTCCCTTTGCCAGGCCTCACTGTATGGCAGCTGCATTGGGCAGGGTTTCCTATGGCCCTTGAAGGCTCAGAGCCCGGTCTGGCCTATCAGTGACTGTGTGTATCTAGGGCATGAAGCTCTCAGCTAATGGGCAGAGAGCCAGGTAAGTAGCCACCAATTGTGTCACCCCCTCTGATAGAATTGTGTGCTTTATCTTCTGTCCCTTCTATCCTCATTCTCTTCTCAGTGGTGTTTCTCAAAGTAGAGGTATTGGGAGATTCGGTTAGATTCTGGGTGGGACAGATGGGGACATACAGTCCAGGGACCTTGATCCTGAGATCAAAAGGGTCCGAGGGCTTTCATAACTTCTGGTAACAGTTGCCCCTTCTGGGGTACTTCTGGATCACGAAGGGTCCCGAGCACCTTGTATGCACTGTCCCATGTCATCTTCCTAGGAATCGTGACATGGACAGCATTGAACCCCTACTGCAGATGAGAAAGTAGGGGGCATGGGGGAAGAAGAATTATAGTTTTTATTGTTAGAAATTTAACTTAGGAATGTTACATACACACACACAGAGAGAGAGAGAGAGAGAGAGAGAGAGAGAGAGAGAGAGAGTCAGATAAGAATGAAAAATAAAACACAGTGAGACCATCTCTTCAGATCTTATCCTGGTGCTTCAGCAAACCCAGGGGAAATGTGAATGAAGCGCTTGCTGTGAAAGGGCCCCGGGGTGAGGCATGTTTTCCTGTTGGGTTCTGCAGCCCCTAAACATGTCAACAGCATGCTCAATGGCTCTTGAACTTGGGCTGTGGCTCCCTGCTCTCTGTTTCCATGGTGATCTCAGCACTCAGTCCAGTAGGGTTCCACTTCCGGGTAGCCCACCTCCATCAACTCTGCAGGCCTGTGGGCATCAGACGCCAGCTTTCCAATGGCGAGTCATGGCTATTCTATAACACAAAACTTTGAAAGTGCTAGAGGAAAACATAGGGACTAGAGTCAGCATTCTGGGTCTATCTAGGCAAGAACTTTCTGGAGATTCCAACAGCATTGAAAAGTAGCTACAAGAATCAACAAATGTAACCACGAGGAGTTAAAATGTTTCTGCATAGCAAGAGAAGGTATCAGCAGAGGAAACAGCCCACAGAATGGGTGAAATCTGTGCCGGCTCTACCCAGGACAGGGTTGACACCTTTCATATGTAAAGAACTGCAAGGGTTAAACAAAACCAGAAAACTGCCAATTACTCTGCAGGCTAATGATCCGAACAGACTATTCTTGAAGGAAGAAACACAAAAGGCTGGTGAATATCTTCGACATCCTTAGTCATCAGGGAAATGAAAATTAGGACCACTTTGAGATTTCCGTCTTACCTTAGTCAGAATGACTATGGTCATGAATACAAACGACAAATGCTGGCAAGCGTGTAAGATACAGGCCCCCTTATCTACACAGCCAGCGGGAGTGCACACTAGTGTAACCACTATGGAAATCTGTGTGGAGCTGCCTCCAAAATTAAGACTAGAACCACCATATGATACCACCGAGATACTTGTACATCCAAGTTTATTGCTGCATCATTCATAGTAGCAAAGAAATGCACCCAGTCCAGACATCTAGCCTATCAACAGTTGTTAAGAAAAATGTAATTATTAAAATTTAACAACAGTGGGTGGGACTGGACGGTATTAAGTCACGGGACCAAGTCTCAGAAAGACAAAGATCACATGTTCTCTCACGAGTGTTCTAATATTTAATGTTTGTGTTTATGCAAATAAAGGTTGTGAAAATGGGTGGAGACGATGGAGCTAAACAGGAGACCATGAGAAGGGAACAAGAGGGTTAAAGAAAGGGGAGAGGGCACAAAAGGCACATGTGACATGAACTTGGAAAGGAGGTTCCCAAGGGTGAGAGAACACAAGGGAAGGAGGGGACATGAGGGAAGGAAGGATGTGGAAGAACCAGGGAGAGAAAAAACAGAGACAATTTTTAAAAAATACCATAATGAGGGCTTGGAGACGTGGCTCAGCAGTTAAGGGCACTGGGTGTTCTTCCAAAGGACCCTGGTTCAATTCCCAACACCCACATGATAGCTCACAACTGTCTAGGGGATCCGACTCCCTCATGCAGACATACATGCAGGTAGAACACCAATGTACATAACATAAAAGTAAATTTTAAAAATACCGTAATGAAACCTACTTAGTTTTTGTTGTTGTTGTTTTGAGACAGGGTTTCTCTGTGTGTCCTTGGCTGTCCTGGACTCACTCTGTAGACCAGGCTAGCCTTGAATTCACAGAGATCTGCCTGCCTCTGCCTCCTGAGTGCTGGGATTAAAGGTGTGTGCCACCATGTCCAGCAGTTACAGACAGCTGTGAACTTCCATATGGGTGCTGGGATTTGAACCTGGGTCTTTGGAAGAGCAGCCAGTGCTCTTAACCACTGAACCATCTCTCCAGCCCTCTAATTATTTTTTTTTTTTTTTGGTTTTTCGAGACAGGGTTTCTCTGTGTATCCTTAGCTGTCCTAGACTCGCTTTGTAGACCAGGCTGGCCTCGAACTCACAGAGATCCGCCTGCCTCTGCCTCCCGAGTGCTGGGATTAAAGGCGTGCGCCACCACGCCTGGCTACCCTCTAATTTTTTTTAGAAGACTTTTAATTGTATTTCTATTTTATTTTATTTTTAATATTTGTGTTCTCTGTCTCTCCCTTTCCCTTTCCCTCTCTCTCTATGTATGTGTGTATAAGCAGAAAATAATTTGGGAGCGTTGTTTCTCTCCTCTACTGTGGTGTTTAGGGATTGAATTCAGACTATCAGGCCTGGCGACAGGTGTCTTTACCCACTGCCATCCCCAAACTTAATTTTTTTCATAAGCTAATAAAAGGAACACTTAATTCTTTAATTTTCGCAAAAATGTTGAGGGTGGGAGAGAGGGTTCCACAGCTAAGAGAAGTCACTGTTCATGTAGAGGCCCTGAGCTCAGTTCCCAGCATCCATGTTGGGTAGCCCACAACTGCCTGTAACCCCAGCTCTCTTCTGGCCTGTTCAGTGCTCAGACTACAGACACCACACACACACACACACACACACACACACACACACACACACACACTTTTTTTTTTAATGTTGAAAATAGTATGGAGAAAATACAACCAAGCAACTTGTCAACAGAAGACTTGAGTAGCAGTCATTGTATTAGACAAAGTGGAGTCACAAGTGTGAAGACAAGAAGGGATGACGCTCACGAAGGCTGCATCGCGGACAAATGGATCTCACAACACAAATCTGAAATCAAAGTTGGCAGCTCACATGAAGAGGGAGGTGGGCTTGGAAATCCAAGGCTGCCCTCTCTGACAGCAGCTAACCACGCAGAGAGTAAACACAAGGTAGAGCGTATCAGCAGGACATAGTCAGACCTCCCTGGAGCACTCCCAGAAATTAACCATGTACCAGCCCACAGAATTGTCAGTAGGTTCCATCTTTGCTCACACCATAAAGAAATATTAGAAAACAATAAGCAGCTATAGAAATCTCAAGTCTGTGTGTTTATTTCTAATTTTTACTAGATTTATTCATTGTGTTTTACGTGTGAGGGTTTTGTCTCCATGTATGTATGTGCACCATGCGTGTGCTTGGTGCCCAGGGAGGTCGGAAGAGGGCATCTGATCCCCTGGGACTGGAGGTAGAGGTGGCTGTGAGCCACTGTGTGGGTGCTGGGAACTGAACCCACAATCTGGCTGAACTGGTGAATTCCAGGTTCAGTGAGAGGCCCTGTCTTGACATTTAAGATGCAGAGCCACTAGGGAAGACATCAGATGTTGAACTCTTGCCTCTACATGCATGTATACACACATGTACCTTCACATACACAGATACCTTCACAGAGAGAGAGAGAGAGAGAGAGAGAGGGAGAGAGAGAGAGAGGGAAAAAGAGAGAGAAACATTGAATGTAAGGCCCAAGTAAAACATCACATCAAGTAGAGTTTATCCCAGGAGTTAGATTTTTTCTTTTTAAATTTTTTATTTTAATTATTTCTCCTTTTAAAAAATTACAATATTTGAGATTACAATACATTGTTTGCCTTGTCTCTTTCCTTCTTCAACTCCAAATATTCCCATGTACTTCCTCCACCTTGCTTTCTTTCAAACTTTTGGGCTCTTCTTCTTTAATTGGTGTGTGTGTGTGTTTGTGTGTGTGTACACCTAAACTCATAAGTACAACCTACTCAGTCTGTATAATGTTCCTTGTATGTCTATGTTTTCAGGGATATCAGTTTGTTGGATAACCAGTGGGTGGGGAACCCTGTCTCCCCAGCTCCCAGAATTCCTTAGTTGCCTGTAGTTCTTTCTGTACAGTTGAGATGTCATGGGCGTTTCTCTATCCAATTTAGCATGTCTGAGTTGTCCTTGTTCAGCTCATGTTTAGGTAGTTGGTGAGACTTTATGGGTGCAGCTTTTGATGTTCTTAGCGGACACAATCCATGATCCCCTGGGTGTTACTGTCTCTCCCTGCTCCCTCTTCTGAAATGACGCCTGAGCCTTAGGTGTAAGAGTTGTTCTGTAGATGCATTCATTGAGAGTGGGCTCCATAACTGCATTATGACTGCTTGTACTTTCCTGTAATGGTCTCCATCTGTTGCAAAGCGAAGTCTCCTTGATGAAGGGCGAAGACTGTACTTATCTGTGAGTGTAAGGACAACTCTTTAGAATGTAGTTAAGGATCATGCTGCTTTAGTTAAGTTGCAAGTTTTCCTCTAAGGTTTATGACTTCATAGTCCCGGCAGTTGGCTAGGTTTCCAGTATCAGGCATGGTTCCCCTCTTTAGAAAGCACCATCCCTTAAGATGACTACATTCATGGAATAACTGAAAGGTCGTGATTATCTCAGTACGCATAAGAAAGTATTGGATATCCTGTATGCCCTTGTGTAAGGAAAGTATACAGGAGATTAGGAGAACTCCCCCCACTCTGACATTTGCGAGATCTACAGTAAAATGAAAGGTCTTTCTAGAAAGACTGTAGGCGCTTCCCTTGAAGGCCAAAACCCAGGCAGAGACACCAGATTCTCCTCTGCTGCTTATCAAATGCAGGCTCCAGCTGATAAGGTGAAGCACAGGAAATGTGCAAAGGCAAGGACAGCAAGGAAATAAGATACATATTGTTACTAGAGATGGTAACAGGAGGAAGCCCGCCTGGTGGTGAATATCTGTATCCCTGGCATGCAAGGGTGGAAGTGGGAGGATCAGGAATTGAAAGCCAGCCATAGCTGTGTAGCAAGTTTGGGGCTTCATGAGGCCCTGATACAATAAATAAATAAGAACAACAAATAAACCTAGGAAAATCAAGGAACAATTAGAACTGTTCATTTTCAGCAAATTTTCTCAGAAAGTAAAATATTGGGTTTTAAAAATAACTGCAAAACCCACAAAGCTATCTGACAGGTGTTCCTATTGGAGACAAACATCCACTTCAGTGGATTGATCTGGTATTCCCCCCAAAGTCATGTAGCAAAGGCTTGGTCTCCATCTGGTGCAGCTGGAAGGTGGAGATCAGAATGGGTGGAGCTTAGTGGAAGGAAGTTAGTACATTGGGGGTGTCCTCAGATGGGATACTGGGACTCTGTGAGCTGACAGAATCCTTTCTTTCCTTATAAGCTGATTGTCTCATGTCACAGTAATGCTAAGCTGACTAGCACGTCACCATTGTCTAAACAAATTTGGAAAATAAAAACAAAAAAGGAGAATCACTCTGTACCAGGTCATTTTGAAAAGACATAGTAACTGAAAGTGTGATCAGACAAACCAACTAATGGGGTTGAAGCTTCACTAGAAGAACACACTCCAGATCACATAGAAAGGGTGCGTGTGGGTGCTCTCAAAGAGTTTTGTTGTATGGTTGTTAAAATTGCCTTAGGGTAAGTAGGATGAAGAGACATATCCTTATCTTACCGTATTAAAAAAATTCCAGCCGGGTGGTGGCGCACGCCTTTAATCCCAGCACTTGGGAGGCAGAGGCAGGCGGATCTTTGTGAGTTTGAGGCCAGCCTGGTCTACAAAGCGAGTCCAGGGCAGCCAGAGATATTCAGAGAAACCCTGTCTCGAAAAACTAAAAAAAAAAAAAAAAAATTCCAGGGAGAGTAAGATATAAATACGGAAGCCACAGATAAAAACTTAGGATAGCCTTGAGAATTTGGCATGAGGAGAGGTTTCTTCAGAAAGATGAAAAAAGACCAGTTATGATGGGAAGGATGCTGACTGGCCTTTCATGTCAGAACATGCCCATGTCAGGCATCTGTCTTCTGCTCACTGGGCACAGAGAATTGGCTCCTGTGTGCCCGCTCATCAGGGTGAAGATGGGTGCTGGGATCCCGGCTGAGGGGGGACCCCAGGAGTATTCACTGAACTGGATGCCTTGGTGGTCTTGTTTTCTTAGATAGAACTGCTGTCCTTGGCAGTGGGTTCAAACCGTCTGTGGAGGAGTCTCTTGGTAAAGATCCTCAAAGGCAGGTTTGGTGAGCTAAGAGAGACCATGGCAACTCCAAGAACATGGGCTGGGTGGGTCATTTTGTTGCTCACACTCTCAGGGTGTGTGTGGGTCACCATAACACAAAGTGTGGGCTGTTCATTGATATCTCCCAGCCAGCCCTGACTGAGCTACAGTCATTGGCAGGAGCTCATTAAAAATAAGTCAGAGGCCCCACCCCAATATACTCTGATTCAGGCAGTGCCAGGAGGTTTAGGAATCTGCACCTGACCAGCTCCCACAGGTGGCCAGCATTGGACCTGCCAAGCTGCATCAGCCTCCAGGGTCCAGAGGCAGAATAACTCAGCTCCTAAGGATGTAGAACCACTTGGGCTGGGAATATGGAAGGATCCACACCCACAGTGTGCCAGAGCAGGAAGTATGGTGGCTTGGGATGGAGAATGAATGGTCCAGCAAATAAGCAGCTGTGCCCGTAAAGGCCTGCCTGAGGCTGGTCCCTCCTGGCCCCTTTATCCCATCTCAATCCTGACCCTGTGGTCACATGGTCTGTTCTCTATCCGTTTCCTTCAACCTGAGAACTCCTTGAAAGCAAGAAGCTTACCCACATGCCTGCATGCATTCATTCAATGTTCATCCATGCTGCTTTATTCCACGAGTGTTTTTTTAGGACATCCCTGTGCTAGGGGCAGGCTGCAGCAGGAAGCCACACATTTCCAGGCTGGTAAGAAGAGAGGCCGTGAGACCAATAGACTTCATGAAGTGTATTCAGTTCTACAATGAAGAGCCATCAGGCACCCAAGAGGGACATCTGTTCTCTACTTGGGAAACACAGAAGTGAAGTGTGAGACAGCTAGTGACAAGCAGCAGCAGTCTCAGAGAGCAAGGAGGGGTGTGTGAGGGGACCCTGGAAACCAGCATGTGTAGGACCTTGGTGGGCGGTTGGACTAAGGGGCTCAGGGGATATCATAAGGGTTGAGGCAAGTCATGTGGAAGTAAGCTTGCATCCTAGGACCCCAGTAGCCCTGCTGCTGGTCCCTTTTAGCTCACTGGGGGCAGAATGTGGTTGGGACCTAGAGGCAGTTAAGTGTCTATGAGACAGGGCCTGAGGGTCCTCCTTGCTGGAGAGAGGGAGGCTTGGGTGGGACCCCTGAGAGTAAAGGAAGGAGAGAAGACAGTAGGTACTTCATGACAGCCACCCCTGACCAGTGGCCATTAAAAATGGCACCCTAAGATGGCTGTGGCTGAGTGGTGACATATCCTTATCCTGATAAAATTCTGAACCTCTTTTTGCTTGGCCAAGGTTTGCATTTGCTGGTATGCATACAGTGTAATGATTGGCTCCTTGAAGTGAATAAATGAACTTTGTGAGGTACAAACTTGCTTATTTCCCCAGAGGAATTCAGAGTGTACAGTGCACACGCAAAGTAACAGCCTCAAGGCTCTTCCTTCATGTCTCAGCATAGCTGAACTGGTGACCAAGGGAAGAGAGAAACTGCGGGAGTCTTCCTCAGGCCACCCCAGGCCTAGAAGGCACAATGGAGCTGGCTTCTCCTGTGAAATCAAAGCAGGGCTAGGAGAGGAAATGGGCCTTGAGTTCAGGGCCAGGTGTGCTGAAGGCACCCTTGTGAGCTACACAGAGGCAGGAGCCAGGAGTGGGGACTCACTGAGCCACCTTCCAGGCAGCAGGACCATATTTGCCAGACCTCTTGCTGAGCCCAAGTGGCTGTTGCCTAAATTCCCCTTGGGGTTTCTCTTTTCTAGATACACTTCCCAGATGTGGAGCGTGTGGAGTGGGCCAATAAGGTAAGGCCATGGGTGGGCAGGGATATGGGCGGGCAGGGTGGGCTGCATTTAGTGCAGCCTGAGTATCCCACCCATTTGCTCCTCACCATCGGAGTCCCCGAGCAACCCTGATGGGAGTGCTATGCAGACCCGAACCTCAGACTCTACTGTAAAACAAATTTTAATTAAATTATTTAACCAGTATTTACGTTATCATTAATTGGTTCGGCGGCTGTTAATCTTTAAGCAGCCGTTATAAATGAGTACACAGAGATACCACATGGATTTTAACAAGCCTAGGCCTGGATGGAGCAATCTTGGCCCATCTAAGCTAGCTCTTAATTCTATTACCCAAATATGACCCCAGATATACATACGTCCCCTTGGACTGCCATTCTCCATGCTAGGCTGATGTTCCTGGCCATGTGAAATGAGGTTCTTTTCTCTAACCCATGGCATGTGTCTTCTTCTTCCTGCTCCTGGTTGGAATGCCTTAGTCTTCCTGCTGCTGGCTGGAATACTTTCTAAAGTGCAGGCTTCTGGCTCTAATCTCAGGAAGTCCCACCTTTCTCTGTCTTTGCCCAATCTCAGGCCTGGGCATTTTATTTAGCCAATAAGAGTCAATATAAGTAACAGACAGCAAACAGGACCAATTAACATTTAGAATGCTTAACACTACCCCAACACTCTATCTCCCTTGCTCTGGATGGACAGAGAGGCCTCTCCCACTGCTGAGCTTGAGTAACAGGCTCCCCCATTTGGTGCATTCACAGAAGAGGTTTCTTCTCTTCAAGTTTTTTTTTCCATTAAATAAGTTTTAAATTAATATCTGGACCGAGGAGAAAAGTTTAAAAAGAAAAAAAAGAAAGAAAAAAATCTATAGAGAAAAATACAACCCTTATTTCCGTCCCCTGAAGATCACTACGTAAGTAAAGGAACACACTAATTAGACACAGCATCTGGATTCCATATGGCTCCCAACCCAGCTACAGAACCACTGCAGTGCAACCTTGGGCAGTTTGCCCGTCTGAGCCAGTACCCTTATCTGTGAAATGGGAGTGAATACGTTTCCTGCCCAGACCCGTGGTCTGTATGGGTTCTCTGACATCACTGGAGGAAAGTCGTTACTACTAAAGGAAGGTCAGCTGAGGGAAGTCCCCTTGTGCCAGCTAGCTGCTCCATGTCCTGCCTTCTGAGACATCTGCATCATGGGCCCCAACTTTCCAGATGAGAAGCCTGAGCCCTACGCCCCTGGCCTGTAGGCTCCTGACTCTCAGACTTTCCTTGATCCTGGGTGGGGACTTGGTCCACAGCAGCCCTCACTCAGATCAGATATTAGCTAGATAGTAACCCGACAGTTAATATCAGGTCGACAACCCCACATTCCTGGAAATGTCATTGCCAAGTGCATCAAAAACTGCCCTCAGCCTCCAGGAAGAATTTAGAGGAAGCTGCTCGCTGCTTTAAGAGTGACCTGGGTTCTGTGGTGAACAGCTGGGTACCAGGCCTCTGGGACACACTCTGCAGAGTCCTTTCTGTGCATGCCAGCCAGGCCCTGATCACTGCAGAGCCTGCGTCTTCACTGGGTGCCACATGGCCCTGAAGGCAGCTGTGGAGGTGGACCACATGGGAGGGTATATTCCAGAAGTGGTGGGGAATACAGGAAGATGGCATGGAGAAGCCTCCAAGGAAGTGGGAGGACAAGCCGCTGGGTCCCCCATACCTTTAGGCTCTGCCGTGCATATGGGAAGGAGCATAGCGGAGAGAAGGGCATCTTTATTCTGAAGCCAAAAGTCCCACTACTCCTGTCACTTGACCATGTCATCCAACATCTTCTCTTCACACCAGCTACAATAAAAAATGGCTATTACTGGTGAAAAGGAAACTAAAGTAGTCTATAGGTCAGTTAAAAACATGTGCCTTGCTGGTGCCATAGCGCAGCAGGAAGGGATGCTTGTCCAGCCCCATAATGCACATGGTAGGGGAGAATAGACTCCCACAAGTTGTCCTCTGAGCGCCACATGCGTGTTGTGGTGTGAGTGCATGTGCGCTCACAGCCCCACCCCCACTAAATGTAAAAAATGAAAGCAGTGTGGCAATATCATCTTGGAAATTTTTGATCATTGTATATAGCCCTGTCCGGACAACATGAAGCTGAGTATTTCCTGCCTGGAGTTTCAGCCATGTCTTTTCTAGGCTTGGTTCTGTTTACAAACACTGCCCACTATTTCATAATTGCCTGCAGTATTCGCTCACCACAGTAACTTGCTGGGCACGCTCATAGCCTAGGGGCCATAGGCTGTACCAAGCAGCTGGGGTGTGTAGTAGGCTAGACCATCTGGGTTTGGGAAAGCACACTCAGTAATTGCATAAGGACTAGAGCATGGGCGCATGAGGTCCTGGTATGAGAAGGAACTTGGTCTCACACTTGGCTTCCATACCAGCCCTATGACTCATCCTAGTGCAGAAAAAGACCAAAGGTTGTCTTTTCCGGCTTCTAAAATTATACCCATAGGAAACAGTTCATCAGTCTCTTCTGTCACTGTTTTTTCTTAAACCATTAGCATCTGTTACTCTGTATATAAGCCACAGTGCAGAACAAGGATGTGTTTAGCGCAGATCTAATGGCTTTGTATTACTAAATTAAATGGAAGTGTGTTTCCATAGTACCCTGCAAAATGCACCTACACCTCTGTGTGGCAGTGGGACCTACTGCTGTCCTCATGTATCTGCAGAATTTGATGGTGGATAAGTGGGAAGGCAAGTGGGCAGGCAACATGAGGACTGTGGACTCTGTCCATGGGGCCAGGCTGCCAAGGATCTAGGCTGCTGTGGATCTCTAGTCTGGGACACAGACCTGACCTCCAAGGGCCCCCTTCCCTATTTACAGATCATCACACAGATCTGGCCCTACCTAAGCATGATCATGGAGAGCAAGCTCCGAGAGAAACTGGAGCCCAAGATCCGGGAGAAGAGCGCCCACCTCCAAACCTTCACCTTCACCAAGCTCTACTTTGGACAGAAGGTTGGTACTGCCTCAGTGAGGTCACCCTGGACTTGCTGGGCAGTCTTTTCTTTGTCCTTTCTTCCTAGTTCCTCCACCCAGGCCAGTTGTTTGATGATGAGGATCCCACTGGGCCCCAAAGGGCCATAGCCCCTGCCTGTGTTTCCCTGCTTATCAGCCTCTGCACAGCTCAGGTTCCAAGGAAACCAGGGCCAGAGAAGAGAAAGAAACTGAGGGAAATAGTTCCTCTTTTCCTAGAAGTCTTAGAAACATGCATTATATTTTTAAGATGGATACAAAGATGGACAAGTTGTAAGTGTCCAACCTCAGGAGTCAGGTGTGATCATCTCTCTCTAGTGGCTTATGACAGTGCCACCAAACAGTTCAGGGTATTAGGAGCTCACACTAGTTCTGGGAAGACCACAGGCATCCTGAAAGTTCTGTCTGAGTTGCTTTAGAAGAGTTCCTCAGGCAGAGCCATGAGCCCCATAGACTGCTGAACTTAGAACAGAACCTGCTCCTCTACCCCCAGGCTACTTCCTTGGCACCAAAGCCAAGAAGGTTGACCAGATGTTCTAGCCCTGCAAGTGAATGGCCAGACTCCTCAAGCTGTCCTTTCAAGACCTTCACTTTATGGCCTTCATCTCCTCTCTGTTCCTCACCCTCCCATTCCCTCCTTCCATTGACTAACTGTGGAGTTCTGACTGTGCATTTGTCCTACCCTCTTCTTTCACATCTGTCAGTGCCTCTAGCATTGTCTGTGCTAGAGTGACCTTGGGCCTACCCTCTCTAAGCTCCAGTTGCCTAACATACAAAAGGAACAACCTGCTTCTAAGGGCTTCTATGAGCCTTGAGGGACAGGCCTGGCCTCAAGTGGCCTCTGCAGCTGCGTGAGCACATCCCACATGTGGAAGCCATGTTCTGGCCTGTCCCCTTGTCTAACTGTGAGCCTGGACCAGGACTCTCCTGCCTGGAAAAGAGTGGGTACCCTAATACCTGTCCCTGAAGGTGAGGTGTTGGGGTAGCTGAACATCCATAGGTGCCAGGCAATCCTCTACTCCCAGTAGGTGCTGAGGTGACTGAGCACAGCACGCCTTCTGCAGCCCACACTCCCAGTGAGGCCAGTACAGAGGTAGGCTATATGCCCTTTGCAGCTTTTGCAATTCAGGGGATGCCTAAAGAAAAATAATACAAACTTAAAAGTTGCCTAACACATGTAAGAAGGTCTTGGGTTCAAGTCCAGATACCACAAAAAGTCTAAAATTAAAAATACCAAGTAAAGGCTGGTGAGATGGCTAGAGGTTAACAGCACTGGCTGCTCTTTCAAAGGATCCAGGTTCAAATCCCAGCACCCACATGACAGTTTACTGTCTAATTGCTGGGTGTGATGGCACATGTCTTTAATCCTAACACGTGGGAGGCAAAGGCAGATGGATCTCTGTGAGTTCAAAGGTAGCCTGGTCTACAAATGCTGCCCCTTGGCTTCTCTGGGCCAAGGCCTCCCTCACAGAGTTGATACTGGAAAGTAGCTGTGACAGGAAGGGAAAGCAAGAAAGGACCCATCTTTTCTAGTGCCCCAAGGTGAATGGTGTTAAAGCACACATCGACAAATGCAACCGGAGGAAAGTGACCCTGGATCTGCAGATATGGTGAGTCCTGGGGTCTGAGAGGAATGCAGGGGAGCTCTAGACAGTAGTGTGGAGATAGAGTGGATTATGTGGACATGGATTTGGGGTATGAGAGCCTTTGTAGGAACACAGCCTCCTCTGGGCTGGTACCCAGGTCTTTGTAAAAGGTAGGGTACAGAAAAGTGGCTGTCCCCAGATAGCACACCCTGGCTGACTCTTCAGCCTGAGCCTGGCTTCCTGCACTCCCAGCAGCTCTGCAGAACACAGCCAGAGAGCAGAGCTTTCTTGCAGGCCACAGCTGGCCTACCTGGAGGTTCAGAGCAGCCTCTGCTGAGGAGGTGGCTAAAGGAAGCAGATGTGACAAGAGGAGGAAGGGACTTGGGCTGAGGCCAGAGAGCTTCAAGCACAGAGATGAGAGGCTGGCCTCTAACATGTCAGGAAAACCAGAGGGTCAACTTTGAGTGACTGTAGTGTGGGGTGTGCACTGAGCTGGGCACGGGCATCTTTCCAGTGAGGCTCAAGACAGGCTTGGGTCAGGAAGGGAGATTCAAGCAGAAAGTCTCTCTGGAGGTGCTGAGGCTTTGACAGTGCACTAGAGGATAGATAGGATTAGCCCTGTGGGTGTCATTCCTTCCCATAGTTTCACATTCCTTGTCCTTAGCCAGAAACAGAGTTTGGGTCTGAGGACACCCTCTTAGGAGCTTGTCTGTATTGTGTTGGGATGGTGGCAGACCATAAAGTGCCCCTGGTCCCAGACACCTTGCCCTGAGATCCTCATAGGAATAGTACAGCCTTCCAGGTGGTGCTTGACACCCCTGCCACCCTGCTCTGCCTGTCCCTCCTCACCAAACATTTCTGTGGTCTGTGACAACATGCTCCTATGCCCATGTGTGCAGGAGTGTGAGGATCACTTTCTCCCTCGCCTTAGTCTCCGCCAGACCTTAGCCAGTCTCTTGACCTTTACCCTCAAAGCATCCAGGGCTCCTCAGGGCCCATCACCTGACAGGGGTCACCAACTTGCCCTGTCTCCAAGGCTTTGTCACCTACCTCTACCTCCAGCAATAACTAGGGATGACGGCAGGGTGAACCCTGGGGCACTGCACCAGGGTTCTCCTGGTCAGGGACCCAGAAGTAGTACAGGGACAGTGTGTTTACCACAAGTCCCTCCTTTTTATCCACGGGTACCCTGGGGCTAGGTAGTACCACCGGACACTGCTCTCAAAGATATAGGTGGGGAGATGCCTGAGTCACCAGGTGCAGTAGTCTGGGAGGGGCCAAGAAAGGCTGAGGGTATAAGTGACATGCTGAGGGACAACTGGGACTTGATGGCCAGCAGTGAGGGCTGAGGCTGTGCACCACTGGGCAAGCCTCCTGCCTGCTCTTTCCTCTCCTTCCATCACTCTCACTGTTTCAGCTACATTGGGGACTGTGAGATCAGCGTGGAGCTTCAAAAGATCCGAGCAGGCGTGAACGGCATCCAGGTGAGTGAGGATGCCATGGCTGCTGCTCCAGCCCCTGCAGTGGCCTCAGGGAAGGGGGAGCAGCTCACCCTGGAACAGGCTGTGAAGGACACGGTGATACCAGGCATGGGTTGGTGTCATCAGGGGGGAATCCTTGAGGTCACATAGTCAGCAAGTGGCCCTGAGCTTCACTAACCCTCCTGGGCCTTGTGCTCTGGAGCTACCTGTGTGTCCAGTCTCCAAAGGCTTTGGCTGCCTAGGGAAGTGAGAGAGAGCCACAGCTGAGACCCAGGTAGGCTAGGAGGTGGAAATGCCCCTTGCCAGCTGTGTGCAGATGTGGAAATCACTTCTGTGCCCCACCCACCCCAGCTGCTCACAGGCCAGTGTAGTTAGTCCATGGCCTTTGTCGTAAGTTGGTGGTCAGCAGTGGGGTCATAGCTATCTGTGAACAGTACTGGCCCCTGATCATAAAATGTGGTCCTTTCAGTGACAGCAAGTGACCTAGGCAGGTAGTTCTTGACAATGAGGGTGGCAGGAGTGATAATGAGGCCACAAAAGGACTGAGCTGAGTGGCAGGTATGAGAAGAAAGGAGATTTGGTCCCTCACAGTTCTCTGTGCCACCAGTTGCAGGGCACTCTGCGTGTCATTCTGGAGCCCCTGCTGGTGGACAAGCCCTTTGTGGGAGCTGTGACTGTGTTCTTTCTTCAAAAGCCGGTGAGTTCAAAGCCTAGAGACAAGCCTGATGCTCCCCATGAGCAGACAGTGAACCGTATTACATATTGGCATTTTGTCTAGAATGGACATTGCCTCAACTCACCACAGCTGGACACCTATGCCCCGAACCTAATTTGGTCCTTACAGCAACCTCAAGGAGTCAGATTCAGCTCTGCCCATAATGAAGAAACTGTCACAAGGTCTCAGAAGTGGAGCTGAGACAAACCTGGGCTCTGGAGTCCAGACCAACCTGGCTGTGTGGCACAGCCCCCTTCTATGGTGGTCCTGGCATGAAGCAGCACCCCTGACCAGCCTAAACAAAGGCCTGGAGCCCTGTTCTAGTTTCTTTGTGGTGTTGTGTTCCAACCCTTATCGGAAACAATTTAGGAGAGGAATGGTTTATTTCAGTGTATAGTCCCTCACCGAGAGAAGTCAGGGCAAGAATTCAAGCAGATACTTAAAGCAGAAACCATGGAGGAAAACTGCTTGCTAGCTCACTTGTTCTCATGCTTACCTAGCTTCCTTATACAGCCCAAGACCACCTCCTGCCCAGGGAATAGTGTCCCCCACAGTGGACCCTTCTATACCAACTAACAAGACACCCCTACAGATTACCCACAGGCTAGTATATGATCTGGGCAATCCCCAATTGAGGTTTCTCAGGTGGCTCTGAGTTGATTCAAGTTGACAATTAAAGCTACTCCTCCATATCCCAGGACAGGTTTAGTAGGCTGAGAGACAGACACCTTTCATACCTCACTCCTGCAGAGGGTACTCCCCAGCAGATAGGGTTCTCCCTTCGGGGCTCATGAAGAGTTTGGGAGAAGGTATTAGTTCCAGGTTCCCAGCTCCTTGAGCTTAACAGCCTCTCTCTGCCCTGCAGCACCTGCAGATCAACTGGACAGGCTTGACCAACCTGCTGGACATGCCAGGTATCAAGTAAGTGCCTGGGGTGCAGGGGGCTCTCTGGAATCCTAACAGTGCTGTGAGCTGCAGAAGCTCTCCCCTCCCCTCCCCCACTGCATAAGGAGTGGGCCTTAGTGGCAACCACCAGGAGATGTGCACTAGGGGACATGTGTATGCATGTGCGTGCGTGTGTGGTTGGAGGAGGCTAACCTGTGGACAGGTACAAACAACCTTGCTGAGAGCTTTGCTCAGTGCTAGACTGAGGGGCCAGGCTTTTCTGTCGTGAGGTTCCCAGAGCACCTGTACGTGTGGTAGAATCATACTATGTCTGTGTGTCCCTACTCCTCACCCTTCCCTACCCCCAGTGTACTGTGAGGCCCAGGTCACCTCTGTGACCATGGTTGGCATGCACAGAGATGGGAAGGTGCGTTTTTCCCAGCAGAGGCCAGAGAAGAAGGGACAGGACTAGGAGATCTCTCATCTGCAGGCCAGGTGCAGGCAGCTTTCTGACACCAGGCATCTGGTGATTCAAGTTTCAAGATTCAAGATTCAAGGAGCAGAGGAGGGTGTCAGCATCATTGGATTTGCCTCACAGGAAGCAGGGGCAGCTGGACTGGCCAGGAAGGCTATTGGCTGTCACTCCAGGCCCCAAAGAGGACCACCCATATGCTCACTGGGGCTGTCCCTTCTAATCTCACTGTTCCAAATGGAGAAAATCCAGTCATGCACCTTTTCTCCCACACTCTTTGAAATTTTCATACATGCATTTGATGAAATCATCCATCATCCTCTTCCCCCTCTGGCTCCCCCCACCCCCAACACATCCTCTTCTCAACTTCATCTCTTTTTATTTTTATTTTAAATAACCCATGAAGTCCAACTAATGCTGCCTAACTGTGTGAGTGTGGGTCCATCCACTGAAGTATGGGAATCTACCAGTGACCACTCCCTCATGAATGATTCTCCCTCTACCAGCATCTGTCCATTGCCAGTAGATTCTCAGTTATCAGTGAGCCTTGAGAGCTTCTCATTTATGCTGGAATGATCTTATATATGTCCTATGCAGGTTACCATAGCTGCTCGGAGTTCATGAGCATTGATAGCCATGTCTAGGAGCTGGCATTTAACTTCTCCCTATCCTCCTCCATGGTGGTCTCTGAACTTTAGCAAGGAGGTTGATAAGGATGTCACATTTGAGCAGTTTTGTGCTGTTATTCAAAAAAGACTTCTTGAGTACCTCCCGTGTGGTGGTCCTGCTCAGCGTACTGTCCCCCCTGTGGGAGAAGGTGAGCCGAGGAATAGAGAACTTCACCAGGGTCTAGAAGAAAAAGGCCTCAGTGGTCAGCTCTTAGGTCATGTTTCCTGTGGCCTCAGCACTGGCTGTTCCCGTGCTGTACCTACCCACCACTCTCTTCACATGTATTCTGGATGCAGCAGCAGCCATTAGCAGGCCCGTGTCAGGTCACTGAGCTCAAGGGATGGGGACACCCATCTAAGGCAGGGCAGCTAGGGAGTATGAATGGGAATCTTGACCCAGGTCCCAGGACCTGTTCTTAAGGTGTTGCTTGGGAACAAAGCATGGCCTTTTTTATTTGGGGGGAGGGTTGCAAGCAGGATGATGCTCCTTGGGTCAATATGTCTAGGTGTCAGAATGTTCACACCCAGCATCTGGGCACGAGGAGGTCAGTGTTTCCTCTGGCAGGGCCCTCTGCCACGATAGATTCTCAGTGTCAGCACTGAGTTGGGTACAGGGGCAGGTGGCACTCGGAGGCCATGTCACCCCTCTGCAGCTGGTCATGCCTGTTTCAGTGAAGTATCAGACAGCCTGCTGGAGGACCTCATTGCTGCCCACCTTGTGCTGCCCAACCGTGTGACTGTCCCTGTGAAGAAGGGACTGGATATAACCAACCTGCGCTTCCCTCTGCCCTACGTGAGTACTGAGAGCTGACTCCAAAGCATCGTGCCAATGAGGGATGCTGGCCAGGGCTGGGTTCTGAACTGTGTTCGTTGGTGAACCTCATGCTCTCTTTCGAGGGCATGGCAACCCATTTCACAGGGTGCTACTGAGTCTGGAAAGGGTGTGTGTGACTTTTCCAAAGTCACCATCTAGGAAAGGGCAGCATCCATGTAGTTTTACTCCGCTCCTGTCCCTGGTGTATCTTGAGGTGGGAACTGTGGTAGGTGCTTTGTGACTGACACCTGAGGTCCCCTTTCCTCCCGAGGAAGGCTCCCTTGACTCTGTTCAGTGGCAGAAAGGACCATCAGAGCTACAGAAAAGGAAGGTTGCTAGTTAAACCAGGACTTGGAGTTCTTTGGATTCTGAGCCCATTTTCCCCAACTTCCTGGGGCCCACTCATGAGGTCCCTGGAGATTTCCTTGTGGCTGCCCTACAAAAAGTAGTACTGGCTAAGGGACTGCAGTTAGGGCCCCTGGAAGAGGAAAATATATTCATTTCACTGTCTGCCAGGTGAAAACGTTAGTCCGTCTGCTCATGTTCATCCTGACACATACTGTACAGCACACACTAAGTTTAGGAACAAGAGCTGGCTAGGGAGGCAGCATGGCTGTCCCCAGTCTTCCCATGGTGGCTCATTGGCTTTTATCCACATGACATATGGAGCAGTCCCATAACAATGTAAACATTGTCTCACCCATGTAAGAATTCCTAAAAGCATTTTATTCTCTGAGTATATTCCATTGGTGCTGACAATTTGTCACATTTAAAACTCTTTGGTAATTTCTGTGTGTTTCTGGTAACTGGTCATGAATTGAACATTGATTTTTTTACATGAATATGTACATTCTGTTCTCTATTTTCAAGTTTTACTTTTTGATTTTTCTTCTACAGTTACATAAAGCAGCTGTATGGTTCTAAAGGCCAATATCATAACTATATCTTAAAGAACTTGACTACCTCTTGTTCCTCTCACCCAATCCCTGCTCCTACCCTACCTAATGGTTTCCTTTCCATTGTATTGAGTGTTAGTAAATGTGGATACATACACACGATCATATATGTACATCTTTGTTTATAGTCATAGGCCCGATTTCTTTTGGTTTTAGATTTTGGTTAGCTCTTTGAGAATTTCATATATTGTTTTTGGAGAGGGGAAACAGACACAAAGGCCAGGAAAGCCCATTCCTAGCTGAGGAGCTAACTGGTGACTGACCCTGATAGAAGGAGAGTTAACTTACCAGGGCCTATAGCCTTAGAGAAAACGGACCCCTCTCCCTGGAACTTTGTCTGGCTTGAGCTTGCTTGTACATGCTCTCACAACTACTGTAAGTTCATATATGCAGTTTCCCTGCTATGTGTGGATAAGAAGGTTCCCTTGTTAGCCGTCTGCCACCTCTGACTCTTGCTGCTCTCCACTTCCTTTTCCACAGTGATCCTTGAGCTGTGGGAGGAGGGGGTGTGATTTAGATATCCCACTTAGAGCAGTCTAGTCTCTTATTTTCTGCTCCTTGGCCAGTTGTGGGTCCCTGTGTTAATCACCATCTACTGCAAAATAAGCTTCTCTGATGAAGGCTGAGAGGGGAATTAATATATGGGTATAATAATAAGTCATTGGGAGTCCATTTAATAGTATATTAGCAAAATGGTGGTATATTCTCCTCTTGGGACATGGCCTGTCCAGCAATAGATTCTTGAAACCAATAATAGTCCCAGGTATGGATTTTTTATCTTGTGGAGTGGGCCTTAAGTTCAGTCAGAGAGTGGTTGTTTACTCCCATGATATTTGTGCCAGTATTGCATCAGTGGACCTGTATTGGCAGGCTAGTTATTATAGTAGTTTTCAGGGTTTACAGCTGGGTAAGGTTGATTACTTTTCTTCCCCAATAGCATGCATAGCACTGTGAGAGCTAGCCAGTAGGCAATGAAGCTTCGAGGTCAGTACTATCAGTACCAGCCTTATTTCTCTATGTTCTATGACTCAAGCATATGGTATCTTTAGCAACAGGGTCTTGTCAATTTCTGGAGGGTAACCAAGAACACTGACAATAGTCTGTAATGTTTGGCGGTCTGTGAGGCCAAAAAATCCAATAGAAGTAACCTATTCCTGGCACTTAGGTTTTTGTTAGCCTATGAATCTAGTAGGGACATTGTCACCCTACTGTTATAAGGCAATTCCATTACACACACACAAAGCACAAATAGAGCCTTCCACATTCCTGCTGATGGCTGAGGAGCACTTAGCTGTGGGAATTACCATCACTGTACCACCAGCTCTGTTGGTGGGGTTGTATCTGGACTTTGCTGCTACAAACAATAGTGCAATGAGCAGTCTGTATGCAGCTCTTTTTATGCTTTTGCCACTGTGCCCATGGATAGATCCCCCAAAGTCGTTTTGTAGATCAAAGAAAATGTGTGTGTATTTACTGCTATTTAAACAAGAATTATTAGGAAAGAGGCATGCCCTGAGACTAGTGACGGTGACTTTCCAAGTCCAGTTTATATTTCTTTTAATGGAGAAAGGGTCTGCCCCATGCTGGGCAATACTCAAGGAGGCATTTGTGCATTCATGGACCTAGCACCAGTGCAGGCAGCCCCGCAGCATGCTGCCTGGAGAATCTCCAGCATTCACTTTATGTATAAGTTGCACAGAAGTGCTGAAGCAGGGAGGACAGAAACAGCTTCAGCTGAACCAGCTGTTCAGATCTGAGGAAGAGTGTGTAAGAAGGCAAGAGCCCTGGGCAGAGCTAGGCCCGACAGCAGGTGCTGTGTGGCCTTGGCGAGGTCACTTGTCTAGGGTGTCTCTGGCTGCTGTCTCTGTCCAGACTGTGGGAGGGGCAGCAGTGGTCTCTGGTGGCTTTGGCCGTGGTATCCTAGACTTAAGGCTGGCAGGTCACGGAGGCAGTTGTGAACTGGGACTTGGGTGTTTCTTAGGGGGTGATCAGAGTCCATTTGCTGGAGGCCGAGAAGCTGGCCCAGAAGGACAACTTCCTAGGGCTCGGAGGCAAGTCAGACCCCTACGCCAAGGTGAGCATTGGTCTGCAGCACTGCCGGAGCAGGACCATCTACAAGAACCTGAACCCCACCTGGAATGAAGTGTTTGAGGTGAGGTTCTCTTTAACATGTCTCATAAGTCCTTGTGTGTAGCAAGAGGCTTTTATTATTACTTTTTAAAATATTATTCGCTTTTTTACTATATTTAATATCTCTACCTTCCTTCCCCCCAACACTATGCAGGAGAGAAATAAGGTTAAAGGTGAAAGGGAGCATAGTTTTCTTTAAGCTACTTCCTGCTGATTAGGGTCGTTGGGTTCTTTGGGGGTAATACCAGTAGAAGTCCAGCAAACCAGGAGACAGCAGCACAAAGAACAAGCAGCAGTTTGGGGGAGCACCAGCAGCCAGGAGAGCAGCAACCTCTTTCTTCTTTGTAGCCTCTTTTCTCCTACTTCTTTGTAGAGCCCCCTTCTCCTCGGGGCTCTGGCTTTTTATCTTCTCTCCCAAGTCCCCAGAGTTAAACTTGCTCAGCTGGCTAAGCCACGCTCCTGCTAGCTCATGAGACAGTTAATACTTTACACCCGTGTCTTGAGCGCCATCACACCTGAGATTAAACAAAAACATTCTCATAATTGGTTATTTTAATAAATCATACCACACTGGTGTCTCCAGGCTTCACTCTGGGTTGTGATGGGCACAGTGGCTGTCATGGCCCCACAGGGAAGCCATGGTTAGGGTGAGAGTCTTGTTATTGGGCAGGTAAGTCTGTATGACTCTGCTTCCTTCTAGCAGGCTCTTAGAGGTAGGCTATTCTGACCCTATTTTAAATTTATTTCTTCACCAGAACCAGCTGTTAGATGTTTTCAAATGAAAAGAATATTGCTTAGGTAATTCTGTCCACAACTCTCAGCTGTCCCTGTTGCTGGATGGATGGGACCCACAGCCTGTCAGTCACATGTTTCAGGGCCACCTCCTAGCTGCCCCTTTCCCTATAATACTATCTGCTTACTGTTACATCTGGTCCCAGGCAATGAAAGCAGACTGAGAAAGGGCAGCTTAGTTTCCTGATATCCACAGCCCCCAGGTTGAGGAGAATGTAACAGCCCAAGGCAGAGCAGATGGCAGCCAGAGTCCTTGGGGCATCATGCTGTGGAGTGCTGGTGTTGCCTTTGGTCCCCTCTGCTTCCCTACAGGGGAGGGGCATTGCTTCCTTATAGACAGGACCCTAAGCTGGGCATTGACAATCTGTGGGTGTTAAGGTCTGGTTCGGCAGTCAAGACCTGCAGGGCAAGATGCTTCTTCCTCTCTGCAGTTCATGGTCTATGAGGTACCTGGTCAGGACCTGGAGGTGGACTTATATGACGAGGACACTGACAGGGACGACTTCCTGGGCAGGTGAGGAGTGGGGATCTGGGCTTTGGAGCATCTTCCCTGCTTGGGGTACAAGGCTGGGCCTTGGGTCATTTAGAGGGCACAGGTCCTCACTGCCTAGTGACCTTCAACCCCCTATGGTTGCTGTGACAAGAGTGACTGACTGTACCAGCCTTCTACAGCCCTGTTACAAACATCCCCAGGTCTCTCCACCCCTGACGTAGGCCCTGGAGGAGAGTGGCAGTACAGTGACGACCCCAGGGCTCATGTCCCTGCTGAGAATCTACCCAGAGTCCCATTTGGAACAGTGAGCATTTGGTGGCATGATGACTAGGTGTTCAAGTCCAAGGAATCTTGGTCATTCCCCGAGTGCTGATACCCAGAACTCAAGGCTATGGGTGGAATGAAGACTCCTGTGGGGCTGGTTGGCAGCATCTCAGACTTACTTTTAGCCTAGACAGGTTCCAGGAACTACCTATAAAGGCACTAGCCCTCGATACGCTTTCTGCCAAAGTCTCTGTGGCCATATAACGCCCTCCCATAGAAGGTATTAGCTGAACGTTTGAATGCATTTGCCTTTCTGTGCGAAAAATTCAGTGCAGAACTTGTGCAGTGACTGGGGCTGTGGCGGTTTTCTAGAAAGTAGGGAAGGAAGGGCACAGTGCAGTTGGACCCAGCCTCCCCAAGAGGACTCAGGGTGTATTTCTGTCTGTGTCTGTGAGCAGAGGAGCAAGTGGGGGTGACATGGATCTTTATTCCTCAGAGCAGGAGGCTCTCAAACTGTGTGCCCTTGTAGAATGCAGCTTGTTTCTCTGAGTATGGAGTTAAAACAAGTAGAAACATGACCATATAAATGGATGCTGGCTCAGCGCTGGCTGCTGGTGCTCATTTCCAGTGTCTTCGCGGTGAAACTGCCGTTTGTGCAGTGTTTCTGGTGGGAAGTGAGGCTCGTGGCATTTGCCTTCCAGGGCTGAGTTCAGGGACCTGCTGGACACTTCTGAGTCACACGTGGGAATTGTATCCTCCCTCTGACTGGCAGGACCTGCAGGTTGGGTTTGGCTTGTGATAGGCTAGGGGAGCGTTGTGATGTGGGACTTCCTGGCTTTTTCACACGTGTCACCTGTTATTGCCACCTACATACATGGTACTGGCACCAGTTACTGCCACTTATAGGACCCTGGTACCAGTTTTCAAGTCAGAGGGGCATTTGACAGTTAAAGTGCCTCAGGCGTTTAGAGGGCAGAGGCCCAGCCAGGAAGTCAAATTCCTGTCGTTCATGAACAGTTTTACACAATGAAGAATTAGCCCACTCAAAATGCCAACCGAAGTACTGTTGAAAAAACCCAGAGGTGATGTATCCAGACCTCTGCTTGTCTCCTCTGCGGGCCAGGAGAAACACCCTCCCCATAGCATTAGTCCAATGGAGCAACCCTGGAAGCTAGTTAGCCCTTCCTTCCCTCGAGCTGAAATTTGATCTCCTTCCATTACCTGGGATGAATGAGACTACTGTCCAGTGTCCACACTTAGTCATTTGAGAACAGAGTCCAGTGTGGTCCCCAGGCTTGCTCTGGCCACTGTTGTGCTCACTCTCTCCCTGTCTTCCAGCCTACAGATCTGCCTCGGAGATGTCATGATGAACAGAGTGGTGGATGAGGTAGAGGCGGTGCACCCAGCCCCCAGTCTTTCCAGGGACACCCCTTCCAGTGCCCAGTTCTAGCTGGTCACCTCAGCCATCTGGCCCTATGCAGTGGGTCCCCTCTGTGCTGGGCTGCACACATGCCAATTCTCAGGGACAAGAGTTGGGTGAGGCCCAGATGGCTGCAGAGAGCCCCTCTATGGCCCAAGTTAGAAGTTTCCCTGGGGAGATATCTATAGAATAAGGAAACCCAGCAAGGGAGTTACACTCTAGAGGAAGGTAGGTTGGACCTGGGTGGCACTATTCCAAAGTGTAGGACTTCGCTCCCCACAGCTGCCAGTCCCACTGAGTCTGTGCTGTGCCTTCTTTGGGGTAGCTAATCTTGCTCCCTAGTCTCCAAACCAAGCAGGCCCCAAACTGTCAGTAGCACATCTCCATCCTTGGGCATTCCTTCCATCCCCGACCCACAGTGGTTTGTCCTGAACGACACAACCAGCGGGAGGCTGCACCTGCGGCTGGAGTGGCTTTCCTTGCTCACTGACCAGGAAGCGCTGACAGAGGTGAGTGTTGGGAGGAAACTCACCTCTCCCTGTGGTATGCAGGCAGAGGCAAGGAAGAAGGAAGTCCCCATTTGTTGCTCATCTCCTAGAGAATGTGTTTCTCTGGCTCTTCTTGCCACCAAGGAAGCTCCTGTTCTCTCAGTATACAGTCTCTGAACTTCCTTCAGTCATTTTCAGGGAAAGATGGGGTCCTTAGAGCTCTGTGTCAAGGCCTGTCACCCAGTTTCACAGGGACACCTACCTCTTTTGTCTAACATGAACCTATCCTGCTGCAGATGTGTTCTTAGCCAACATAGAGGTAGGTTGTTAGCGTGAGGACTGACTGGCTTCCTTCTGCCCTGCCTGTCTCCTGATTCTGGGAGTGTTCACTGAGGGCTGTATCTGTTTGCAGGACCATGCTGGCTTCTCCACCGCCATCCTTGTGGTCTTCTTAGAAAATGCCTGCAACCTGCCGGTGAGTCAGGGTGCACATCTGCCTTACACCCTTCACTGTCAGGTGTCCATGTGTTGCCTTAACCACAATTCTTGTGCTGCAGAGAAACCCTTTCGACTACCTGAATGGTGAATATCGAGCCAAAAAACTCTCCAGGTTTGCCAAAGTAAGTGACTGTATTTGAGAACCTGACTCTTTGTCCTTGAAGTGACTACAGCCTGGGCCTGTCAGTCCCACAGCCTAGGCTCCCTGGGTCTACTGTGCAAGGTAGTAGGCTTGGCAATTTGTTCTCAGACATCATCCTAGAGTCCCATCGTGATGTATCCCAGGTTTTCTTGTTGTCTGGGGCAAACGTGGTTGCCATTTTATAAAAAGGATCCAGAAGGTGGAGGGCCTGGGCATAGTGATAGCGGTGGAACTGGACATGTTTGTTCCAGTTCTGGCCTCTGGCCCTGGAGACATTGCTTTCACACTGTGTGTTTCTCCCTTACAGAATAAGGCCAGTAGAGACCCTTCTGCATATGTCAAGCTATCTGTGGGCAAGAAGACCTTTACAAGCAAGGTAAGACAGTTGATGTGTCAGCCTGAGATAAAGAAACGGAGCCCTGTCCCCTATTAAGGAGAGACAGAGTGAAGGGTGCCTTCAGAATCCCTTCCCTATGTGGCTTTATCATTCAAGATCTAAAAACTGTGGTGGTGAGTGATACAAGGACAGGCCAGCAGGATTAGATTAGGGTTGAGCTTGAAGCATGGTCTGAAGCCATGCCCTTTCTGCCACACTGACTGTCCCCAGGCTCCTCACAGCGGCTGGTGGCCCGCACTGAGCAGAGCATGTCCAACCTGGCCCTCATATGATCTCTCTCTTTTCTATTCTCAGACCTGCCCCCACAGCAAGGACCCAGTGTGGAGCCAGGTGTTCCATTTCTTTGTGCACAGTGTGGCAGCTGAGCAGCTCTGCCTGAAGGTTTGCTTGAAGCTGGGTTCTGGGGACTGTTGGCAGATTTCTAGGCCAAGGGCAGGAGAGTTTTCTGTGTACCTTGGGCAGTTCTAGTAGTCAGCCCCCTAGTATGTGGGAGGGTATGGGGCCCCATAACCCTTTAGCCCCTTGAGGCTGGTGCCCAAGTCACCACATAGGAGACTGTGGGAAGACAAACTGTTAACTCCCTGAGTTTCTACAACCTCAGAAATGATCTTTTACGGTTACACAGCTTCATGGTCCTGTGCTAGAGTCTGATCTTTACAGAATGTGGCTGTCTTGAATGAGCAAGCAGAGGCTAAAGGAGCCATCTTCCCAAGA
Organism: Lophiomys imhausi; assembly: GCA_907164525.1. Lineage (NCBI taxonomy): Eukaryota > Metazoa > Chordata > Mammalia > Rodentia > Muridae > Lophiomys > Lophiomys imhausi. The sequence goes on from CAJQZJ010010806.1 coordinate 4,042,889, forward strand.
GATAGATCATGGCCAACAAATGGTGGTGCTGGGCGGGTTCTATTTGGAACCCTTCACTAAGCCTAAACATCCTATCATATGGCAGCACAAACGCCCCAGTAGTCCTGGGTATATGCCAGAATGGTCAGCCTCAAGCAGACCATAATCACCTCTACTCAGAGTCACTCTCCTCCCTAGATTGTAGGCAGGTACAAGATCTAGCCTGTTTTCATTCCTGCCAGAGGCTAACTGCTCCATAGTCCATACTTAACTGAAGCAAGCCCAGATGTGCAGGGACCAGATGGCAGTGGTAGCAAGGTGGGCTTAGCTCTCCTCCAACTCCAATTTTATGACTGGCTCACCGCCCAGGTGCTGGACGATGAACTAGAGTGTGCCCTGGGAGTGCTGGAGTTCCCCCTGTGCCAGATCCTGCCTTGTGCTGACCTCACCCTTGAGCAGCGCTTCCAGCTGGATCACTCAGGCCTGGACAGCCTCGTCTCCATGAGGCTGGTGCTTCGGGTAAATGTCTTCTGTCTCAATGGATGGGGCCGGGGTGTATGTGGTCCCAGCACTGAGCTTCTGTTGAATGCAAAAGCCAGGAGATGGGTTTATGCCTTCATGCACTCATTGGGTCACTGCATCAAAGATTACCTGAAAGTTCCTCCCTTGATGTCATGTCGTATTAAGTAATGAAAGCTTAAATGGGCTAAGTACAGTCTTACGTGGTCTTGAGGGGTGTTATTGAATTTGCTGTGAGGTCTGCCAAAAGCTCAGTCTCTTTGGGGGCAAGAGAAATTTCCATAAAAGTGTATTAGTCGCCGGGCGGTGGTGGCGCACGCCTTTAATCCCAGCACTTGGGAGGCAGAGGCAGGCGGATCTTTGTGAGTTCGAGGCCAGCCTGGTCTACAAAGCGAGTCCAGGACAGCCAGAGATATTCAGAGAAACCCTGTCTCGAAAAAAACAGAAAAAACCAAAAAAAAAAAAAAAGTGTATTAGTCATCAACTCTTTGTTGCTTCGAACACTGCCTCTCCCATTTGTTTAATCTTTCCTTCTAGAACTTCCATGCTAGCCTTTCTTTCTTTTCTTTCTATCCTTGATCCATGCCACCACACTGACTGTCCCCTGGCTCCTCCAGCTCCACACCTTACCATCTATTCCCAGCTAATTTCCTCAGAACCATTTTCCTAATCACTGCCTTTTGCTACTTTTTAGTATGGTTTTTATTTCAGTAGTGACTGAATTTCATCTTCAGTTTCATCCCTTCCAGACCACCTGGTCTTTTTCATGCTAGATTCCCATTCCATCATTAGTCACTTGAAGTGTTTACACTGCAATCTGCTAATTCTGTTGTCTTGGGAGCCTGGGAGTCAGTTTTTTTCTACATTACATAAATAATATCATAGAAAGGTTTGAGGGAGGCAGATATTATACACCCACAATACCCAATTTTCACACTATGGGAATGAGTTTTGCTGTTTAGCTTGTCTGTTTTCGGGATGACTTTCTGTGGCTGTGTTGAATGTGTTCAGTGTTCCTCGATGGCCAAGGCTGCTCTCTGCTGGGGAGATTTAGCTTCTGCCCCAGCAGAGTACCACACGGCATTGCAACTCTGAATCCATCCTTATGTTAGCTTTCATGTTTTTTTTTTAAATCCACACTAAGTGTGAATATGAGGTATGTTTGGGGAAAGCTTTCCCCCTAACTGGAATACAAGCTGAGACAGACACCTCTCATTGTCAGTCTTTGCTGCTTGGTAGAATTTTTATTCTAGATTACTTTTTTTTACTAAAGAGATTTCAGTCCCATATTTATTTCTGGAAGTAGAACTCCCTAGGAAAGGGCTTATTGGTTGACAACTGAGGAGAAAGAGGGAGGAGAGAGGAGGTAGGTCCAGCCTATAAACAACCCTGTCATCTGCTTCCAGTTCTTACGTGTGGAGGAACGAGAGCTGGGAACCCCATACACTGGACCAGACGCTCTAAAGAAAGACCCTCTGTTCATAAAGAAGGTAGTCACCAATCAGGGTCGCAAAGCCCCACAGCAGGGAGAAGGCCTTGAAGATGTGGCATGCGCCTCAGACCCTGCCTTGGATACTGCCTCTGACATCAAGGGAGCCTCTGTGAGCACTGATCCCCCTGGTGCTGCCACCACAGACCCTGAGCCCCAGGAGAGGGGCCTGGAGGCTAAAGGCAAGGGCGGTACCAAAGAGCTCTGTGAGTCCATGGGGAAGAAGAGGAGGCCAGCTACCATCTTCCTGACTGTCCCAGTCTCACACTCTCCAGAGTCCATCAAGTCAGCCAGACCCATGAGCCGCCCTGCCTTCCCATTCGCATGGCCACCCACAAGGGTGGCTCCCAGCATGTCCTCACTCAACTCCCTGGCCTCGTCCTGCTTTGATCTGACAGATGTCAGCCTCAACATTGAGTATGCATCTCTCTGCTTGATCTTTTCTAAAATAACTTGCATGAAAAGTAGGTCCTTGCATGGAAACGCAGATAGGAACTTACAGACCTGATCAAGTTGAGGTTTCTCACAAAATGTCTTTATGAGAGGCAGCTTGGACTAATAGGAAGAACACAGGACGAGGGGGAGAGGAGCCCTACTGTTGGCTTACGGCTCTGGCTACATAGACTTCAGTTGCCAAGGTCCCTTCCATAGAAAGATTTCTGGATTCTTAAGTATAGCGGGATAGAGAGCATGAAAAGTTTAGAATGTGGACTTACATAATAAATGGGCACACTGTGTTGAGTGCTTCCTATGGGCTTAGCATGTTATCTGATCTAATTCAGTCTTCGTAATAACCCGACACGACAGAAGAGACACTATAAATTCCCAGTTCCCTCAAGCCCACAACCACCATGACACAAGGCCAGTCCACTGCAGGTCTGCCATGCTTTCTGCTGAGAAGGAGGATAATTACACAGAATGCCAGATGGAGCTTGAAGAGAACTGTTGACCCAAATGAATCTGTGTTCCTCACATAGGACATGACGTTCTTCTCTGACTTCATGTGAAGGGAAGAGGGACAGTTCTTACAGTGACAATCTCCTTTTTTCACAGAGATGAGGGTTCGAGGCAGCGACAGCTGGGTGAGATTCAGCTAACAGTGCGCTATGTGTGTCTTCGACACTGTCTCAGGGTGCTAGTCAACGGCTGCAGGTAAAGAGATTCTGGGACCAGGGGGTCCTTTGGAAGGGTCAGGTGCCAATATAGCAGAGGTGCTTAGGGTGACGGCAGGACTGTGTTCTCCTAAGTGACGTTTGAGGATCCACAGGTCATGGGTGGCAAAAATCCTCAGAGGGGCATGTTGAGTGGCCTTCTTTGTTACTGCTGATGGGCTCAAGAGTCAAGGGCTCTGCTCAGACGCCACTGAACTACTCTCTTGGGGTGGCCAATGGCAAGCAGGTCTTCTTAAGCAGGAACCACCAACTTCCTTAGGTACAAAATACTTGGCTCTATCCCAGACAGCACATAAAATGTGTTCAAAACCATAGCTGGTGTCCTGTCCTTTAATTCTGCAGGCTTTTGCCTTGTGTTTGTCTAGAGTATAGATGATTTTAATCCTCCAGACCATCTAATCCCCAGTGGCTGGAACAGCCTTCTCCCAAATGAGTCCTTTCAATATGTAAAAACCAGGGACTCTTTCTCTCTTCACATCAGAAACTTGACACCATGTACCAGCAGTGGAGCTGATTCCTATGTTCGCATCTACCTGTTGCCAGAAAGGAGATGGACGAGTCGAAAGAAGACCTCAGTAAAGCGGAAGACCCTGGAGCCCCTATTTGATGAGACGTGAGTAGGGCAGGGTCCATTTTCATAGCACTGAGAACCAAGCACTGGTGAGGTGTTAGAGCTTGCCACATATGGAGGAGAGGGATGCTGGGCTGGGGTGACTTCGTGAAGCCCCTATATACTTTTAGTGGGAGAAAGGGCTGTTAGGGCAATTTGTCCAAAAATGTGACCAAGGCTGCTTACCTCTGCTGTCCTTCGAGGATAAAATGTTACCAGTAGTGGAATAGTACATATTCTTTCTCTCAGCTCTCTGGCCTGTCTTCCCTCCTGCAACATAACAAGGTTAACAGGTAAAAGAGATCCTTTCTGTTCATCTACGTCTTTGAGGAAAAAACTGATAGACAGGCTGTAAGTACATTTCTTGCTTTTAATGACAGAGTCCAGTTATAGCAAGTCCTTAAAAAAAAAAACAACCCTTTTTTGTGTGTATGTATGTATTCCACATGTGCAGTAGTACCTTTGGAGTCCAGAAGAGGGTGTCGTATCCTCTGGAGCTGCAGTTCCAGATGGTCTTGAGCCACCTGGTGTGGGTGTTAGGAATTGAGCTACAATATTCTGCAAGAGCAGGGAGTGGTCTCAGCAGCTCAGCCATTGCATCCTCTTCTGCTTTGTGGCCTTAAGACATTTCAGTCAGGCGTGGTGGCACATGCCTTTAATCCCAGCACTTGGGAGGCAGAGGCATGCCGATCTCTGTGTGTTTGAGTTCAAGGCCAGCCTAGTGTACAAAGCAAGTCCAGGACAGCCAGGGCTATTACACATAGAAACCCTGTCTCAAAAAACAAAAACAAAAACAAAAAAAACCCAAAAGATAAGACATTTCTAGCCAGGTTGGGAACATGACTTTCCTTCCCCCCTTATTTTAATCAATCGTAACTACTCTCAAAGGCTGAAACCAAGTCCTCTTTGGTCCATGTCTACCCTCATCAAGAAAACTGCAAGAAAGTTCATCCAATATTCAGTGAACATCATGCCAGGCACACCATCTTAGAGCCACTCAAGTGGCTACTGTCTTGAAGGAGAACTCTGTCATATTTATACAGAGATGTTAAAGTGGCTACCCCAGAACATGGGGGGGGGGGGGTTTAACCTCTGACTATCAAGTCAAACAATCCATTAGTAATTCTCTCTGAAAATTGCAACATGAAAGCCAGGGTCATCTGAAGGCAGACTGAGTAGACCCCATCCTAAATAGAAACCTAATTGCAAGTAGCGTTCCAGGTGCCTCTCAGAGTCATGACAAGGCTGGTACAGTCACTATTTTCTGTGCAGCCCCCCTCCCCCAAAGCCTACCTCATTAGCATCCCGACCCTTTGCTGTCAGAACAGAGAGGGGGGAGGTGTTCCCCTGAGCGGGTGCAGATGAGCCAAGCAGCGCAGAGTCAGGACACAACTTGATACACTCCAGACAACAGCCACCCAAGGGGCCCATCTTAGGTAGTCTCTTGACACCGCCTGTATTTGGAGGACAGCTTACCTGTGATGAGGTTGTACTGAGAGTCTAGGAGTCAGGGCTGATTCTGTCCCTTTTAAAAGCTGACAGCTCACCAGGAGTGGTGGCACATGCCTTTAACCCCAGCACTCAGGAGGCAGAGGCCAGCCTGGTCTACAGAGTCCAGGACAGCCAGGGCTACACAGAGAAACCCTGTCTCAAAAATCAAACAAAAGACAGCACTTGTTTTAATGGGGAAGTGGAAGAAACACTATGTTTTCAACAAAAAGGACTGCATGTAAATCTCATTTTTAATGTTTTTATTTTTCAAGATTTGAATTTTTTGTTCCCATGGAAGAAGTTCAGAAGAGGTCACTGGATGTTGCAGTGAAGAACAGCAGGCCTTTTGGCTCACACAGAAGGAAGGAGTTGGGAAAAGTGAGTAGGCTACATTTCCTTGTATCCTAACCTTGTGGGATTGTTCCGGTTCTTACTAGACCTGACCATAGAGAGGAACAGCCTCCTTGAAAGGATGTTTTGTTTTTATATTCTTCAGACCTGGGGGAGAAATATAAATTAGTGTACAGACATTATTTTAACAAACTTGAGAATATACAAATTCAATATTCCATGAGTGTGTGGTATCACCTAGAGTTTTTATAAATTGATCATTAAATAAAACCTTAATTGCATTAGGTCAAGGTTTCTGCGTTAACAGAATCTAACCTAAAAGTAGAGGAACTATGATCCCAGGGTTGTCCTCTATGGCATTCATACAGTACTGCAGGTCTATTTTAGTAATGCCTTCTGTACTCACCTCTGTAACGCCTATGAAACTGACATTATTTTCTGCCCACGAAGCAGATGGGATTATGCTCATTTTTATCAGTAAGTTTTCTTTTTTATAACATTTGTAAATAAACTAGAAAGTTAAAATATCTAATTCTTGAAGATATTCTTTGAATATCTCAAATTTGTGTTCCAAACAGGAACAGCTTTTGTTTTGTTTTGTTTTTATTTTTAGGTTTTTCGAGACAAGGTTTCTCTGTGTAGCCCTGGCTATCCTGGAACTCACTCTGTAGACCAGGCTGGCCTCGAACTCATAGAGATCCACCTGCCTCTGCCTCCCAAGTGCTGGGATTAAAGGCATGTGCCAACATGCCTGGCTTTACTTTGGTTTTGAGACAAGGTTTCACTCATTACATGCCTTTGGCTGTTCTAGAACTCAATATGTAGACTATGCTGGTCTCAAATTTACAGAGTTCCATCTCCTGCTGCCTCCTGAGTGCTGGGCAGGAACAGTCATTTTAAAAGCACTGAGACTAGTGTTTGCATTCTCTCTGGAAAGGCTCCATGATGAAAGAAAATACCCTAATAGATGGATGGGGGAGAGATTCAGAGAGTTCCACCCATTGGCAGTCAATAGCTGCTGGGAGAAGGAGACTCATTCTTCTATTGGGGCATGGCCACTGTGGGTTACTATATTACGCACATATGACCAGCACTGATTGGATCTAGTGGGTTATTTAAAAAAAAAAAAAGATAGGCAGATGTGGTGGTGCACGCCTTTAATCCCAGCACTTGGAAGATAGAGGCAGGCGGATCTCTGTGAGTTCAAGGCCAGCCTGGTCTACAAAGTGAGTCCAAGAGGGCAGCTAGGACTATTACACAGAAAAACTCTGTCTTGGGGTGGGAGGAGGACATGAAGTTGAGATGTGAACATAGTGCAATGCTTTAGTGGGAGCTAGAGAAGGGAAATGGGGCATGTGTGGATACAGCTATATTTAATTGTACATATGTATGAAACTCTCAAAGCATAAAGTTAAAAAAAACAAACAAAAACAAAAATACCCGCTGCTGGAAACTGAGAACTTTCATACTCAGCCCAGTTTACCCCAGAGTGCTCCCATTGAACACAGTTTTGGAAAGGCACTAACTATTTGTCATTGCCTAGGTAATGATTGACTTATCAAAAGAAGATCTGATTAAGGGCTTTTCACAGTGGTAAGTGTGCCTTTCCCTTCATCACTGTTAACTATGTAAGACACCATCTCAGACAGCTGCCCTGGTCCCCAGAGCTCTTTCCCTTTCAGCATTATTTCAGATGCTCTGGTTAACAAAACAAGGAGATGGAGTCAGGTCTGCCTGCAGCCCTCTGGAGCTGTAGCACTAACCCTGGCCAGCAACCCCCAGAGACCGTGCTGCTTGTCTTGTTGCAGCCTACATCCTCATCACTAACACAAGTCCAAACCCAACTGTCTTTCAGGTATGAACTGACTCCAGATGGACAGCCCCGAAGCTGACGATGAGCTGTTATTGCTAATATGTTACAAAGTGCTTATGTGCATTTTGTCATTTAAACCAGAGCATACATTTGATGGGAGTGTATGTTGTAAGAACTCTAACTGCAGGACTGGATAGTAGAGGAAGAAAGGCCATGTAAAAGCAAGAACTATTTCTGTTAATTTGATTAGTTCAAATCCAGAAAGAAGCTGTGGTATTTGACACCAACCTCGGTAGTGACTTTTCACTTTGGTAATTGTTCACATCCCATTTAGGACTTGCCGGAATATACACAAGAAAAAAATGCCCTGTCTCTAACAGAGGGTGTGCATATGTGTGTGGAGTGTCTGTCTAGAGCAGCTACCAGCATTCCTGACAAATGAGGGCACTCCTTTGTGGAAATAAAGAGTGGCCAAACTCGAAACTACCCAGAGCTAACACTGCCAAAGCCCTTCTGGCTGCCACCGTGTTGCTTGTAAGCCTGGCATTTGCCTCTGGTTCTGATTTGGAGTGGCAGTGTATTTTTCTAGGGGTAACAGGCTTAAGAGTGAAATCCTTAAGGGTCCCAACTTAAAAGCTCTTGGGAAAGCCTATGGACAAACCTCTGGCCTGTGGCATTATTTCCATAGGAAACTTGAGCCAAGCCCCAAACCCAGGTCTGTGTCTGAACCCTGGGTGCTGGAGGCTGCAGAACACTCACTTCCTAGGAGGAAAAGGACTTTTTGTATTTCTCTTAGACAAATTGGAGACTTAGACCTACTGTTCTAAGATATGGATGGGTCACCCAAATATACATGTTAAAAGGAAAATATGTAAATTATGTACATAAACAAGTGCCTTTTACACATTTCAGCTTGTAAGACCAAATAGACTTTCTGCTCTCTGATGTTCTAGGGTGATTGTCAAGGACACACCCTCACCTTTAACCCATTCAGGCCACACTCCCTGCCATGCTCCTGTTGTCTTCCACAATGCTTTTCTGTTTATTGTTATTCTGTGTAGGATGTGAGCGGGGTGCACATGTGGCAGTTAGAAGACAGCCTTGCGACACAGTTGGTTCTCTAACACCTGTTCAGGCTGGCACAGCAAAATACCTTTGCCCACTGCTAGCCAACCCACAGGCCCTTCTCTGATGCTCTTCTAAAGAACACAACAGAGTTGGGCACAGTGGTGAATGCATTTAGTCCCAGCACTGGGAAGCAGAGGCAGGTGGTCCTCTGTGAGTTCAAGGCCAACCTGGTCTTCATAGTGAGTTCCAGGTCAGTCATGGCTACCAAGTCTCAATAAAAGAAGAGAAAAGGCAACATTCCAACTGGGCATGGTAGCTTACACCTGTAATCCCAGCACTTGAGAGGTTGAGGTTGGCCTGTCTGAACGAAAGAAAACAACAGTGTTCACTCTAACTTGTAGGTTAGAGTGTTATTTATTATGGACTGTACTATTCATGGCTCTAACTCACCTATCAGATGTGAGGTAGCCTGGTCTTTAGTTCCTGCCACTGTACTGTGCAGATGCATATTCATTCAGAGCATCCTGAGATACAGACAGTCCAGACACTGTGACATCTTTTCCAATGGCCAGTCCATACTGAAATGGCCTCTTCTATGTAGCACTTCCCAGTTTAACAATTCTCAGTGTTGCTAGAGTTGCTATAGTGGTGCACATGTCTTTAATCCCAGCACTTGGGAGGCAGGTGGATCTTTGTGAATTTGAGGCAGGTGTGGTCTACAGAGTGAGTTCAAAGATACCCAGGGGTACACAGGGAAACCCTATTTTGAAAACAGAACAACCAACCAATTCTTAGTGTTGCAACATTATTTTTTTAATCTTTACAAGCTCTCTACTAGGTTATATATTAAGCAACTACAGAATTTTGTTTTATAATGTTTTAGTTTATATCCCAATTGAACCATAGACTACTTGATACATAATAAGAATTTTGCATATATTTCTATTTGTGTGTGTGTGTGTGTGGAGGGGGGGGAGAGAAAGAAGGAGGCACTCCACCCCCTTTTTCTTTGAGTTAGGTCTCTCACTGGCTAGGAACTCATCAAGGAGGCTAGATTGGCTGGCCAGTGAACCCATGAATCCAAATTTCTAACCACCTCCCAGTCCTGGGAACACAAGATGCCACCACACCTGTTGTTATTTTTATTAATTTGAGTCCTGGGGCTCAAACTTAGATCCTTGCATTTGTAAGATAAACACTTTCCTGACATTACTATCTTAAATAACAAAGTCTCACAATAAAATATGGCAGTTACCTCATGATGACATTGTAATTTCTCCCTAAAGGGACAAGCATCATGAAAATGGAAAAGCACCAAAGAGAAAGGAATGTATCATATAAAAGCCACCCTATAACTAATGGTGGCAGACAGGGGAAAACCTGCCACTCCCCCAAAACACATAAAGAACTGGTATATATTACTTACTTTTCTGTTGCTGTAATAAAACACCACGGCCAAAGCAGCTTCTAGAAGAGCTCACTTTACCTTATGGTTCTAGAAGGTTGCATAGTGACAGGTGCAGTGTGGCTTCAGACAGCATGTATGGTGGCAGGAACAAGAAGCTAAAAGTTCACATCTTAGACTGAAAGCACAAACCAGAAACCACAAACTGCAAGTAGGTTGAGGCCTTAAGCCTTCAAAGCTGGATGCCGGTGAAGTATTTCCTAAGCCTCCCAAACAGCACCACCAACTGGTGACCAGACATTTAAACATCTGAACAATGAACATGGTCAATTTAAAAGTATCACAGGGGAAGTTTCTAGTGATGATGTAAAGAGAAAACTGAGGCAGTGTACAGGAGCTAAAGGACAGCATAGCATGGAAGCCAAGTTTTAGCAGGCACTGGAGGAGAGGCATCATGTGAGGAAAGGACCAGTTAGTACCAGTATACAGGACAGCTACTCTCTGCTGTGATATGAGTTTAATAGAATAACCAATTATGAGAATGTTTTTGTTTAATCCCAGGTGTGAGGCTGCGTAAGACCACAGGTGTAAAGTATTAACTGCCCCGTGAGCTAGCAGGGGCGTGGCTTAGGCAGCTGAGCAAGCTTAACTCTGAGGACTTGAGAAAGGGATAAAAAGCCAGAGCCCTGAGGAGAAGGGGGCTCTACAAAGAAGTAGGAGAAAGGACTACAAGGTAGAAAGAGGTTGCTGCTCTCCCGTCTGCTGGTGCTCCCTCAAACTGCTGCTTGTTCTTCCGGCTGCTGTCTCCTGGTTTGCTGGACTTCTACTGAGACTGGTATTACCCCCAAAGAACCCAAGGACCCTAATCAGCAGGAAGTAGCTTAAAGAGAATTATGTCCCCTTTCACCTTTAATGGTCTTTCTCTCCTGAATAATGTTGGGGGTTTGGGAGGAACAAGGGGTGGAAGGGAGGTAGATGTATTAAGTACAGTAAAATAAATTAGAGTGACTATTAAAACAAAACAAAAGCCACCTTGCTACAAGATAATAGAATAATGAAAGCCTCTTGTTACACTCTGCTACTGGAGTGTAGGGTCTGATTGTATACACAAACTGGTATAAAAACACCCTCAAGCTAGAAAAATTGTTTAGAACCTGGAATCCTGTGGAGCCTTGATAACCAAGCACAAAACTCACACTTATGGTTGCTATTAAAGACACAGAGCTTAGGGAATATCAAACTGAATGATAGTCACGAGGTGTCAGCAACAAGGAAAACATGAAAATTAGGTTGACACTGTAAAGTATTCAAGTCCTTATGGAAAAAAACTACAGATAGAGTAAAACTTAAAATACAGCCAGGCATGCTGGCACACACCTTTAATCCCAGAACTTGGGAGACAGAAACAGGTACATCTCTGAGTTCAAGGACAGTCTGGTCGACAAAGCAAGTTCCAGGACAGCCAGGGCTACAACACCGAGAAACCTTGTCTCAAAAAAGAAAAAGACAAAAATATAAAACTAGGGCTGTAGAGATGGCTCAGCAGGAAGAACACACATTGCTCTTACAGAGACCAGAGCTCAGCTCCCAGAGCCCATGTTGGGTGGCTCACAACTACCTACCTATAAACTCTTAAAGCAGCAGTTCTCAACCTGTGGGTCATGACTCCTTGGGGTCTGAGACCTTTCACAGGGGTCACCTAAGACCACCAGAAAACACAGATATTTGTATTACAATTCATAACAGTAGCAAAATTACAGCTATGAAGTAGCAATGAAAAAATTTTATGGTTGGGCATCACCACAACATGAGGAATTGTATTAAAAGGTCCCAGCATTAGGGAAGTAAGAACCATTGCACTAGATGATCTGACACCATCAAGTAGACCCCATGACCACCTGCACTCACACATACTCTCCCCCTTACATACACAACTAGAAATGCATCTTTAAAAAATACATGAATATACGGCGGGCTGTTACTAACACAGAGGGCAGGACTATGGTAGCAGAGCCTGAGAGCATGAGCTCTCAGCACACCTTTGAGCTTCCAATCAGCATCTTTGAAGTAGGACTGATGCTGGCTTTGACAACAGGTGGCAATGGAGGGCTACTGTAAGGAGAGAGAAGAATGATAGCTTTTCTTTTGATGAGCAATTTTGTTTAGCTGAGTGGCTTACGAGTACAGTGTACTGGTAGCTCTGCACCATCCTAAGTTTCTTAGCTGAGTGGGTTGAGCAGCCCTGTGGCAGCTGCACTGAGGTCTGAATGAGCCCAGCGGAGGTGTCTGGCTATGCTTCTAAGCTCACTCCTTGTCCACTCTGGCTTAGCTCTGGCACGTATGTAGTATTTCCTTTCTCAAGTTGCTGCTCAGGACCCATAAGTGACTTCCTTCATCACTTCCCTCTTTTAAGAGCCAACCACTTTTTATTAGTTAGCAATTCTTATATTAATTTTTCATGCTTAGTTGCCTGTACAATGTGGCTTTTACTGGATGATACAGCTATGTATGCTGCTTCAGAGAGAACACTTACAACAATGAAGATATGCCCAAGAATACTTTCAATCCTCTTTATGTGAACAGTGTCAAACATGTTACAAAAAGGCTGCTCCCCACATCACAGCCAATGTTGGGAGGCAAAAAAGAAGCAAGTATGTCTAACACAAATCACTTTTATATTTAATGTTGCTAACTCAAAAAAAATCACTAAGAAGTTTCCACTCACATTGCTATCCATAAAAATGGTACTACCTCAAGTTGCAGAGTATGTAACTCAAGTGGTTACACACAGCATTTTCCCTCAACAACCTGGATATTTTAAGATATAGTCTAGAAAATTTGCACACGAGTGCAGAAGATATCACGCATGAAAAATCTAAAATAAAGATAAGTTGCTTGAATTGATCAGAATGCTTTTAGTGAGACTGCTGGATACAAACAGATTTTTTTTAAATCAGTTGTAGCTCTGAGCAATTAGGAAATGAAATCAAAATTGAAAAGATAATTTCTAAGTGAGGGCAGGCAGAGCTGAGGGAGCTGCTTCCGTAGCCCGTGGCCGCAGGTTCAAGTGCAGGGCACGGAGGAGCTAACCACCTCTATTCAGTATCCAACTTCTGTCTGTGACAGAAGATCTATGAGAAGCATCATCTTAGAGTTTCTACTGGTATAATGAAACACCATGACCAAAAAGCAAGTTGGAGAGGAAAGGGTTTTTCAGCTTATGCTTCCATATTGCTGTTCATTAGTGAAGGAAGTCAGGAAAGGAACTCAAACAGGGCAGGAACCTGGAGGCAGGAGCCGATGCAGAGGCCATAGAGGAGTGCTGCTTACTGGCTTGCTCCTCCTACCTTGCTCAGCCTGCTTTCTTATAGAACCCAGGACCACCAGGGCAGGGATGGCACCACTTACAATGGGCTGGGCCCTCCCCCATTGATCACTAATTGAGAAAATGTTTTATAGCTGGATCTTGAGGCATTTCCTCAACTGAGGCTCCTTCCTCTCTGATGACTCTATCTTACAGCTTGTATCAAGTTGATACAAAACTAGCTAGTACAAGTATTCCTGAGAATGAACTAAACACTTTCATTTGCTGGGGACTGAAGCCATAGTATCAAATACTGAACTAAAAGAAAGAAAGCCTATAAGCAGCTGGCAATGATGGTTTGTTTGATAAAAACCATCCTGAACTGAGAAGGTCATCAAGCATCTTTCTAGAAAGAGGCACATCAGTGCCTTTCATTTCAGGACTCAAATTCAGCAGAGACTGCTTCTAATAGGACTCGTGCCTCACAGAGTACTCTGGCCATAACTACATACAGACCCAAGCCATGGCCACCAAGCAGTCCAAGACCACACAGAGATGAGGATGCTGATCAGAATGAGGCACAATGAGAAGAGTGAGGAGTAGACCAAGAACTCTTAAGAGAATGAAGCTGGGTACCAGGAAGATGGGAATACTTTTTTTTTCTTTCCACTCCATCTGCTTATAGCTTCCATGGAACCCCTGAAGGGCCTCATTCTGAGAAGGAGGCTCTTCTAGCAGTGTTTGCCCTCATATTGCTCAAGCCTTGTGGGAAGGTGAAGAGTTGGGGGGGTAACTTCTGAAATTTCCAAGTGATTTTTCACATGTCTTGGAGAAAGGAAACTGCTTCATAGAACAAAATTGCTGCTTTCCAACCAAGAAGGATACACAGGAGGAGAGACATATAGACATCTCAGGTTCTAAACCAAAGCATACAGCTAAGTGCAGAGGCCTGGGACTGTGAGGAGCAAGAGGAACCGTGTCAGCTTGGACAGGGAGACTCTGGTAGCCAACTTCCCTGGTATTGGTGGGAGAGTATGTGGAGACTTATGATCATATCATGCATACGTGCATGAAGTGATCATATCATGCATACGTGCATGAACTGGAAGGCTTTTTCTGAGCTTCAGTAAGGCTATAGGCATGGAAGCGCGGCAGCTGGACCTAGTAGATATTCCAGTTTCTAAGTAAGAACTTTTACTAAAAGGCAAGGCTATTCACCCATTTTCTTAGGCAGTGGGTACTCTCTGCTGTTGGCTTCAACTCTTTTCAGGGTCTATAGTTCATTTGGTGGTTTCTTGTGGGGTGGATTGACTAGGCAGGCTGGATTCTTTAGCCTTACAACATTGCTTAACTCAGCTGAGAGACAGCAAGCTGTAAGATTAGTTCAGTGGGGTTGACTGGAGTTGCTTAGGGTCAAGTAGACGACTAATCGGCAAGGTAATGCACATGTAAGCTAGTGGGTGCTATTGCCAGCCCACTAGAAGAATAAACGGTTTGATTCTTGATCATGGTTGGGGCTCCTGAGGATAAACTAAACTCTCTCATTTGCTGGGGACTGAAGCCATAGATAGTATCAAATACTGAACTAAAGAAAGTCTATAAGCAGCTGGCAATGATGGTTCATCCTGATAAAAAATCATCCTGGACTGAGGAGGTTGTCAAGATTTTGTGGGCAGCTTGGGACACTGTCAGTTACCTGAAAGGCAGAAAGAATATGAGATGAAACAGCTGGTAGAGAATTGCTCAAATGGTCAGTGAATGAGTTGCTATGCAAGGTGTAAGGACCTCAAGAAGGTAGTGACTACTATGATGCACAACTGCTATCAAGGAAAGCTTCACAGTTGTGACATGCACCAGGCCCTTACGAGTGCTGGACACCATGCAAAGCCTAACAGATACACCCTGCTAAGGAAGGAGACTTTGGGGTAGTAAAGTACCAGGGCCTCAAGATCACCTACTTTGTACTGATGGATGGAAAGGTCTATGACATCAGAGTGGGACAGATGCCAGCATGAGAATCTTCCTAGATACCCAGAGTTCCATATCACATCACATTTGGTTCTGGATTACCATTTGGTTCTGGGTTACCAGGGACCAGTGGTCAGAAGAGAGCCATCCCTGATGTCTCTCCTGCTGATCTCCAGGACTTCTTGAGCCCCAGTTTTCCACTGGCCTCTGGTCAGATGTCTACTGGGAACTTCTGTGCTGTTCTTCAGCCTGGCCCTGGGGTCACTGCAGCCTCCAAGCCCAACGTAGGACACGAGAGAAGCCAGAACATAGCTGTGGAAGAAAGTGAGGAGGCCCTCCACTGCCCGCATCCCTTCTCTTCCTTCATCAGATAACGTTAGGGTGAGTCAAGAGGGTTGGGTACCACACAGTACAGTACTTGGTTTGTCTCAAGTAGTTTTTTCAAGGTAATTTTAAAACTCAAACTCAGTATTCACAAGAAGTTCCCAAACCACTCTCCCTCCTTAGCACTCAGAAATTGAATCTTGTTTTCTGATGACATGATGAAGCAGAGGCTGGCTAGTCCAAAGGGCATAGGGCATGGGCCTAGAATGAACAGCATATTTCTTTATGGCAAAGGGTCTGGGCATTTCTCTGAGTATGTGTACCTTTGTCTTACTATTAGATGACAGATCTCCTGTCCTTTTAAACTGAGTGTATTTCACTGATTAACTCAGTTCAGGGAGTTCTCTTCTTCACACTGACAAGAACAAGAAAACGGAACAAGAAAGCATGTAGTCCTGACTTTGGAGCTGTATAGAGTTCAGAGAAGATACTGAATTTTTTTCTATCCAGCAATTTTGGTTTGGGACACACATGCTAGCACATTTGCACATACATACAAGGACACACATGCTAGCACATTTGCACATATGTACAAGGACACACCCTGACAACAGTGCAGTTCACCAGAGCCAAGACCTGGAAACCGCTCACATGCTGACCCTTAGCACAATAGAAAGGTGAATATTTTATACCAATGA
This sequence comes from Lophiomys imhausi, assembly GCA_907164525.1. Classification (NCBI taxonomy): domain Eukaryota; kingdom Metazoa; phylum Chordata; class Mammalia; order Rodentia; family Muridae; genus Lophiomys; species Lophiomys imhausi. The sequence continues at coordinate 4,059,080 of CAJQZJ010010806.1, forward strand.
AAACAAATGGCCCACACCTAGCATACATGGATGCATAGTACAATCATAACATTGAACAAAAGGAGTATTAAAAATATCACGGTAACTATAATTACATTTTTATAAAAACAGGCAAATATACTGGCTCAGACATGCTCATGAAAATCCCCTAATTTTTAAAAATAAAAGAGAAAGTGATTGACATAAGAGTCAGGAAGACAGTGACCTCCAGGAGCTTGGGAATATGAGATAGCCCTCCATGTGCTCTAGGTCACGGTTGTTACATGGGTGTTTACTTTATAATCAGTTAATTACCCTTGTATTTGTAGTTTATACATATTTTAAAAGTTAAACCAGGCGTGGTGGCACACACCTTTAATCCCAGTACTCGGGAGGCAGAGGCAGGCAGATCTCTGTGAGTTTGAGGCCAGGACAGCCAGAGATACACAGAGAAACTTGGTCTCAAAAAACCCAAAAAAGTTAATGCAATAAAACAAGTAAATAGTTGCTACTAAGATAAAATCAGGCTGGCATGATGGCTCAGTTTGGTAAAGGCTGAGTTCAGTCCCTGGACCACATGGTAGAAGGAGAGAACTGACTACAGCAGGTTGTCCTCTGACATCAAGCATGTTGTGGCACTTGTTTGCACACACATACATAACAGAAAACTAAAACGTATAATTTAAAAATGAGCAAAGTCAGCAAGGGTAGTGCACGCCTTTAATCCCAGCACTCGAGACAGATGCAGGTGAATCTCTAGGAGTTCCAAGCCAGTCAGGGCTACATGGTGAGTTCCTGTCTGAAACAAAAATGTAACAATGGTAATAATAATAAATAATGAAAGCAAAAAATGAAAATTACATTCAAGGTAGTGAACATGAGTAGCAACAAAGAGGGATATTAAGAAAATGTAGCAATTATATTTATATGTACTTAGAATATGAGTTCAAAATACATAAAATAAAATTTGGCAAATTTATATAGATTTTAATATCTGACAAATCAAGTAGACAAAAAAGTAGGAATATTTGTAATAGCGAGAAACTGAAAATAACCCAGATATCCTTCAACCAAAGAATGGATTGAAAAAAACAAAAACAAAAAACCCTGTGGTACATTTACACAATGGAATACTACTCAGCTATCAGAAACAAGAGATGAGCTTACCCAGACCCAGAAAGATACACATGGCATTTATTCACCTATAACTAGATTGTAGACATATAGTACAGGATAACTATCCTACAACCCACAGACTGAAAGGAATAGGAACACAAACTTTGTTACTTGTTAGTGGGACACTTTGCCACAGTGGAGCTGCCATGTGGGCCCCCAGTGCAAGAAGAAGCCCTTAGCCCTCATATGACTTATGAACTGAGGGGGGCTGATATGTGGGGGCACCCCACACTGGAGGAGTAGAACAGGTGGGAGAAGGGGAGGAGGGTGGGAGGGCAGAGGGAGGGAGCATGATGGATATGTAACTGGAAGTAATAAACGTAATTTTTAAAAAATGGTTAGAATATAGGTATCAACACTGTAGCAAAATGTACCCACAACAGAGATTGAACTTTTAAAATAATGTATGAAATATATTAAAATTCATCTAAAATCACAAAGTCTAAACAAACTCTAAGGTCTCAATAGCAAAATACCATATTGTGCTGCTATGACAAAAGACATGGCCACGTAACTTACAGAAGAAAGTTTATTTGGGCTTACAGTTCCAGCAGAACAAGAGTTCATCATGGTGGGGAAGCAGAGCAGCAAGCAGCAGTCATGGCGGCAGGAAGCAGGATGTTGTGAGTTAACACCATAAAATGCAAGTACGGGCAGACAGAATGAACAGAGTTGGAACAAGTTTATAAATACTCAAAGCCTGCTAGTGATGGACTTCCTCCAGTTAGGCTCCACCTCCCAAAGGCTCCACAACCTCCCCACACAGTGACACCAACTGGGGGTCAGGTGTCCAAAGAGCTATGGCAGATGCTCTCATTCAAGCAACCACAGCACTGCAAACAGACATGCACCAGAACTTATCAAAGTTTACACTTTATAGTTTTTATGTTAAGTAAACATGAGAACTGTTTTCAAACAAATGTTTTAAATGCTTATATTTACATAGTTCCATATATTAACCAGAAACCACTGCAACACTTTTATAGTTTTAAACAACTAAAATTGGATAAAAGTAGACATGAGAGCAAAGATCTAAAACTGTTCCCATTAATGGGCCTTGAAGCACCTCCACAATCCTCCTGTCCTCTGGAAAAGGATTTGAAAATTCTGCTTTAAACTAAGAGTTAACTATGAGATTAAAACTACCCACCAAGATCTCTGAGAGTTCAAGGCCAGCCTGGTCTACAGAGTGAGTTCCAGGACAGCTAAAGCTACACAGAGAAACCCTGTCTTGAAAAACAAAACAAACACCCCCAAAACCAACCAAACAAACAAACAAACAAAAAAAACTAGCTGCCAAAATTTAGATTAATATAGTCTTTGGGAGATATAATTACATGAGTACAGGTGCCCAAGGAGGCCTGAGGCGAGAGGCACTGGACCCCCTTAGAGCTGGAGGCATAGGCATTTGTGAGTCACCCAACATGGATGCTGGGCACCAAACTAGGATCCTCTGCAAGAAAAGCACTCTTAACTGCTGAGCTATCTCTCTAGCCCCTATTATAATCTTTCAATTGCGTATTTTCTTCTTTTTCAAATGTTGTTAAGGCCAGGTGTGGTGTCACATGCCTATGATATTATCACTTGGAGTTGGTGGAAAGAGGTTCAGGAGTTCAAAGTCAACCTGGAATACAGGTCAACCCATCTCAAACTTGTGCATGCGCACACACATGCACACGCGCGCACACACACTACACACGTGGACTAGAGAGATGGTTCAGTGGTTAAGAGTGCAGAGAGCTCTTGCAGAGGATGGAGTTCAGTTCCCAGCACCCACACTGGTTGTTCACAACTGCAAGTAACTCCAGCTTCAGGGGATCCAGCACCTTTTTCTGGACTCCATAGGCCCCTGCTATCACACATGATGTGTGACACACCACACACACACCTAAAAAATAATAAAAGTAAATCCTTTAAAATTTTTACAAAGGCTTCCAATCCTCACAAATTTCTTGAGAGTAACTTAATTCAGAAGGAATAAGCAAATGCTTTTTTCTAACAACCCCAACAAACATTCTACAGATTTGGCTTGGTTGCAGCAGTTTCTCAACCTATGGGTCATGACCCTTTTGGGTTGAATGACCCTTTCACAAGGGGTCACCTAAGACCATCAGAAAACAAAGATATTTACATTACAACTCATGACAGCAGCAAAATTACAGTTGTGAAGCAGCAATGAAAATAATTTTTATGGTTGGGGGTCACCATAATATGAGGAATTGAATTAAAAAGTCTCAGCATTAGGAAGGTTGAGAACCACTGGGTTAGTATCTAGAAATTTAATTACAGGTTAACAAAGCAAAGAATTTTACAGTAAGGAACCTAAGGTATTATTTTATGTTATCAAAAACACAACCCTAGGGGTCTGAATGCCTGTATATTGGCAATCACCATACCAGCACACTGCTTCCTGGAAATGCTTTACAATAATTCATATATCAACCAGTAAGAATAGCATTTTTAAAAGGATATGGGGTAGCCTAAGTAGCTTGTACTCATGGATGTGATGCAGAACTCTGCCCCCCCACCAAAAAAAAGACTGAATATTGAAAACAGAAAATAAGTACAAAGGAGTAAGGATAGCACTCTTAGGTAAAATGCAGTAGGGAGGAATCCATGGCCTAAGGAAGTCTCAGCCTAGGGAGAGAATGTGATTCATTATTTGTGAGCAATATAAATAAGTTACTAAGGACACTTATATTTGGAAATTCTTTACAAAAACTTTATTTGTGATCTTACTTCTTTAAATGTATATTATTACACAGTATTGCAAATAAACAACAGAAAGACTTCTACCTAATCATCCATTTCATTTCATGATTAACTTCCTATCTTAATACAAAGACAAAACCTTTTCCTTCTTTTCTTCTTGCTTTGGAAGGGCGACAGCAATAAGAGTGTCTTAACAGAATGTGCCTATTAGTCCTTGCCTGAAAAGCAGTGGCTTCCTATTGGTTGGACTTAGAAAGCAACTAGCATTCTTTTTTTCTCTGACCAAAAGGTCATTAAACCTTGAACTTAAATGCAACTTTTTACAGTTTGCAGTCCCTGAATCTCTTTTGTTACACACAATCTCTTCCTTAAAATAACCATTACATTTTAGAGCACTCAAGCATTACCTAGGAAATGATCAAGGGATCTAAAGTTAGTTTACTATTTTAATAACGTAACAGCTACTTTCTATTAAATAATAAAAAAAAAATCTATGTGGATTGAGAATGATCCAATGCTAAGAGGATGAATTCTGAGAGTTGATACATTTTAGAACCTTGTCTCAGGATCAGTCCTTTCAAACACTTAAACTGTTAAGAATGCAGTTTACACAGTAAAAATTATTTGGTTTGTTTTCAGTATGAAAGTACTTTTAATTTCTTTACTGCAGGTACAATGGCATCCAAGTCATCAATTTCTGTAACAGGAAAAAAATAAGAATTATAAGAGAGTAATTTTTTTTAGTGACAAGCTCATAGAAATGAGAAGCTCTACACAGAAGCAAAACTGAAACACAAGGGCATCGATGGCCGTTCAGTGCTCTTGTGCACACGGAGTCTTCTCCAAGACTGGCTGTACATTTCCACTGCCTCAATGGCATTTCATAGGGTGTCTATGACGTCTCCTCTGACTCCAGCATTAATCTAATCAGACACATAGTCTTATTGACACATGCAGTTGGCCGTGCTTATGATACCTTGGTCCCTCTTTAAATCTGTACAGTTACATGGGTAAGCCAACATGGGTCCCAACATGCATCGCAGACAGATTCTTTTCTTGAGTCTCCACCTGAGGATTTGGGAATTGATTTCTCCTTAAAGAACACAGTGTTCCTTCTTGATTCTTTTAGTCTCAGAGTGGAGTGCTCTCAGGCCTTCTTTTGGGAGATCTGTCTAGTAAGAGGTATGTGACACTTCACGACAAGCCTTAGGGACATGGCTATCCTGGTCTGGATTTCCAGACAAGTTGGTTCAGGTTTGTTGGCTGATTCTCTCTGAGTTTGATTTTTCTTCTAAGGTATCAGATTTCAGTGAGCCTAAGCCAGAATTTATTTTATAAAGCTCTTGTTCTCTGAGGAAGCAAGTACTTTCCTCTAACCAGATATCATCCCTACTAGTAGGATCCAAGCAGCAGGGTCTACATGTTTTTTGGCTTATTTTGCTTGGTTGTTTATTTTTATAAACAATGACAGAGCTGGGGCTAGGGAGATGGCTCAGAGGTTAAGAGCACTGACTGCTCTTCCACAGGACCTGGGCTCAATTCACAGCACCCACATACTCTGTAACTCCAGTTCTACCACATGAAATGATACACATACATGGAGACACAACACCCATAGAAATAAAATAATAAAATTAAAATGTTTTTTAAAAATGGCAGAGCTAAGAATCTCATAGAATAATAACATTTCTCATGAGAATGTCCCACGGGACTTGGAGGGATGCTGGCTCAGCAGTTAAAGCACTTGTTGCTCTTGGAAGAGGACCTGGGCTCAGTTCCCAGCACCAACAATTCATAACTATCTGTAACTACAGTTCCAGGAGATCCCACCAACTCTTCTGGCCTCCAAGAGCACCTTCCTGCACACTGTGCACATACATACAGGCAGGGAAACATTCATTCATATATAAATTATTTAAAAGAAAAGAAAAAGATAGTTCCTATCTTTTTATAGGCTGTGTTTTTCTATTCTGTGAATTCATCCTTAACAACTTTTCCTGCAAAGCAGCTAATACTTTTCAGAGACCTAAAGACATGAACCCAACGTCAAAAGAACATCCTTCTCTCAAACCCACTGACATCTTAACATGAAAATGCAGTCACCATCAACAGAGACCTCACCTAAGATTTCAAGAAGATCATTAGTAAAAGCTTGAAACGCTGGGAAAAATTCCTCATGTTCTTCCAATTTGTTGATAATGCTGTTTTAAAAAATATACAGTTTACAAAAGTTTCCAATTTAGGGATTCTGCAATGATTGTTAACAGGTAGTTGCAGACAGAGCATTCAAAGTGAGAAGAAATTGTCCTGCTGAATTGAATATAAACTTAGTGTTCAACTACAGCAATCCTTCCTTTTTCAGATCTTTAATCATCTAATACCATTTTCCTTTTTTTAAAGCATCATCTTTAAAACATTTGCTAAAAATAGGCTTCTCTACCCAGTATGCTATTAAACATTAATTACCAGTGGACAGTAAAACAGTGGAAGGAGGGGAGAGACCAATAGTGAAAAGCATTAAATATGAAAAGCTCACGTGCTAGATTATATAAGGCTTCTTCCTGGAAAACTTGTATGTGTGTGTGTGTGTGTGTGTGTGTGTGTGTGCGTGTGCATATGTGTGTGTGTGTGTGTGCGCGCGCGCGCATGCGTGCGTGCATGTGTGTGTGCGCGTGCGTGTGTGTGTGTGTGTGTGCATGTGTGTGCGTCCATGTTTATATATACATATTTATATATAAATATATCATCCCAGCACTTATATATATATGTATATGTTTCCCTATGTTTTTCAATATACCATTGGGAGTGAGAACCGGGGAAAGTTTCTGAAAGTATAGCAACAATGTCTTGGCAGTTACTTGAGAGTGGGGTTACTGGAGAGAACCCAGACTTTCATGCATCGTAAACACAAGCTCTACCAGTTAGCCCCATAATTTTTAAAATATCAGGTTTTATATTAGTTGTGCCTAGTCTTTTAAAAATCCTTAATATGTATCTTCTAAACAAAAACACATGATTTAGTAATTATTAAGTAGTTTTGGTAGTGCCCTAGAAATAAATTACAGGTTATACTCTAACTGAGGAATTGACTATAAAGATTTTAATTTCTCCATATATAACTAATTTCCCTTAGGGGTGACTTTCTGGAGAGTTCCCAACAGCACTATGTGGGCCTGTAGGCTCTGACAATTTTTATCTTGAGTACACGTGACATTTTCTCCATCCCTAAGGATATATGAGTCTTTTAGTTTATAAAGTTATTTTTAAAAGGCATGGTGAAACACACCTTTGATCCCAGAACTCTGGAGGCAGAGGCAGGCAGGTCTACACAGAGTTCCAGGACATCTTGACCCTGTTTCAAAAAAAAGCCTGTCACTCCAAACAAGGGAGTTAAGTAATTTATAAAGCTTTGAGAGTCTTTACTTTTCACCAATTCAAGTATTCTGGATACATTTCTAACAAATACCTTTGTAGGTCTTCAGATCCTAAAACTTGTTTAACCTGCTCATTCACATCCTCATTAATTATCTTGCACAATTTTCCAACTCTGCTGACCACCATACACAATGAGGATGAACTGTCTGCAAAAAAGAAATGAAAGCATAGGATATATTTTTAATGAATTTCCAAAATCATTACATTCACCTAACATTTCCTGCTTCAGTCACTCATTTTATTTTTTTGTGGCAGAAGGGATTAAGATTTATTTTGACTAGTTTATACGCTTGTGTGTTTGTGTGAGCATGTGTACATGTATATGGGTGTTTGCACCTCTGAAAAGGCCCAGAGGAGAGCACTGGGTATTCTCCATCACCCTTTGCCTATGTCTTTAAAATACTCTTGGAGCCTGGGGTTCACATTTTTTTTGGCTAGGCTGGAAGCCAGAGGGCCTCAACAATTCTCCTGTCTCCATTCTCCTCACAGCTGGGTAACAGGTATTTGTGGGATGTCCAGCCTGGGATCATAACTCATGATTACAGAGAATGTGTTCTTAACCACTCAGTCATTGCCCAGCCCTGGGGGCAGGTTGTTTTAAGCTAGGGTCTCATGAATCCCAGGCTGGCCTGGAAGTTGCTATGTATCAAAAAATAATCTTGAACTAAACTTAAAACAAAAAAGATTTGCATGTGAGTATGAGTGTATGCATGTATGTATGTGTGCATGAGTGCTTTTGCACACATGGAAACCAGAAAAGGGTGTTGGAGTCCTTGGAGCTGGAGTTACAGAGATTTGGGGGATGTCTGGATTATTATAGGGGATGCTGGGACGTGATTTCCAGTCCTTACAATTTCACAGCAAGGGCCCTTAACCACTGAGCCATCTCTCCAGCCCCTGACCTTGAACCTCTAATCCTCCTGCTTCTGTCCCCTGAGGAAATGCACCACCATAGATCTATATGTACACCGCCATCCCCTGTTTATGCAGTATTGACAATCAAATCCAGAATTCATGCATGCTAGGCAAGCACTCTACCAATAAAGCTATATCCCTGCCCCTGGTTTTTTGTTTGTTTGTTTGTTTGTTTTTTGGGGGTGTGTGCATGCCCATGTGTATGATTAATAGGAGTTTTGTGGGGTCTGGTGATGCACACCAGCAATCTAAGCACTTGGGAGATGAAGGACACAGATCAGGACTTGAAGGCCAGCTTTGGCTACAGTGAGAATACGGCAACACTGTCAAACCAAACCATTTTTATTTATTTATTTATTTTGGTTTCTTTGAGACAGGGTTTCTCTGTGTAGCCCTGGCTGTCCTGGACTGGATTTGTAGACCAGGCTGGCCTCGCAGAGATCTGCCTGCCTCTGCCTCCCGAGTGCTGGGATTAAAGTCATGTGTCACCACGCCCAGCAATTACAGACAGCTGTAAACTGCCATGTGGGTGCTGGGATTTGAATCTAGCTCCTTTGGAAGAGCAGCCAGTGCTCTTAACTGCTGAGCCATCTCTCCAGCCCTGTCAAACCAAACCAAACCAAACCAAAACTCCAAAACCTAATTTTGTTAATTTCTTAGGAATAGTTCTTAAATCAGTGCCCCAAATGACAAAGGGTCGTCACCTAATTCTAAGAGCTCCTGAAGGTTTCTCACAGCGTTGTTCATTTCTCCAAGCCTGGTATACACTTCATTCATTCGGGGATAGACTCCATTTAAAGAGTGCACATCAAATAGCTTTTGGAAGTGAGAAACAATAGCTTGCAAAGTTTGAAAGTTTGGCATGTGGCTGCTCTATAAGAAGAAGGCGAGAAAGATAGTTTACAATTTGAACTAACATGAAAATGTTAACATAAACCTTTAAAATGAGAATGGTTATATAAGTATCAAGTGTTACCTCTTTCTTGTTTTCAATTTCTTCCAACATGGTGTCTACCATAAACAACAGATCTTCTATTTTGACACCTTCATTTTCACCTGCTTTCTTTAAATTATGCCAAGGTACCAGTTCTGAAGACAGTATTTCTAAGGACTTATACAAATCCTTTACAGAAAAAGAAACTACATGGCATTATTGGTTATAGAATAGTTTATACAAAACACTAATAACACAGTACTCAAGGTGATCTAAAAATACACAGCTACATCATCAGAATCTTTTAAATACCACTGCCAATTTAAAACAAGTCTGGATGCTCTAAGTAATACAGTTACTTAAGTAGTTATATTGGGTCTTAAAAAATTATTTTATTAGTACTGGAGATAGCTCAGGCCCTCCCGCACATATACAAGGCAAATTTACCACTGAATCATATCCCTAGCCTAGGTTTTAAATATTTTTGTAGCACCTCTGAAATAAAATTTACATTCTAAAATATTTACCTTTACTAAGTACACAATTTGATGGTTTTCATCCTTTCACAGTGGTACAAAACATTACCACTATCTAATTTCAGAACTTATCCCCCTTCTAAGAAGAACTCCCACACCCAGGGCTGGAGAGATGGCTTAGCAGGAAGAGCACTTGTTGGTCTTACAGAAGACCCAGGTTCAGTTTGCAGCACCCACATGATGGTTCACAACCATTCATAACTCCAGTTCCAGAGAATCTCATGCCTTCTTCTGAATTTCACAAGAACCAGACATGCATGTGGTGCACAAACATGTATACATGGAGGCAAAATGTTCATACACGTAAAAAAAAAATTTTAAAAATAAAAAAAGAAATCCCACACCAACTCATAGTCCTTTCTATTCTCCTCCAGCCTCTGTAACTACTAATCCTCTTCCTGCTGCTATGAATTTGCCTACTCTTGGCATTTTATGTAAATATAATTAAGTGGCCATGTATGAGTGACCTCTTTTGAGAATCTGTGCATTTATTATTGATGAAAATGTAAATTAGCACACCCATCATGTAAAACAGTATACAGAAGTTCCTCAAAAATCTACAGATAAAACTGCCACATAACCTAATAATCCTACATCTGTGTATATATCCAAATAAAATGAAACTATGTCAAAGAGATGCCAACTCTCATATGTTTACTGAAGCACTATTCAGAATTGCCAAAACATGGTATCAATAGGTGTCCGATGGCAGATGAATGGCTAAAAACAATAGTGCATACATGTGTGCATAAATACATGCACATGCATACAAGAGAATATCAGCCATAAAAGGAACATCTGTCACTTACCACAACGTGGACAGAACTGGAAGACATTATGTGAAGTGAAATAAAACAGACACAAATACCACATGTTCTTACTGATGGGTAAAAGATTTAAGAGTTAATCTCATAGTGATTACCAAAGCCTGAGAGAGTCTGAGTAAGAAGGAATGGAGACAGGATGGTTAACAGTCACAGGGATGCATCTGGATAAGAAAAATAATTTGTAATGTTCTATACCACAGTAGGGTAACTAGGCTCACCAAAATTAACTATTTTAAGATGGCTAAGAATTTTTGATGTTCTCAACACTGATCACTATTCACTATATGTCACATAAATGTATAGTTTATTGTTAATTAAAAATAAAGCATATGGGCTGAGAGATGGCTCAGAAGTTAAGGATACTGGCTGCTCTTCCAGAGAACCTGAGTTCAATTCCCAGAAACCACATGGTGGCTCACAACCTATACTGAGATCTGGTGCCCTCTTCTGGCCTGCATGCATACAGGCAGAACACTGTATACATAATAAATAAATAATATTAAAAAAGAAAAAACAAAGCATATAAGGCCAGGTTTAGTGGTGCACGCCTTTAATCCCAGCACTGGGAGGCAGAAGCAGGTGGTCCTATGTGAATTAAAGGTCATCCTGGTCTACATGGTGAGGCCCAGGCTGGCCAGGCTTGTATAATAAGGCCTGTCTCAAGAAATACGTATGCGAGCATAGAGGACTCATAATATGAATGGCTAAACTTCTCTTTTCCATTCATCTCTCAAACCCATCCTTCTCTTTCAGGTCACATCAGACTTGAGGAAAAAATATTATCTGGGGAGATGTCTGTCCCAAACTAGAAAGTTGCTACATTATAAACAATTCTCCACATGAGGCCTCAAAGGAATTCGTGTACTTTCTAAGTTGGATCCTGAATCTGTGTTGCTAATATGAGAAGCACTACTAAGGGACCTGAGCTACTTCAATGGCAGAAGTGACTAACTCTAGCCAACTGCCTTGAGTGTCCTTACAGTATTCTACCTATACAGCTAATTTCTTGCCTCCTCCTATTCAGAAAAACTGCACAGTACAAGAACTCAGTCCTCTTGCTAAGCCTGTCTTGGGTGCTGGCTGTGACCAGAGTGACCCTTTTACCCGACACTGGGGTACAAGTCACCATGTCACTGCCGTGTGCTTGACCACAGGTGTCCATCTTCACTGCATTCATTCTAAATAGAACTGCATAGTTATTTAAAGTCTCAACCTCTAGTGTATTTTGTCTGTCCAATTAGTCTGAATTTTGTGTTCATGTTTTTGTAATATTTCCCATCTTGCACATAGAAAAATAACGATCTATGAATCTTGTTCTTCCCTTCATCTCCTTTCTCATCTAGTCTTTCTTTACCTTATGTTGGAAAGGCAAAGGCTGCTTCTATTCTAACTCTTCTGAAAGGGAGAGAAATAGACTTGGCACTGTTATCGCCCACGGGGAGAACTCTCCAACAAGCAGTGAGTGGAAAATGCCACAAGTCATCTCTATTTCACCCTTTTCTGAGAAACAAACTAGAAAAGCTCCAGCACTGTCATTTAATAAAAGATGCTTATATATTATATAGCTTTGTCTAAACCCTAAAGAAAAAAAAGAAATAAAAGTTAGGCTGAGATCCAAGATTCTTCCATGAGTTGTATACAGATATGATTGTATAAGTTAGAAAAAAATTCAAGCCAGGTGTAGTGGTACACGCCTTTAATTCCAGCACTCAGAGGCAGAGACAGGTGGATCTCTGTGAGTTCAAAGCCAGCCTGGTCTACAAAGCAAGTGCCAACCAGCCAGGTTTCTACACAGAGAAACCCTGCCTGGAAACAACAAAATAAAAGCCAAAAAAATAAAAAACAAAAAACCCTCCAGTTATCTGGGACTGTAGTTATTCTGGACAATATGGATAAATATTAATTGAGAACTCATGTGTCATGAAGAGCTTTAATGCATGTAAGAACAAATGAAACTTTTTGTTTCCCAAAGAGGTCACACACTCTTAACAAGTATCTTCCAGTAATAGGACAAAATACTGACAAATGCTATCCCTCAATCATATCTTCATTAACTGTAGTAGAATTTTTGTGTGGTATCAGACACTGAAAAAAAAATCTAACATTTAAAAGATACAGAAATGAGCCAGACATAGTGGTGCACACCTTTAATACCGGCCCTTAGGAGGCAAAGGCAGGTGAATCTCTGTGAGTTCAAGGCCAGCCTAGTCAACAAAGTGAGTCCAGGGCAGCCAGGGCTATTGCACAGAGAAACCCTGTCTCAAAAAAACCAAAACAACAACAAAAACAAACAAACAAAGGACACAGAAATGCAATACTATTAACTTTATAGCAAATCACTTCTCAATAAGCTAATAAAAAACTATAGTAAACTCAAGTTATACAAAAAAGAATATACAATGATCTATAAATCAAATGTGAATACATTTAATTTCCTAGTTGTTTGTTGACTATCAACTTCTCTAGAAATTAGAAAAACAGAAATGAACTCAGTTCTGAGAAAGAAAAATAAAAAGCGAACACAGGGAAAATATTCCCAGTTCCGATGAAAGTAAGGATAAGGCATTGCTTCAGGTCAGGGACATATGCGGCACAGATGTCAGCGGAAGCGAAATGTAGAATATAGAAGGGCTTAAAAACGCAAAGATGAGGGGCTGGAGAGATGGCTTAGCTGTTAAGAGCACTGGTTGTTCTTCCAAAGGACCCAGGTTCAAATTCCAGCACCCACATGGCAGTTTAACAGCTGTCTGAAATTGCCAGGCGTGGTGGCGCATGCCTTTAATCCCAGCACTACCAGCACTAGGGAGGCAGAGGGAGGCACATCTCTGTGAGTTCAAGGCTAGTCTGGTCTACAGGGTGAGCCAGGTATACACAGAGAAACCTTGTCTCGAAAAAAAAAAAAACAAAAAAAAACGCAAAGATGAATCACTACAGATTCTCAATGACGGGAATGTTAAACATTTTCTATGGTAGAATTTTAGAGGAGTCAAGCTTATCAATAACAAATTTACAAGATTAGAAATCTTGTAAAGCCAGGCATGGTAGCATATACCATTTAATTATAGCACTCAGGAGTCAGAAGCAGGTGGTCTACATAGAGAGTCCCAGACCAGCCAGGACTACACAGCCAGACTCCGTCTCAAAAACAAAATAGAACAATGTATGTAAGTAGCAATATTTCAAGTTTTTAAACATGGGGATGTTTTTAGCTTTACAATTAAAGAACAACAAAAGCCAAGACCAACAGATTTTCAAAACATATAAAGAATATTCAATTACTTACCTTTAAAGATGTCAGCTCATCTGCCCACATTTCTATTATAGGAATGAGATGTTCAAATCCACAATCTTGAGCAGTATCTTTATTGAAGTTTTGGGCTCCTCCCTTGCTCTGTTTATAAATAATTACTGGAGCTCGTGGATTATGAATAACTGAATTGATCCTGCACAGCACCTGTAAACATGGACAGTATTTGTAGTTAAAATGTTTGTCTGACTCTGACAAAGTCAGTATGTGAGTGTGTTGGATGCCAAAAGAAACCCATTTTCAGACATTTACAAATACTGTAGTAATGCAGTCGCAGCATAAATGCATAAATTCTAAGGAAAATTGAATAAATTTATAATAATCTAGGTTTGAAAGAAGTTACCATCTATTATAATCCACACAAAACAATAATCATCTGGACATCCTTACCTATGTCTCCACATTTCCCTATTTCTGTCTCCTCATATTTAAGCTAAGTATGGTATTAAAGGGGGCTTTCTATTTTTTCACAATTTCAGTTGAAATTTCAGGTAAAGATAGTTACTAATAAAGCCCACACATTCTATTAGAGAAGTCCTGGCAGTCAGTCCAATAATTCTTAACAAAAAGCTATAAATCCCTGCAACAGGACTCTCTGAGAATGCCTGCGGAAGGTTTCTAGAGCTAGGAGGAAGCGCTGTCTTCTGCCCAGGGAAAGCTAGAGCAAGCACATGCTCTGACAATCTGATTTCTTATGCTTGTTTATAAGCAAGTTTTTGTTTTGTATTTGTTTATACATGTTTCACCATTCCACTTCTATTATAAACTTATTTATTAATATCAATTAATTAAAAAATATCTTCTTCAAATTGTGAATCAAAGTGGGGAGGATGGTCCTCTTTTCCCTGACACAAAATGTCTGGAAGGTAGTAGGTGGACTGAAGACTCAGGGAGCTGGTGCTGCTGAGCTTCAGAGAGCACAGGGAAGTTTCATGACAGTTCACATTGTGTTTAGATATAGGTATGCACACTTTAGGTTATTTATAAAAATGACTGCAGCTATTTCTTGTATTTGCTTTGATGCATCTTTACAACATGACTTGCAGATTCCCCTATGAAAATGAAGAGATTTTTTTTACGCTTTGAATTTGGGCTGGTCTTGCTTTGAACCAGAGAATTTACTAAAAAGAATGTCATGCCAGTTTAGGTCTTTAAAAAGAAAAAAAAATCTTAAGAGGTCTAGATCACTGGTTTTGGTTTTTTGGTTTTTTTTCCACCATATGGCCAAGTCCAGGCAGAACTACACAGGCCTATTCATCCCCATCACTGAGACAGTTCACCCAACTACCACAAGAAGAGTAGCTCTAATGTCTCACCATTAATTAACATATGGCCAACATTAGCAGAACTACTACTGTCCCCACATGATACTATTAAAGGGTTACTGTAAATCAATAAATTTTAGAAGATGTCTGTCACATAGCAAAGATGAACTGAGCCATCCGTGAACATCACCATGGAAAAGAAGGAAGGGGTAGCAACAGAAACCTGCCCCTTTACCTTGTGACAGGGTAAGAACACACTCAGGCCAATAGAGATGGAGGAGAGAGAAGCTTGACTTTGATGAAAAACAGTTGTGTATGGCTGGAGGAGCACAGCAATACAGCACTTAAGGATGGGAGAAGAGGAGTCCATAAGAAATCAGCTGTCAAATGCACTGCCCACAAAAGAAATGCCATGTTGTTAAGGTCCCTAGTTAGCAGAAAGGAGAAAAGGAAACATGTGCATGCACACACACAAGTTCCATGACAGAAAAGCAGAGGCTGTATTTGGACGACAGCCCCACCATGGGCACCAGTGGTATAACTTACCAGCACTAGAAAGAAGGAAACCTTTCTCATTCTCTCTTCTCATCTACCTTCTACTCTTCACTGTCACTCCTGGAAATCCAACCTTATTAGGGGACCAGGAGAAACAATGTACATCCCTTGGCCACACCACAGAATATGTCAGGTGTGCGATAGAAAACTTTCTGACTGAGGTTTGAATTTTTTTTTTAAATCGCCCAACTTTTCATTAGAAAACATTTAAAGTAAGCCAGGTATGGTGGCACATGCCTTTAATCACAGCACACCAGAGGCAGAGGCAAGAGGAACTTTGGAAGTTCAAGGCTTGCTTGGCTATCAAGTTCCAAAACAGCTAGGGCTACCCAGTAAGATCTTGTCTCAAAACAAAACTAAACAAGCAAAACCCAACATCTTAAACAAAAATTTTAGTCTATGTGTTAAACAGTGTTTTAGGCTTCTCCAGAGAAGCAAACACAACAAGAAATATGTGTGTGTGTGTGTGTGTATGCATGTCCCTTGTATAATCATCTGAAGGCTCAAATACAACACACACATGAAAGCAATCACCATATTAAAAAAAGATTTAATATAAGGAATTGGTTCATCCAATTAATGGAATCCCATGACTATCAGTTAGCAATTTGAAATGAGACCTAGAATTGTAGTTCCAAAGTCCTAGAAGTCTGATGCTTTAGTTCAAACCTAAAGGTAGGGGAAATAACCAAAACCAAACAAAGCATGCTTTAGAAATTCCCTCTGAGTCTTTTTGTTCTATAAGTGATTCCACCTACCATAGGAGGACAATCTGCTTTATCAATTCACTCACAGGCACACTGTTTAACCAGGCATCTGGACAATGTATATCCCAATCAAGCTGACACGTAAAATTAACCCCCATGAGCATTCACACAATCACTAACTGATAATCATTTTCCCAACTAGGCTCACTGCCTGCAGCTTCAGCTGAACTAAGAAGGAAAAGCTGCTGTCGTCACTCTTTACCCTCGAATAGTAAAGCCTGTATCCTTTAAAAGCTGGTGTACTCCTCAAAATTGAGCACCACTGTCACACAGAAGAAAAGTGACAATTCCTTAAGATCACTGATATCTGAACTGAATTTTAAACTCTCTCTCTAGACGTCATGAGTACTACATTATCTGTCACCCAAAGACAGGTAAGGTAGATCACTCTTTCAGCCTTGTTTGTTTTCTCCCTTATCTTAGCTCTTCAAGTGACGTCAGACCCTTTTACAAAGTGTTTTAAGGGGGCTCCAGGTTCTGCCAGAAGCCCTGTGTTTAGGTACTACCTGCCCTCCTATCTCCACCCTTTCATAAGCAAAAAAATGTGTACTGTATGGTGCTTAAAAAACAAAACGTACACAATAAAAATAATTTCCTATTTACCAATATGAAGTCTAGCCTATTTAAGAGACAGTCCTACAAGTATGGAGATGAGGGCCAATGAGATGGCTTGCTTACCGCCAAGCTGAGTTCCATCCCTAGGATGACGTCCCTCCCACCCACAAGTTGTTCTAACCTCCACCTGGCACCCATACATGTGTGCTCTCTCTCCTTCCTCTCCTCTCCCCACCATATATACACACACACACACACACACACACAGAGTATGAAGATGAGATCAGCATTTTGTTCTTGAATTTCTGTACTGGGCATAGTTCAAGCAGTAACTAATGGGTTTCCTGGAAATATTACTTCAGAAGTTATTTAGAAGTCTTTTAGTTCCTAACAACACATTTCATTATTTCATTTCAATTATATATAAATTCATGATTTTAATGGAAGAGTTAACTCCTCTATGCAGAATTTGTATTGATAGCAATTTATAACCTCCTATATGAATTAACTACCTTCTGGTGATTGGCAACAGAGACATCTTAACAATGGGAAACCACAAAGCAACTTAAACAATTCCCATAGAGATAAGAACTTCTTAAAAAGAAGCAGTAATTTTACGTCATTCAGAGAGTTCACAGATACTAATAAACTCCCTGTGGGGTTTTTGTTTTGTTTTGTTTTTAAGCACTTTAAAGGTAATCAGAAAACAGGAAAAGTTAAGATGAATTTTCTAACTACTTTGGAATTTTTTAAGGACAGCAAAAGGGGAAGGTGACATAGGCCTTTAATCCCAGCACTCAAGAGGAAACAAACCAAACTTTTAAAAGGACAAAGAAATATCTGGCAATCTAGCAAATGTCAGAAAAAGAAAACTAAAGAGTAGAACAGGAAACCCAGTAAATGAGAAGCCATGAGGTGTCAGCCACGAGTGAAGGGAGAGCTGGTTAAACACTCACAAAGGCTCTAAGCTGAGCTGTGAGCGCACGGAAGAGCCCCAGTTCCATACCAGACGCTACAGTACAAATTCTCAGGGTTGCATGGATCTCATTCACAACAGAAATGAAAGTCATTAAATACCTACAAAGTAAATCTGACAAGAAATACACATGAACTAAATTTAAAATATACAAAGCTTTATGGAAGGCTATAAAAGATCTTCGAAAATTAAAGATATGTTTCTGAATGGAAATATTTAAAACTGTAAAATATCATTTCTCCAAATATTAATTAATAAAATCAATCATATTTCCATTCATCCTAATGGAATTTTATTTTAATAAGTGTTCATCCAGAAGAGCAAATGTGCTCAAATATATCCATGCAAAAATTTTAAAATTTACTCAAATAGTATAAAAACTTGCTATAAAAGCACAGAAAAGCATGGAAGCAATAATTATAGGAGTGGAGCTGACCGCAGACCCTAGACACAAGTGCATGTTAACAAAGATGATACCTGACAGAAGTGTCATATCAGTAAATTAGGGAGGAAAATGGTCAATATGAGACTGCAAAATGCAATGTGCACAGAAGGCAAGGGGTAAATCATAACTAATACAAAGACAGATGGGAAACGGAGCTAATCAAAGGCCACACCCTCATCCCTGACAAGGGAAACACTAATTCTGCTCTGAAAACTGACATGAAGAATTAAAGGACTTTGAAAATATAACCTCTATTAGTAGCTAATTGAATTCAGAATTTAAGGCCCTATGGCTGGACGGCGGTAGCTGCACACCTTTAATCCCAGCACTCAGGAGGCAGAAGCAGGTGGATCTCCGAGTTTGAGGCCAGCCTGGTCTACAAATCAAGTTTTAGGACAGCCCAGGACTACAGAGAAACCCTACTCAAACAAATAAACAAACAAAACCAAAAAACGTGTGGAGACCCAAAAATGTTTAAGAGCAAGCCCATTTATTTAATAAACTATTAGATTTAATTGTTTATCTATTCAATAACAGTAAGGTTAATTTTTACATTGCATAGTTTAAGCCAAATCAAAGCCATGTAAAGATCTGAAGATATATAATAACAATACAACAGAGAAATCCTGTCTTGAAAAACCAAAAAAAAAAACAAAACAAAACAAAAAAACCCCAATACAAACAACTAGAGCAATAACAGGGCAAATAGCTTAAATGGGGAGAGTAAAGAATTATCAAAATCTTAAACAACTGAGTCACAGTCTTTACACTGCACTAGCTATTATAAAGAGGATGTGGATATGTTCTAGGAAAATGCTCTGTGTCTTAGTTTCCTGTTGGTGTGATGACATACACCCTGAAATAAGCAAATGAGGAAGAAAGTTTATTTTTGGCTCAGGGTTGCAGAGAGATGGTCCATCACAGCAGGCAGGGAAGGCATGGAGGAAGAGCTGAAGGCTAGCACACCCACACTCAGGAAGTAAAGAGTGCACAAGAAATGCGGGCAGGTTATCAGGCAGGGCCAGATCTGAGACTCACTTCCGCCAGCGTGGCTCCACCTCCTAAAGGTTCCACAGCCCTTCTAAATGGCTGGAGATCACATGGTCAAACACATGAGCCTATAGGGGACGTTTCACACTCAAGTCCCAGCATAATGCATTATATAATCCATAAGTATCACAGAACCAACCACTACAGACACCAAGAGCTGTCTGGACAGGCACAATGTATTACCCTGCAACTAAAACTGAGGACCATCACAAACAGTAGTCTCTTCATCAGTCTTTCAGTACCTGAAAGTATCTCTGGTCAACTAGAGCCTGTTGGCAGCTGTCTTTGCTGGGCTCATCTTTTTTCTCAATGCCTTCGGTCTTTTTTTGACCAATCAGCTCTTGTAATCTAAAAAAAAAAAAAAAAAAAAAACAAGATAATTAAAAAATGCTTCCTTAGACAGTAGACTAAAATGGTTAAGCCAATGATCCAGCTGGCCTCCCCAGAACCTTGTGTCTGTTTACTTGTATGTGTGCATGCACATGTGCAGCAACTTTACATATGCTTGTATGTAAAATGTAAGCCATACTGTCACTGGAAAAATTCTTTCCAATAGATTACAAGTTAGAAGTAATCTCTAAAATATGAGCAATATCCTAGACCACAGACATCCCTCCAGGTACAGGGCATAAAGTAAGGAGAGGCATCTCTCCATGGCCTGCTCTCATTCTGCTGTTGCTTTCAAGTGGACCCTATCTATGATCACATCAAATTTTCCCCTGCTGTGTGTGTCTCCTAAAAAGCTGGAGTAACATTTACCCTCAGAGTCTTAAGGAATAGGTGCTCCCCCCATCCTCACTGCCGTCTAGAGCTGGCCAGAATACCCACTGACTGGGAACCCTGAGCTCCAGAAGCAGTTTAAACTACAATACCATCATCCCACTCAATCTGCTTTGCAAGCAAGAGGGAAAATGAGCTGAGATTCCATATGTTCAATTGATCTTTTACTTGAAGGTCACCCTGAGTTGGCCCAATCATGTAAAATGGAACCCCATACTTTGGCTGTGATATGTTCTAGTCCAAAAGAAAGGACCCAGAGGACAAGAAACTTCCAACCAGATCTGAACCTAAAAGTTATCCAAATCCCCAAACTCAGGAACTGCCTCAACATTGTTTCACCCCTTCAAGTCTTCTGGCTACTGAATCTCAACTTGTAGACAGACCAGACCCCCTCTGCCACTTATGGAAATGCTGTCCCCAGGTAGCCAGCCACAATACACTGCCCCCTTTTCTTCCTCAAGAGATAGTTTCAATTAAGCAGATCTCCAGAGGGGAATCTGGGACAACCTATGTACATGGCTCCTGTTCTCTGTCTGAACTAAAACAAAACAGAGACCAGGGGAGCACTGTTGATGGCCCAGCTCCGTATATTCCAGGCTTTGAACAGTAAGAACTGTATTATCTGGCATGCTGTTGTCAGAACAAACTGACATTTCCAGAGAGATGAGTGGTAGATTAGGATGTCCATGATGGAAATGACTTCTACATCTCCAAGGACAGAACGATAAATATCCCCCAACTTTCCCACTGGTTAAGATTCAGCTCTAGTCCAATCCTAAATTCAATCCTGGGGATCAGAGAGATAAATGGATTTTAAGGATACTCCTTTACTGCAGCCTAGGTTTCAGAAACTCAGCAATTAAGCCCTTAAACTATGCTCAACTGACGACGTACGTTGAAGGAAAAAAGACTCCCATGATGTTCTTCCAAAGACTTCAAGAGGCTGTAAAATATATACTAATATAGAACCAGGGTCACAGGCAGAGATCACCTAACATGATAAATGCCCAACTTTATTAGCCCTAGATATATATAGGAAACCCCCAAAATTGGTGTTGAACCAGGCAAGTCTTTGGATAATTTGGTACAAGCTGCTAAGGCTGGTCTTTTATAACTGGCACCAGAAGGAGGAACAAAAAGGATAAATGTCATGGGAAACTGCTGATAGCTGCACAGGTGAATCCTCAAGAAACAGGATTAGGATCGTTAGGAACGCATCTCTTATGCAGGCAGGAAAGCCATTTCAGGTGAGAATGCTCTGGGAGACAAATGCCTCCCCCAGGACGACCCTTTCCTATTTGTAAGGGTGATCACTGGAAGATCAGAAGCCTTCTCGATCAATGAGAGGTCCCTAGATCAATCCAGCTTGAGGATCCTGAGAAGTCTTTACAGTACAGGAAAGTCAAATAAATACCCTCATCAGCAAAAGAACCTGATTCTTGCCCTCCCTTTCTCCCCTGTCTCTGATCCCCCCAAAAGGTTATCATTTGGGAGCTTATTGGATCAGCCCCTTCCGCATTATTTGCCCAACCTCTTGCCTGTTAATGGGGATCTCTCTATTTGTCATTTCTTTTTCATATTTCCCCAAACTCCTGCCACTCTTTGGAAAAGAGATATCCTTTCCAAACTCAAAGTTAAACTTCTTTCCCCAAGACACTATTGTCTGCTGCTAATAGATTCCAAAATTGCTCAAATAGCACGGGCAAATGAACAGGGAAAGGTAGGACCTTCATCCCTATAGTCATTATTTTAAAGATCCTTTCCATTTTCCACATCAGAGATAATATCCTTTAAAACCAGAAGTTACAGAAGGGAGCCAGGCATGGTGATCACACCTTTAATCCCAGCACTTGGGAGGCAGAGGCAGATGGATCTCTGTGAGTTCAAGGCCAGCCTGGTCTACAAATAAGTCCAGGACAGCTAGGCTCTGTTATTGAGAAACCCTGTCTCGAAAAACCAAAAAAAAAAAAAAAAAGTTAGGGAAGGGTTCATCACCAACATTAAAATATTGAAGAAACAGGGATCATTAATTCAATGATCAATCCATCTTGTTTATATGGAGAATGACGTTGATAGACTTTCGTATGTTGAACCATCCCTGCATCCCTGGGATGAAGCCTACTTGATCATGGTGTATGATACTTTTGATGTGTTCTTGAATTCGGTTTGCTAGTATTTTATTAAGTATTTTTGCATCTATGTTCATGAGGGAGATTGGCCTGAAATTCTCTTTCTTTGTTGGGTCTTTGTGTGGTTTAGGAATCAGGGTGATTGTGGCTTTGTAGAATGACTTTGGCAATGTTCTTTCAGATTCTATTTGGTGAAAGAGTTTGAAAAGTATTGGTGTTAGCTCCTCTTTGAAGGTCCGGTAGAATTCCGTGCTAAAGCCATCTGGCCCTGGGCTTTTTTTGGTTGGGAGATTTTTAATGACTGTTTCTATTTCCTTAGGGGTTATAGGGCTGTTTAGTCTGTTTTTCTGATCTTGATTTAGCTTCGGTAGGTGGAATCTATCAAGAAAATTGTCCATTTCACTTAAGTTTTCAAATTTGGTGGAGTATAGATTTTTAAAGTAGGATCCAAATATTCTCTGGATTTCCTCAATGTCTGTTGTTATTTCTCCCTTTTCATTTCTGATTTTGTTGATTTGTGTTTTCTCCCT
>CAJQZJ010010806.1:4082352-4123821 GCA_907164525.1 Lophiomys imhausi
CCCTGACCCAGTGGTCCTCTAGTAAAGAGTTGTTCAATTTCCATGTGAGTGTAGACTTTCTGTTGATTCTTTTGCTATTGAAGTCCAGCTTTATTCCATGGTGGTCTGATAAGATACAAGGGGTTATTTCAATTTTTTTGTATCTGTTGAGGCTATCTTTGTGTCCAACTATATGGTTGATTTTGGAGGTTCTGTGAGGTGCTGAGAAGAAGGTGTATTCTTTTGTGTTTGGGTGAAACGTTCTGTAGATATCTGTTAGGTCCATTTGGTTCATGATCTCTGTTAGACTCATTATTTCTCTGTTTGGCTTCTGTCTTGATGATCTGTCCATAGTTGTGAGTGGGGTGTTGAAGTCTTAAAGTGTTTGGATCGACGTGCGATTTAAGTTTTAGAAGCGTTTCTTTTATAAATGTAGGTGCCTTTGTATTTAGGGCATAGATGTTCAATATTGAGATGACCTCTTGGTGTATATTTCCTTTAATGAGTATGTAATGCCCTTCTCTATCTTTTTTTATTAACTTCAATTGGAAGTCTATTTTGTTTGATATTAGGGTGGCTACTCCAGCTTGTTTCCTGGGTCCATTTGCTTGGAAGACCTTTTCCCAGCCCTTTACTCTGAGGTAGTGTTTATCTTCAATAGTAAGGTGTGTCTCTTGTATACAGCAAAAAGATGGGTCTTGTTTACGGATCCAGTCTGTAAGTCTGTGTCTTTTTATTGGCAAGTTGAGTCCATTGATGTTGATGGATATTAGTGACCAGGGGTTGTTATTTCCCATTATTTTGGTTTAGCTGGCTGTCTTGTGTTTCTTTTCTCTTTTGTTTAGTTGCTGTGGAGGTTTCTACTTCCTCTGTTTTCTTGGGTATAGTTATCTTCTCTGTGTTGGAATTTTCCTTCTAGGATCTTCTGTAGGGCTGGGTTTGTGAGGAGATACTGTTTGAATTTGATTTTGTCATGGAATATCTTGTTTTCTCCTTCTATGTTGATAGAGAGTTTTGCTGGGTATAGTAGTCTGGCTGAGCACCTATGTTCTCTCATGGCTTTTAGGACATCCGCCCAGGCCCTTCTAGCTTTTAAAGTTTCTGAGGAGAAGTCAGGTGTGATTCTGATGGGTCTGCCATTGTATGTGACTTGGCCTTTTTCTCTTACAGCTTTTAATATCCTTTCTTCTCTACATTTGGAGTTTCTATTATTATGTGGCGAGAGGAGTTTCTTTTCTGATCTAATCTGTTTGGTGTTCTGTAAGCCTCTTGGATTTTTACTGGCATCTCTTTCTTTAGGTTTGGGAAGTTTTCTTCTATGATTTCGTTGAAGATATTTCCTGGACCATGGAGTCGGGAGCCTTCTCTTTCCTCTATGCCTATAATTCTTAGGTTCCGTCTTTTCATTGAGTCCTTGATTTCTTGGATGTTGTGGGTGAGAGATTTTTTAGCCTTCTCATTTTCTTTGGATGTTGAACTGATTTCTTCCATCGAATCTTCCATGCCTGAGATCCTGTCTTCCATCTCTTGCATCCTATTTTTCATACCCACATCCGTAGTTCCTGTTCTCTTCTCTTGAATCTCCATTTCCTCTTTTAACTCTGTGTTTTCTTTATTGTTTCCATTTCTATTTTCATGTCTTGAATGGTAGTGTTCGTTTTGTACATTTCCTTCTCCAGTTTGCTTGTTTTTGTCTGGAGATCTTTCATTGCTTTATCCTTTTCCTGTTCAAGCTGGGTCACCTTGGCTTGGAGCTCTTTAATGATGTTATTCGTTGTTTTGACTTGTAGAATTGTGGCTTCTTTGAATTCCTTCATAGTTTTAAGTTCTTCTTCAAGGGACTTTATCACTTTCCATAATGTAGAATTGTCGTCGTTTTCATGTGTTTCAGTTGTGGTGAGGTGGTTCGGGCTGGACGGAATAGCGTTGCTTTCTTTTGTTGGAGACATTTCGCTCTGTTTTTTTTTTTTTTTGTCTCTGGCCTCTGGCCATGTGGAATTTTTTTTTTTTTTGCTGTCTTCTGGACTTGGGTCCAAAGGGGGCACTATGGTGTAGGAGTTGCCTTACTCCACCCCTATAAGGAGAGTCATTCAGTCCCGCCTCCCAGGTGGGGACCTAATTAATTCAGGTGGCGGAGCTGTGCACAAGTAAGCTCTGATTCCCCGCCGGAAGGGCCCTTACTAGTACAAAAGTTCGATATAGGACAGTTTCAAATATCTCACAGTTTTCCCGGGGTTGGTTCCTGTAGGGGGTAAATCTGCAGTTCAGCTCCAATAGCCTTGCCGCTCCCGAGGCTTGGAAGCTGGCCAGTGACGTCACAGACTGGGATCTGAAGGCGCTTTGTGGTGGAGCTACTTCACTTCCAAGGGTCGCAACCTTTCCCAGATAATTGGATCATCTGTGTGAGACCTGGGAGTGCCCAGCAAGGTGGGGATTATCTCTGCGTGGTTTCTGAATCTGCTGGCTGGGTATTAGGTTGGAACTTACCGGGGATTTCTCCTTTTGGGGGGATGGGTTATCCCGATTCCCGGGTCCAGAGGCTTCCTAGCGTGTCCGAGAGTTGGAAGGGGCGTCCTGCCCAGGCATCCTCCATGGTCCCTGTGTAGCTGGTTGAGATTTAGAAGGGGACGTGCCCTTTGTACAGCGTCCTGCAACACTTGCCTCCTTGTGACTGTTGACTCCGAAATCAAAATACATCCGCGCCGGCCGCCGCCATCTTGGATCCCCCTGTTTTGTTTTTCAAGACAGGGTTTCTCTGTGTAGCCCTGGCTGTCCTAGACTCGCTTTGTAGACTAGGCTGGCCTTGAACTCACAGAGATCCACCTGCTTCTGCCTCCCAAGTGCTGGGATTAAAGGTGTGCACCACCACGCCGGCAGTACTTTTAGTTTTTAAGTGACAAAACATATTAAAATTTTCAGATCATGTTGGAGAGACACTTCAGTGGTAGAGCATTTACCCTACCATGCTCAAAGTCCTGGGTTCAATCTCTAGCACAAAAATTAACACAAAACTTTTCAGACTGTGACGAGCTACACTAAAAACTATAGCATCTGTTACATGTAATTTCCCTATTTCTCTTGAAATTTTTCCATTTCTAAAGAAAATTTTCCATTGAAATATTTTCTTCTTCTTCTTCTTCTTCTTCTTCTTCTTCTTCTTCTTCTTCTTCTTCTTCTTTTTTTGGTTTTTCGAGACAGGGTTTCTCTATGTAACAGCCCTGGCTATCCTGGACTTGTTTTGTAGACCAGGCTGGCCTCAAACTCACAGAGATCCACCTGCCTCTGTCTCCCAAGTGCTGGGATTAAAGGTGTGTACCACCACCGCCTGGCCCTATTCATTTTATAAAATTCAACTGAGGTGAAAATAGTGTCAAATGCCGGGCGGTGGTGGCGCACGCCTTTAATCCCAGCACTTGGGAGGCAGAGGCAGGCGGATCTTTGCGAGTTCGAGGCCAGCCTGGTCTACAAAGCGAGTCCAGGACAGCCAGAGCTGTTAAACAGAGAAACCCTGTCTCGAAAAACCAAAAAAAAAAAAAAAAAGAAAAAAGGAAAATAGTGTCAAATCCAGGCTCAGACAGACAAATGTTATATGCTCTGTCTCATATGCAATTCCTAACTTCAAATCTTCTGTGTAAACTTGGAACATAAGTGGAAGCCAGCAAGCTAGCAAGGGGTCTTTTGAAGGTGACACATTAAAGGAAAGAGGACAGTAAATCATGTATGAAATGAACATAGAGAGCTGGGATAATGGGGATATACAGGTTTGATGGGGGGGAGTGCACAGTATGGAGGTACAAAGGAGGCAAAGAAGAGAGCTGACCCAAAGGGTACATGAAAACCCATATGGAGGTCTACTATCCCCCCCTTCCCCAGACAGGGTTTCTCTATGTAATAGCCCTGGGCTGTCCTGGACTTACTTTGTAGACCAGGCTGGCCTTGAACTCCCAGAGATCCACCTGCCTCTGCCTCCTGAGTGCTGGGATTAAGCCAGGCTGGGATGCCCTCATCTTTGATGGAAGTAGTTGTTTTGTTTTGTTTTGCCAGTGGGCAGCAGTCAATGAATAGAAGCAAAATTGGCCAAAGTACCGACAATAAGGCAGTGTGTTCTTTTAGGGTTTGTTTGTTTTTTTCCGAGACAGGGTTTCCTTCTGTAACCCTGGCTATCCTGGAATTCACTCCATAGAGTTCACCCTATCACCCCACCCCCACCCGCAAAGCTCTAGGAACAAGGCAGAGAGAACAGAAGAGCCAGATGAAGGGGAGGGTCCTATGAAATTCTATCTTCTAGACATGACAATCACAGTCATGAATGCACAGCAGCTGTGGTTATAACCAGACAAGCTTCCAGAATAGACAGGTTACAGACCCTCCAGGCCCCCACCTCTTACTGCTATGAAGTTTCTGGGAGAGACTAACTCCTTTTGACACGTGGACACTAACAAGATCTCCATGCTTTGGTAGACAGTACCAAACTCACACACATCTGATAACACCATCTGGACATAGTAAGTTATTACTTTTTTTTTTTTGTTTGTTTTGTTTTTGGTTTTTCGAGACAGGGTTTCTCTGAATATCTCTGGCTGTCCTGGACTCGCTTTGTAGACCAGGCTGGCCTCGAACTCACAAAGATCCGCCTGCCTCTGCCTCCCAAGTGCTGGGATTAAAGGCGTGCGCCACCACCGCCCAGCTAAGTTATTACTTTTTAAAGTACAAAGTTGGTTGGGAGACACGTTACAGGAGAAGGAGGTTATAGAGAGGAAATTATATTTATGATCGTATTTCATTTTATGAATCCATGGAATTCTCACGAATGTATAAAATAAAAACAAAAATCCAAAATTGCTTTTAAACTGTTAGAATCAGAAATGGCCCCTTTCTCTTGTTTACCTTGGTTTCTGAGACCATACTTTGCTATATAGTCCAGGCTACCCTCATATTTGTGATCCTCCTGCTGGCATTATAGGTTTATGCTAGTATGTTTGGCTTAAAAATACTTTTAATGTCACATCCCCCATCAGCCTGGCAATTCCAAACCAACGACAGTACACAATAGTTTTTATAAATATAACAAATAATAACATACAGGACCCAGCTATAAGGTGAAACTTTGACAAAATGTAATTACTTGATGCTTTTCTTAAGGGCTTTTTCCAGTTTCTTCACCTGCTGTTTATAAAGTCTTAATTCATGTACTGTGGGCCTGTAAATCAAAAAGAAATCATGATAAATACATTAAATTTCTTGAAAAATTAAAAATACTTAATAATAAAAGATTATCTTGTTATCAATAAACATATTAAATTATTTTTAAATTAAATTTTATGTGTATGGGTGTTTTGCCCGCATATATATCTGTGTAGCACTTGTATGCCTAGTGCTTGTGAAGGCCAGAAGGTGGCACTGAATCCCCTGGACCTGGAGTCCAGATGGTTGTAAGCCACCAAGTGGGTTCTGGGAATCAAGTCCTGACCCTCTGGAGAGCAGCCAGTGCCCTTATCTGCTGAGCTATCTCTACAGCCCCTTATTAAAATCTTTAATTCTTAGGCGTTTACTAGGCATTTTTATTTATTCTGTATAATTCCTTATTTAAAGTTTTTATTCACTTTTGTGCTAACATGTAACTTATTTGTGGTATATACATCACCCAGCTATCAAACTTGGATACTACCTAAATCTTTTTTATACTAAAATATATTTTTCTCTGTGAAGGTTGGTTTTTGTCCACTTGACACAAACCTAGACATATCTGGGTAGATGGAATCTTCTTTTTTTGTACTTTGGGTTTTGGTTTTGGGTTTTGTTTGCTTGTTTGCTTTGAGACAGGTTTCTCTGTGTAGCCCTGGCTGTCCTGGAACTCGATCTGTAGACCAGGCTGGGCTCAAACTCAGAGTTCCCCCTGCCTCTGCCTCCTGAGTGCTGGAATTAAAAGTGTGTGCCATCACTACCACCCGACAGAAGACAGACTCTTAAATGAAAAAACACCTACATAAAACTGGCCTGCAGGCAAGACTTTGAGGTACTGCCTTGATTAATGACTATGTGGGAGGGCCCAAGGTCCTGGATGGTATAAAAAAGCAGTCTGAGTGAGCCATGAGGAACAAATCAATAACATATAAGTCCATGGCCTCTGCAGCGGTCCCTGCCTCAAGGCTCTGGGCCTGACTTTCTTGGATGGACTATAAGTTGTAAAGTGAAGTAAACCCTTTCCTCACGAAGCAGCTTTTAGTCATGCCATGTGTTTTATCACAGCCATAAAAACTCTACCTAAGACATTCTCATTAATGTCATTCATCTCTCTACTCTCCAGAATTTATAGTTCATTATTTCCAAACATGCTTTTAAGTTCTTACTCCATCTGTGGAGCCTGATTGACTCCATCTGAAAAAAAGATCCCATTTTGTATTAGGTTTGACTCAGAGCTGACCTCCAGTTCCAGAAAAATAACAAAATATACCCAACCTTGTATCCCAGGGGTGTTCTCTAGTCATCACCAGACAGCTCACTCTGAGAAAACACCCAAAGAGTCTAAACAAACTTTCTGATGGTCAAACTGACTGCAGCTGGTTAGTCAGTAACAACGAGCCAATCAGAAACGGACATGGCCAAGCGTGATGGCGCATGCCTTTAATCTCAGCGCTCGGGAGGTAGAGGCAGGCAGATCTCTGTGAGTTCAAGGCCAGCCTGGTCTACAAAGTGAGTCCAGGACAGCCAGGGCTACACAGAGAAACCCTGTCTCAAAAAACCAAAAAAGAAAAAAAAAAAAGAAAGAAAAGAAATGGACATGACTAGTTACCCAAATGTCATCCAATCTTGTTCTAAGTCTCTGTATAAACCCTGTGCTTTCTGGGCTCAGGACTCTCAACTCAAACTGCTGCGTTGGTGAGCACTGAGAGTTCAAGGTTAGAGCTTGAATAAACAACCGTCATGCATTCACATTGGAGTTGGCTCCTGAATGGTCTGTGGAGTCTCGAGAACCGGCAGAGCACATCTGTATACAGTCCACAGCAGCTTACAGACTTTATGCTATGAAGCCACTGCCTAACTTTTTCCCATTAAAAGTCTATGAGAACAGGGGATTTGTTTTGGCCATTGTCTCATCTGCAAACTTGGAATAATGCCTGACTTACAGTAAAAAGTATTGAGTGAAGTCTGGTGTGGTGGCGCATGCCTTTAATCCCAGCACTCTGGAGGCAGAGGAAGGAGGATCTCTGTGAGTTTAAAGCCAGCCTGGTCTACAGAGTGAGTTCTAGGACAGCCAGAGCTGTTACACAGAGAAACTGACAAAGAAGCCAAAATGGTACAATGGAAAAAGGACAGCATCCTCAAAAAATGGTGCTGGTCCAACTGGATGTCCACATGTAAAAGAATGAAATTAGACCCATACTTATCACCTTGTACAAAACTTAAGTCCACTGGGCATGGTGGCACATGTCTTTAATCCTAGTATTTGGGAGGCAGAGGCAGGCGGATCTCTGTGAGTTCGAGGCCAGCCTGGTCTACAAAGCAAGTCCAGGACAGCCAGAGATACACAGAGAAACCCTGTCTCGAAAAAACAAAAACAAAAAAACTTAAGTCCAAGTGGATCAAAGACCTTAACATAAAGCGGGACACACTAAAGCTACTAGAAGAGAAAGTGGAGAAAACCCTCGAACTCATCAGCACAGGTGACAACTTCCTGAACAGAACACCAACAGCTCAGGATCTAAGACCAACAATCAATAAATGGAACGTCATGAAACTAAAAAGCTTCTGTAAGGCAAAAGACACTGTCATTCAAGCAAAACAGCAGCCTACAGATTGGGAAAAAATCTTTACCAACCCCACATCTGACAGAGGGCTAATATCCATAATTTACAAAGAACTCAAGAAATTAAATGCTAAGAAACCAAATAATCCAATCAAAAAATGGGGAACAGAGCTAAATAGAGAATTCACAAAGGAGGAATCCCTAATGGCTGAGAGACACTTAAAGAAATGCTCAGCATCCTTAATCATCAGAGAAATGCAACTCAAGACGACTCTGAGATTCCATCCCACACCTGTCAGAATGGCTAAGATCAAAAGCTCAAATGACACCACATGCTGGCGAGGGTGTGGAGAAAGGGGAACCCTCCTCCATTGCTGGTGGGAGTGCAGATTTGTGCAACCACTATGGAGGTCAGTCTGGCGATATCTTTGAAAACTTGGAATAGCTCTGCTCAGGACCCAGCCATACCACTTCTGCGTATACATCCAAATGATTCCTCACCAAATCACAAGGAAGTTTCCTCATCTATGTTCATAGCAGCCTTATTTATAACAGCTAGAAACTGGAAACAACCCAGATGTTCCTCAATCAAAGAATGGATTAAAAAACTGTGGTACATCTGCACAATGAAATACCACTCAGCTATCAGAAACAATGAAATTATGCATTTTTCAGCCAAATGGATGGAACTAGAGAAGCTCAACCTGAGTGAGCTAACCCAGACTCAGAAGGATGCACATGGCATCTATTCACTTATAATCGGATTTTAGCGATATAGTGCAGGATAACTATACTACAACCAACGCACCAAAGGGAACAGGAATATAGACTTTTTTTTCCTGTCAGTGTGACACTTTGCCCTATTGGTGCTGACTTGCAGGCCCCCAGTGTATGAAGAGGCTCTTGGCCCTCATATGACTGCTGAACTGGGGCGGGGACAGTTATGTAGGGACACTCCACCAGAGGAGTGGGATGGAAGGGATAGGGGGTAGAGGGTGGGAGGGTGGGACTGGGAGGGGTGGAAAGAGGACACTGTGATGGAAATGTAACCTGAAGTAATAAAAAATTAAAAATTAAAAAAAATCTAAAAAAAAGTACTGAGTGAAAATAAAGTTTTATAAATGTTCATTCTAGGTTACACATTGTCAACAAGTAGCATTTTCTTTTTATAGCCATGCTGCCTATTTTCTGTAACATACACTGACTTTTCTGCTCCTATAACACAGGATTAAGAAAAAATAAAACATCTAAAAGTAATGAGAAACCCACTGAAATTGAGTTTGTTATAGAAAGTAATCATATAGTATACATTTCAAAGTCACTAAGTAAAATTCAAATGTTTTCACCTCAAAAATAGTAAGCATTTGAAGTAACTGATATGTTAGTTTTATATAATTATTCCACACTGTATTCCTGAATCACTTTGTATCCCATAATAAATACAACTACAATTTGTCAATTTATAATTTTAAAAATTAAATTAAAAATGTTATGTGAGGTTATGAAAACAAACAAGAATACTGCATGATCCATTTATACAATATCTAGGAAATACAAAACAATGTATGATAACATAAAATAAATCAAAGGTTGTCTGAGGCAATGGTAAGAAGGCTGTAAGGATATGAGTGTGTGCATGTTTGTGTACAAGTGCACATTCACATCCATGTGAATATATGTGAAGACCTGAAGATGGTGTCAGGTATCATAATTCATCACTGTCTATCTTATTTTTGAGATATGTTCTCTCAGTGGACCTAGAACGCAACTGGCTAGACTGGGCAGCCAATGAGCGCCAGGGGTCTATGAGTCTCAACCCTTCTCCCAGTGCTGCAGTCACAGATGCACACTGCTACAAATCAGCTTTGTCCATGAGGGCTGCGGGTCTGAACTCAAGTCCTCACATGCTTGCACAGCAGCCAGTTCTCCAAATGAGCCAACTCTCCAGCCCTCACTATAGCTAATTAAAAAAAGAAAAAAACAAAAAACTAAACTAAACTAAACCAAACAAAGACTGAACCTGGGCTTGGGGAGTTAAGTCTGGTAAAGTACTTGTCATGCAAACATGAAGACCTGAGTTCAAACCCAAGAACCCACTAAAAAGACACAAGGGTCCACACTTACAGTCCCAGCACAGGAAGGCAGTGGTGGAGAGAGCCATCAAATCAGATCCCTAGGGCTCACTGCCTGGCAGCCTCGTCTAGTTAGCAAGCTCCTGACAGGCCTTATAAAACAAGGTGGACAGCTGAGGAGGAGTGACACCTGAAGGTGACCTCTAGTGTCCACATGCATGAGCACATATGTGCACACTCAACTGCAAAACACATTTGTACCCACACATATAAGCACACAAACATGGAAAACCCTGAATCTCCTCAAAGTTCTTAGGTTTATCCTCAGCATGGATTCCTATTTTCTCATTTCTCTTGCTGGCCTAAGGATTCTTTTATATATATATGTATGTATATTTTAAAAGATTTATTTATTTATTCTATGTATGGGTGCTTATATCTGCATAAACACCTGCAACCAGAAGAGGGCATCAGATCATGCTTTGGATGATTGTGAGCCACCATGTGGGTGCTGGGAATTGAACTCAGGACCTCTGGAAGAGGAGCCAGTGCTCTTAGTCACTAAGCCATCTCCCCAGCCCTGTCTAAGGATTATTATTCCTTTCATCATTTGCCACAAAATACAACTAACCAAAAGGAGCCCAGGAGTGTCAAGTACTTGGGTTCAAATTTAGAGTGAGGGGCAAGAATGATTTGTCTAACATTCTAAAAGATAAAGAAAATTCGAGTTTCTCTCACCTGTTTTCCAGATCTTTCTGGAGGTTCACCTTTTCACCTAACAGCACATCAATCCTGGATTTTGCTTCCTTGAGTTGATTCTGTAATGACTGCAATGCATTTTACACTAAAATAAGCAACACTCCTAAGGGACTGTTTTGCTTTATAAAAAGGTATTTACTATTAGTTCCTGGGCCTCCATACCATCAGAAGGCCTTTATAACTTGGTGAGGGACTCAGGTCTCTGTAGTCTTTTTCTTCTTCAGATTGGCTGTCATCTTCCTTATACTGCCTGTGGGAAGACAAACACACTGCATATTGTGGAAATCTCTAAGGAGAACATGTAGCTAGCAAAAATTAAGCCAATCTAATACGGCTTAATAACTTAAACATGGGTTAAAAAAATCCCAATGTCCTACTTTTTGTATAAAGAATAGTATCACAACACAGCACTACCTAATCTTAGAGTGCTCTGTTTACTAACTCTTTACTTAGAATGTGTGAGGACCAGAAAACTTTGTCACAGGATGAAACCAAGCGGGGATGAAAAATAATTGTTGAACTAACAAGTAGAATAAAATGGAACATTTCCTGATCTTTTAAAAAATACACTGTGCACATATTGTTTATTCCTTCTAGAACTTTTAGGTCATAAAACAAAATCTAAAGAAAAAGTGTAGAGTGTAAATGGGTAACAATACACAGTATATAGCACACCTCACCTACTCCATGCTTCAGACTTCTTAGATTACTTGTCATCCTAAATATATTCACTTTTCCTGTTAGTGTATTTGCCTAACTGAAAAATCCTTTATCTTATCTGTCTTTGAAAACTCTGTAGTCTATCTGCAAAACCGACATATTCTCTCTACTTTCACGACTCTCTCCTGTTGCCACACACACTGTCCCACTACCTCACAATTACAGTGCATATCACCACACCTTACATTTACTTACATGAGTATCAATATAATCTTCCCATGTAGACTATCAGGACAGGCTTCACCCTAACTCAAGCCAGTTGAGGATTAACCTATGCTTAATGGTGAAGTAGCCAAGGCTGACTTCAAACTTGTGACTATCCTGTTTCCTTAACTTCCTGAATGCTCCAACCTCTACCTCAGCCTACAAAGAGCTAGGATTACACCCAGCCATATGCCTGATTTTTCACTGACATTCACTTTACTATTTAAATTTGCATATCTAGGTTTTACTCTGTACCAAAGCCAATGCACTACACGTCCATATACTTTATACTTACTATCCAGTGATTAAATAACATAATGCTTCAACAAAATAAAAGGAATACCACTTTTGATGTTTAGTACATTCAAACCTAAGCAGTAAAATACAGTCTTACAGATCTTTATTAAAAGAATCTCAACATGAATTAGGAAGATGAGAGACAGAACCCAGAATTTATTGGGGAGAAATGAAAGGTAAATATTTTCAAAATACACTATATGCAGATATGAAATTCTTAAAGAATAAAAAAAATATATTTGAAGAGGCAAGTGGATCTTTCCATAGCAGAAAGTCTCAAAAGCTATAGAAATTTAATGTTTAATTTACTACTGGATAATATTAACCCTGGATATCTTTTAAATTATGTTGCTTATACCTTTGTGTATGGAGTTTTCGAAGTTTAGATTCATAGTAATCAATCAGACTAAGCAATCTAGAAAACAAAAAATAATGCTCAGTCATTTTCCAAAGGTAGCATCTACTATTCTTTATACACAATTTCCAATTATAAAGATAAAAAGTAGCTAGGTATGGTGGCTCATGCCTTTAATCCCAGCACTCCGGAGGCAGAGGCAGGTGGATCTCTGTGAGTTCAAGGCCAGCCTGGTCTACAAAGTGAGTCCAGGACAGCCAGGGCTACACAGAGAAACCCTGTCTCAAAAAACCAAAACCAAACAAACAAAAAAAGATAAAAGTAAGTACAGGCTTGGGATAGAGAGATGGTCTAGCAGTTAAGAGAACATACTGTGGGCTGGAGAGATGGCTCAACAGCTAAGAGCACTGCTGCTCTTCCAGAGGACCCAGGTCTGATGTCTCGCACCTACATAGTGGCTCACAATCATCTATAACTCCAGTTCTAGGGGACCCAACACTTTCTTCTGGTCTCCACAGGGAAAGGCTCACATGTAGTACATACACTTAGGCAAAACACTCATACACAGAAATTATATATTTTTTATTTTTTCTTTAAGATTTATTTATGTGTGTATGTACAATTTGTGTTCAAGTGCTTGTGGAGGCCAGAAGGCATCTGATCCCCTGAAGGTGGAGTTACAGGCAGTTGTGAACTATCATGTGGGTGCTGGAAATAGAACCCAGGTTCTCTGCAAGAACAGCAAGCACTCCCAACCTCTGAGCCATCCCTCTTGCCCTAAAAAAATTTTAAAGTATATATATATACTGCTCTTGCAGAGGACCCAAAGTCAGTTCCCAGCACACACATAGGGTGTGTGCTCAAAGCCACCTATAACTCCAGCTTCAGAAGTTTCCAATGTCTCTGGATACCTGTACACACAAGTACATAAACCCACATAAATCTACACATTATTTTAAAAAATCTTTTTAAAAAGTAAGTACAATTGAGCCGGGCGTGGTGGCGCACGCCTTTAATCCCAGCAGAGGCAGGCGGATCTCTGAGTTCAAAGTCAGCCTGTTCTACAAAGTGAGTCCAGGACAGCCAGGCTGTTACACAGAGAAACCCTGTCTTGAAAAACCAAAAAAAAAAAAAAAGTAAGTACAATTATCTGGCAAACTTAAAATTTTTCAATCATTCTTGCAAGAAACAAGTATTTCACTAAACCATATATATATATAAAATGGAATAATATATTTATAAACATTTCTCAGTCTTTTTTTTTTTTTGAGACAGGGTTTCTCTGTGCACCACCACGCCTGGCAATTATAGACAGCTGTGAACTGGCATGTGGGTGCTGGGATTTGAATTCGGGTCCTTTGGAAGAGCAGTCAGTGCTCTTAACCACTGAGCCATCTCTCCAGCTGATGACTCAGTTTATTAAAAACATACTCTTCCTGTCCCAACAATCCTACCTCTGGCAATCTCCCACAGAAATACTACCCAAGGCTCAGTGGTTAAGGGCACTTGTTTCTCTTTCACGGGACCTAGGTTTGACTCCCAGCACTCACCTGGCAGCTCATAACTGCCTGGAACTCTATCTAGTTCCAGGGAATCTGACACCTTCTTTTGATCTCTGCAAGTCTCCTGCATACATATACATATACTCAGGCACACACACACACACACACACTCACTCACTCACTCACTGATAAATATTTTCTGTTTATTTGGGGTTTTCCTTTTTGAGACAGGTTCTCACAGTATGGCCTTAGTTAGCTGGTCTAGAACTCAGAGATCTGCCTGCTTCTCCCTCCCAAGTGCTGGAATTAAAGGCGTGTGCCACCATAGTCATCCATGGTTAATTTTTTTTTTTAATAAATGTCTAAATCCATTCCTCAGGGAGCTGGAAAGATGGTTCAATGGTTAAGAGCATTGGCTGAGAGGACATAGGTTTGACTTTCAGCACCCACAGAATGGCTCACAACTGTCTGAAACTCCAGTTCCAGGGGTGTCTGACACCCTCATCAGGCACATA
The DNA here is from genome assembly GCA_907164525.1 of Lophiomys imhausi. Lineage (NCBI taxonomy): Eukaryota > Metazoa > Chordata > Mammalia > Rodentia > Muridae > Lophiomys > Lophiomys imhausi. Next base: position 4,096,503 of record CAJQZJ010010806.1, read on the forward strand.
TATGGTATATATACATACACGCAGACACAACACCTATACATAGAAAATGAAATTTAAAGTTTAATAAATCCATTCCTCAAAATACTCTTAAGAAAAAAATTACATACATACACCCACATACACACAATGATGAATTAGGAAAAAAATCAAGAGAAAGAGACTTCTGAAGCAAGACATATAACCACTGTCAAGATAAAATCAGCTGAAAAGAAATCAACCTAATTTCACTGTTATCCTATGTACTAGGCATTACTGTTTATCCAAGACTGTATGAGGAACTCTTTTGCAGAGATAGGCAAACACTCTGTTTTGAGTGACAATGCGTTCTTCTTCCTCTTTGGTAAGTCTGTAGATATTCTTTTGCAAAGAAGCAATGGTCTCTTCTTGCTCCATTCGTTTCTCCTTATAATGCTGGCATTTCATCTGTAAGAAAATTGCAAAGCCACAAGTATGATTTATACATGCAGCACATACTGTTCTGTTAATACCTGTGTCACCATTTCCACTGAGCTGTTTCATTCAATAAGCTCAGCATCAAGGCTGTTTAAAAACTGATGGAAGGAATATGAATATGTCACAAATGTGAAAACTTATGAGAAAACAATGCTTACTGCATACATTCATAAGTAAGGATTTTAGGAATCTCCATAAAGCCAATATAATGTGCTGTTTCAATGGTTTATGTGACCAGGTATCAATGTAGCCCAGGCTGGCTTCCAGTTTTCAATCCTATTGTATCAATCTCTACTTTCTGGAGTTATGGGTGTGTACAACTATGCTTAACTCATATGTAGATTGAGATAAAAACTATTATCAGGAAGGTACTTATATATTAAACATATTTAAAAGAACCACAAATGAAAATTAAGTTTGTTTGGTTTGGTTTTTCTTTTTCTTTTTCTTTTTTTTTTTTTTTTTTTTTGAGACCAGGTTTCTCCGTGTATCCCTGGCTGTCCTGGACTCACTCGGTAAACCAGGCTAGCCTTGAATTCACACAGATCTGCCTGCCTCTGCCTCTTGAGTGCTGGGATTAAAGGTGTGCACCACCACGACCAGCAATTATAGGCAGCTATAAACTGCATGTGAGTGCTGGGATTTGAACTCAGGTCCTTTGGAAGAGCAGCTAGTGTAGCTGTAAGGGGAATTATATTAATATAAATTAGACTTAGCGAATATCTAGGATCATCTGATATATGATATAGTCTCTTAAAAGGGGGCATGAAGATTAGCCTGGCACCTGTGGGCAGTCGGCATAAAGCATATGGACTAAAAAGAGGGTTTATGGCTTGGCATTGTTTTCAGTTGCTAACAACCTTATGAAGTGGGCAAGAGCCCAGATTAACCTAAACCAGATGAAACTAGGAGAGAACCTATTTAAGGACTAAGTGGGTAGAGCCCGAGAGTTCCCACGCTAGAGACAACAAGATGCAAGAAGGCTTGTATCATATGATGGAGAATACTGGCAGACTGAAAAGCTGATCTCAAACAGAACTGAAAAAATATGATCAGCTTTCCCTGGTGCAGAAAGAAGCTGGTGAGCAGAGAAGGCCTCAGCAAGGCAACAAAAAGCCAAGGACTAAAACCCCATGGCACAGCTTTTGCCCTGAGGTGTTCAACCAGTTCAAACAACAGCCTAAACAGAACTGTGGCCAGCCCCAAAGACTGCAGCAGAGCAGCTGAGTGGCTAATACGAACTGACCAAGTTGGTCTACAGACAGCTGAGGCTTCAGAAAGAAAGCCTTAAGCATCATTTAAAGAGAAGCTGCCATAGCCAATTTACCCTAATGGACCTACATCTGAGGTGTTCCTGAGGAAAGACTGTTGACCAATTGCCATAAAGGATCTATGTCTGAGATGTTCCTAAGGAAAGACTGTTGACCAAGTGCCATAAAGGATCTACTCCTAAGGTATTCCTGATGACTGAGGACCTGCCTCAGAGACTGTATCCTTCAGAAACGTTAGGGTTAATTGATAATAGGCATTTGTAGTTATTAATAGCGTTAGTTGTTAGCTAATAGAAGTTTATAGTTATTCTTAGGGCTAGTTGTTAGGTAATTATTGTTTACATTTGTTATAAGTGCTTATAGTAATTAATAAAAATATCTGATATTAAAAGTTTCATCTTCACTGATGAAACATCTCTTCCGCCCTCAAAATTAAGATTTTTCTTTTTAATAATCTGTGGATTGCAAATGATGTAGTCAGTTTGGATATCCAGGCAATGGGGGAGACTATAAATTCAGAATAGGTCCATAACCAGGAATAATTGGTATATGACTTAGATGTATACAAAAGACATCACTTTCAAAACAAAGCACTCATGACTAAGTACATGGTCCTCTATCCAAGGTGCCAAATTTACTGAAACTTAGCAACCCGCAAAGAAGAAACAGTCTTAGTTGCTGGTAACATCCCCTCTTCTATCTTCTAGTGACCATGAAAACAGAGGATGAAGTAGTCCATCCTCTGCCTTGGCCCTCCTTAAAACCATGCATGACCTCTATAGCTAAGTGATGAGGCGCCAATCTAGAAGCAAGCATTGAGGTAGATGAGATTCACAAGAACATTTTTTTGTATATCATGTATTTTGACAGTGTTCACCTCTGTATTTCTCTCTCTCTCTCTCTCTCACACACACACACACACACACACACACACACACACTTTAGTTCATTGATTGTTGACAGACTGATTCCACAACTTCACCATGAATGTTGCTACGATAAGCATAGAAGTGCAGGTGTGTGGCACTGAACCTCCAGTGTCTGGACTATATACTCAGGAAGAATCCAGCTGGCTCATATGGTAGTTCCATTTTTAGGTTTTTTTAGGAACCTCCACACTGATTTTTACGATGGCTGGACTAATTTACACTCCCTTTGATTCTCTTTCTGCCAAAAATCCTTATTATTATTTGTTGTTGCTTTTCTCTTTTTTCTTTTCTTTCTTTCCTTTTTTTTTTTGTAGGCTTTTTGAGGTGGTTTCTCTGTGTTACATCCCTAGCTGAGCTGGAACTCACTCTTTAGACTAGACTGGCCTTGAACTGAGAGAGATCTACCTGCCTCTCCCTCCCAAGTGCTTGGGATTAAAGATGTATGGCACCACTACTGCCTGAATCTTCATATATTCTAGATAGTAATTCACAGCTAGTATAGTTTTCTCCCTGTTGGGGAAGGTCTAATAACATTGCTTCTGATAGGCTGATTTCATTGCCGAGATCTGGTTACCACCCCTTCTGAGTCATTCTCTTGATTGGTTAATAAAAGTCGCTTATGGCCAATTAGCTGGGCAGAAAGAGTATAGAAAGGCGGGACTTCCTGAGAATAGAACAAGAACCCCACGTTTTACACAGAGGATTATTAGCTCATTCCACCAGGAGACACGGAAGCAGATGGACGTGTCTGAGAACACTGGAAGGTAATCACAGGCACATGGCGGTTTAGGATTAGGTGATCCAGGTTAACTTAGAGTAGCTAATTGAGAGTCTGCCCAGCTACGGGTTAAGCGTTGAAACATTAAAAAGTGTTGGTGTATTTAATTATTGGGGAAAGGACCACAGCGGCTTATAGGCCATCAGTCCAAGCAATCCAGGGCCTTTGGACTCCCAGACTCCCGTTGAACTCCAGTGACTCTCCCACCAAGCCACTGGTAATTCTACCAGCCTAATATAACAACTTGTATTACTTAACAGAGTTTGGGTTACAGGTGGTGTATGTAGGCCACCCTTGGTCCGGGGCTCTTCCCCAGGTTAAATCAGGCCGCTGGTTAAGGCAGGCCAGGCCCATCAGCTGATATCCTGCCAGGCCGCTCACTGCTCTGCCAAGCTGCCGGCTGCTCTACTGGCCTAATCTTACAGTTTATACTTAATAAATACAATTGATAATTAAATTTCAGTTTCATCTCCCCTTCTATTGGTTGTCTCTTCATCCTGTTGCTTGGTTCCTTTCCTGTGTAGAAGCTTTTAAAATTCATTACAATCCTTTTTGTCAATTCTTGTTATTATTTCATGAGCTACTGGAGTCCTTTTCAGAAAGTCCCTGCCTATGTCAATACTTTTTTTTGTTTGTTTTTCGAGACAGGGTTTCTCTGTGTAACAGCTCTGGCTGTCCTGGACTCTCTTTGTAGACCAGGCTAGTCTCGAACTCAGAGAGATCTGCCTGCCTCCGCCTCCCAAGTGTTGGGATGGATTAAAGGCGTGTGCCACTATGCCTGGCCCTATGTCTATACTTTTAAGAGGTGTCTCTGTCTTTTTCCTAACAGTTTCAGTTTTGGGTTCATTTTGAATTTACTTTTTGTATGGGGTAAGAGATAAGGATCTAGTTTCATACTTCTACATATGGATATTCATGTTTCCCTGTACTATGTTGAAGATGCTTCTCCACTGTATGTGTTTGGTATCTTTGCCCAAAATTCAATTGGCTATATGATAAGTTTTTATTTCTGGATTGTCTATTCTATTTCATTGATACACACATTTTTGTGGCTGTGCCAAACTTGTTTTGTTACTATAGTTTTGTAGTTATAGTCCTATCTCCAGTATTACTATTTTGCGATCAGAATTGCTTTCACTATCAAGGGCTTTCTGTGCCTCTGTATTCATATTGGGACTGTTTCTTCCATTTCTGTGAAAAGAGAGAAGAATCCCCAGAAGTTCACAGGCCATATAATCTACACACAGTACAAAATTCATTATTATCTTCTCACGGGGCTTTACTCCACATGGTACAAGGCAATACAACTACACAAAGAGAAATAGGGCCAGGCATGGTGGCACATGCCTTTAATCCCAGCACTCAGGAGGCAGAGGCAGGCAGATCTCTGTGAGTTCAAGCCCAGCCTTGTCTACAAAGTGAGTCCACAACAGCCACGACTTGGTACACAGAGAAACCCTGTCTCGAAAAACCAAAGAGAGAGAGGAGAGAGAGAGAGAGAGAGAGAGAGAGAGAAATAGGGATCTACAGAGGCCACCAAAACCTCTATATAGGGCACTGATCCATAATGAGAATGATGATCCCTATATAGGGCATTATGGATTCAATAAATTTCCAATATGTACTTTCAACAGGTGGAAAGGATGTCTATTCATGAGCATTACAACTCCATGTAAGACATTATGAGCTCTGTAAGGACACTGTGAGCTCTAAAGAGGACAGTATAAGATGTGAACAGGGCACTGTAATCTACACATAATACATCATGAAAGTTCCCTGCAAAATGAACATACATGCAGTATGAGCTCTCTGCCAGTGCTGTGTTGCTGCATATAAATGCACTATGAGATATATTGAGGAGACTGTGATGTCTATACAGAATACCATAAGCTTCAGTATGAGCGCTAAACCGTGCACTGTGAACTCTATTCACGGCTATGAGGTCTGTACTAGGTAGGCACTTGGGGTCCATAAAGGACACTATGAGCTCACAGATATCGTATGTCCCTTAATCAAAGAGCACCTTGAGCTATACAGAAGTGCACTATGAGCTTTATAAAGGACATTAGTTTTACAGACCTATACTATACGGTCAGTTCAACTCACACACACACACACACGCATGCATGCGCACATGAACACACAAAGAGAGAAGTGAGTGGCTTAAACATGCATGATGAGCTCTGTTCATGTGCAATATAAGCTCAGTGGAGATACACTGAATTCTACACAGGTCACTACCATGGCCCTGAGCTCTCTACAAGTTCACCATGAGAAACACACAAGGCACTATGAGACCTGCACAAGGCTGACTTAGCTTCATGCAGAGTACTATAAGATCTATAAAGGTCTTTATGGACGACAAAAAGAATACTAGAAATTCTTTATGTACAAGATGAGGTCTGAACTGGGAGCTCTACACAAGTGGACTATGACTTCTACAGAGAATTCTGGAAGCTCTCCACATAGCCTATAACCTCTAAATATGGTAGTGCAGATGCTGGAAAGGTGTGCTCTGAATGTCATGCAGTTGTAAGGAGCTCATCTGGTGGCACACGATATATCCAGCAGAGGTGCATTGCAGGCTCTACATGGCACCACACACTTTATCTAGGGCACTCTAAGCTCCATCAGGTAAATTATGACTTCTACACAGGTTTCCAATAAGCTCTATTATCTTCGGTTTATTACCATTGTGATGAAACACCATGCCCAAAAGCAACTTGGGGAGGGAAGGATTTATTTGACTTATATTTCCACATCATAGTCTATCACTGAAGGAAGTCAGGACAGGAACTCAAACAGGGTAGAAACTTGGAGGCAGGAGCTAATGCAGATGCCACAGAGGGGTGCTGCCCATTGCTTGTTCCCCATGGCTGGCTCAGCCTGGTTTCTTACCCAGAACCACCAGCCCAGGAGTGACCTTACCCACAATGGGCGGGGGCTTCCCACATTAATCACTAATTAAGAAAATACCCCCATCTCGGACACCATAAACTTCAAACAGCACTATGGGTTATATGAAGCCACTGTGAGCTGTATACTGGGCAATATATGCTCAATATAAGGCAACAGAGCTATATGCTTGGTATTGTGACATTATAAAATATACATTGTATTAGGATTCCTTTGCAGATAACTATGACTTCTATAATATTCATTATGGGATGTACATAGAGCTTTAAGAGGCATTTACAGTGAATTCTGAGCTCATTGCAGGGCAATAGGAGATCTATTCTGGCACTGTTGTCTATGTACAGGGCACGGTGGCTCTAAACATGGTATTATGCTTGCTATAAAGTAGACTGTTAGATTTACAGGTGCAGAAAAATCCTTGTGCAGGTACAATGAGCTATTTAATAATGCAGTATGAGATGCTGAAGGGCTCTGTGGTTTAAGGGCACTTCCTGCTCTTCCAGGGGACCTGAATTCAGTTCCCAGCACACACAACCATCAGCTCACAAGCACCTGTAACTCCAGTTCCAAGGGATCTAACCCCCTCTTCTGGCTTCCAAAGGCACCCATACATATCTGGCATACACTCACATACACACACACACATGCATCTTTTAGGATACTCATGAGACTAAACATGTAGCCACATAGACAAATCTCAAAATGGAGTACTACATAGAAAAGAAGACCACCCATTAATTAACATTACTGAATTATGCCAATGTAAATTGTTTTCCTCTAGCAATCTTTCTACATACCTCAAACATTTGGATTTCCTTGACCTCTTTACCACAGACATGGAAATTACCTGGGACTATGATGAACCGTTTCAACACTAACCATCAAATAAGAAAATACATAAGTCAATACACTACCTGTAACATTTTATGCTCCTTTTGAAGATCTTTTATTATATTGTTCTGCTGGCAAACCCTGTTTAGGGACTCATCTTCCATTTCACCAATTTTGGATTTCACGCTGTCCATAATCTGCTCCAGCTCATTGGCTCGATGTTCCTGGTGTGCTGCTCGGTTCTGTTCTAACTGAAGTTCACTTCTAATCAACAGACACAATTCCTCCCCTCAGTGTTAAAATGAACCAGATGGTTCATGCCATATCACAGCTTACTTTCCAAAACGTCTTCATATATTTTTTTTTTTTTGGTTTTTCGAGACAGGGTTTCTCTGTGTATCTCTGGCTGTCCTGGACTCACTTTGTAGACCAGGCTGGCCTCAAACTCACAGAAATCCGCCTGCCTCTGCCTCCCAAGTGCTGGGATTAAAGGCTTGCGCCACCAAAGCCCGGCTCATCTTCATATTCTTAATATTTCTTACTTTGTTTTGGTGCTGAGAATCAAAACTTAGCATAATTAGCACTGAACTGTACCCCAGCTTTAACATGTCTAGACAGGTCTGCAGCCATGCCCCTGACCCACCCAATCTCGTCTACCTTATAAAAGAGAGTAATAGAAGAAATAGAGGGTACCATTACACATCAATGCTAAGAGTTACCTAAAGTCATCTACTTAATGTTTGCTCATTTATCTGTTAAAAGAATATATATATATATATATATATATATATATATATATATATATATATATAAATGCCCAGCAATTACAGACAGCTGTGAACTACCACGTGGGTGCTGGGATTTGAACCCGGGACCTTTGGAAGAGTAGCCAGTGTTCTTAACAACTAAGCCATATCTCCAGCCCATAAAAAATATTTTTATGTTTTACATTTAATAAAAAATGAAATCTGCCAGGCGTGGTGGCTCATGCCTTTAATCCCAGCACTTGGGAGGCAGAGGCAGGTGGATCTCTGTGAGTTCAAGGCTAGCCCAGGACAGTCAAGGATACACACAGAAACTCTGTCTTGAAACACAAAACAAAACAAAAAAAATTTCAGGGGGCTGGAGAAGATAGGCCAGCAGTTAAGAGTACTGACGGCAGCCGGGTGTGGTGGTACACACTTTAATCCCAGCACTTGGGAGGCAGAGGCAGGCTAGTCACTGAGCTACAGGCCAACCTGGTCTACAAAGCGAGTCCAGGAGAGTTAGGGCTGTTACACAGAGAAACTCTCTCTTTTGAAGAAAAAAAAAAAAAAAAGAAGAAGAAGAAGAAGACTGGATATTCTTCCAGAGGACACAGATTCAGTTCCCAGCACCCACACAGTGGCTAACAATCATTCATAACTCCAGTTCCAGGGGATCTGATATCCTCTTCTGAACTCTGTATGTTCAGGTACCCACAAAGTACAGTTACATACATGCTAACAGAAACACTCATAAGAAGTAAAACAAATCTAAAAAAGTAAGTACAATGAATTCAGGATCCTCTTCAGGGGAGTTGTGTTTAGAATGCACACAAACAGTCCCAGGCACTCCCCTCTTTCTTACTTAAGCTGCTGGTTCATCTCTATGAGCTCCCGTATCATGCTCTGCTGACGTGTTGTTTCCTCCATCAACATTTTCAAATTCTGCCTCATTCTTTGTGATGACTGTTTGTCAAAAACGATGAGATCTACATTGTAAAAAATTATATATATACATGTGTATATATGGTAAAAGCAAAGGGAAGGTAAAATCATTCTAAGATAAAAACTTTTTAAACAAAAATAAGCTTTGTACCTAACAAAGCAACAGGATCTGGTTACCTTTGAGATCAGCTCTTTTGACTAGGCACAAAGGTTTGAAGCCATGCATCATCAACAGCCCATTTATGTTTTCCCATTCGGTTTCCTCTTGCTGCAACCACAGTAGAGCAAAAAGAAACAACTTTAAGATGTGAAGAAAAGCCTTCTATATGATTTCCTGTGTTTTCAGAAATGAACCTTTTTTCTAAAAACCTTTCGATTTTCAGATGTGCGTGTTTGTTTGTGTGTCCACATGGAGGTATGAGCACATTAAGTTGAGGTACCCGCAGAGACTGGAGGAGCCCCTGGAATTTGAGGTGGTTTTGAGCCTCATGACACGGCTGCTGGGAACTGAACTCTGGTTCTGTGGAAGACCAGCAAGCACTCTAATCCACCTCTCCAGCACTCAAAAGGTTTTATGATTGTTTTTCCAGATAGAGTCTCACTACTCTAGCCCTGGCTAGACTCAAACTGGAAATGTAGACCAGGTCAGAGATGTGACTGCCTCTGCTTCCCAAGTGCTGGGACGAAAGATATCCATGTCATGCCTGGTTTTAATATGAAATTTTATGTATTAAATTAAAATTAAAACAAATTGCTTTTAGTAAAATCTGCAATAGAAGAATGCAAATGAGTAAATTATTGCATTATACAAAATATTCACATATAGGCCTTAATGAGCAAATTAAAACAAAAGCAACTTGTAATTTCCGTAAAATAGCTAAGTCTAATTGAATAAGGTCAGGCCACACTCAGAGGACACAATTGAAAACTAAAACTAGTCATTCTGAAACAATGATTCCTTTAACAATGATGAAAAAATAAAATCAAGTGTCCTGTGAAGGCTGAACTAGGGAAATGGCAGCTTCCAGAGGAGCAGGCTCTGGGAAGGAAGCACAAAGGAAGCTTTCATGAACTTCTACAGTGAGGTTAAACAAACAGGAGAGAGACTCAGTTCTACATCCAAAAATCAAATTGAAAGATTGACCTGTCCAAGTTCCTCTTTAACGTGAGCCCATTTGAGATGGTTCGGCTATTCCTGAAGTGACAGATAAAGAAATAAAGGTGAGGCTTTGGCAGATGTACAAATTGGTGTGCCCTGACAAAAATCAAGACAATGCTGTTCAGGCACAAAAGGCTATTGAAGCTGTGGACAAAGCTTACAAGTTGCTACTGGATCAGGGACAGAAGAGAACCTGGATGTAATTCAGGCAGAAGAAACACATTGTTAAGGGGCAGGGGATTAAAGGACAGAAAGCCTACAGATGTAGAGAATGATCCTGAACTGTTTAAACAAGCACTATATAAACAAACCATGAACATGTTAGCTGAGCTGGACTTTAAAAGAGAGAGAAAAGAGGGAAGGATTAGGGGGTAGAGGATGGGAGGGTGGGGCTGGGAAGCGGGGAAAGAGGACAACATGATAGAGATGTAACCTGAAGCAACAAACAAATTTATTAATTAAAAAAAGCAGGTAACAATTTTAAAACACTGTAAATAAAATAAAGGTTACAGCCATTCAACCTGGTTTTATAAACCTCCAAGAGTCGAAAAAACTTAGAGCTAAGGTAAAATACATGAAATGTGTGGTGTTAGCCCATGCCTTTAACTTCAGCAGAGATGGGAGGAGCACTATAGAGTTAGTTGTCTTATAAATTCTAGAGTTACACGGAACAGGGTGGTGAGGGTGCACACCCTTAATCCCATCATTCAAGAAGAATACACCCTTAATCCCAACACACTAGAGACAGAAACAGGCAGATCTCAGAGCTCAAGGTCAGCCTGATACAAAACAAACTCTAAATAGAGAAAAACTTCAATCCAGGAGTGGTGGAGCACATCTTTAATCCCTTCAGATGGGAACCACAGGTCTTTGATCCCAATAATTAGAATGCAGAGAGAGACATAGGATTTGGAAGGACTTAAGTTTAAAAGCTACTTACAAAAGGCCTACTCAATACAAACAAATTGTCCTTTGAGATCTCAAAATATATACACTAAGGCTTGTTTAGCTCCAAAATAACAAAATAATTTCTTCTTTAATCCAGATTGAAAGATAATACTTTATATATTGTCAAAAAACCAAATTTGCTTCAGGAGAAATATTACCTGACCCCCCCACCAAAAAAAAGGGTAATTGTCCCAGAGTTAGGATTAGGGCAGGGCTCTGTTCTTATCTTTCCAGGAGATTTAAAGCATCCATTCAAGGAATCCAGGGACAACTGGACAATGGAAGCCTCAACAGAAAACAGAATCAGACACCAAAGAAGCCAAGTGGCCCAGATAAATCAGCCTTGCAGACTCCCTCAATAGCTGTTTCCATCAAAAGTCTACAACCATAACAACTCAAAATCGCTAAGATCGTTCAGCTCCACACACTGCCCCAGCAAGAACTTCAGTAAAGCCTGGAAGATCAGCTTCTGTCTACAAACTTCTTAGGACATCTAAACAGCTGAGCACAAAAGGACTGAACATAAAAGGATTGTACTAACATTTTTAACCATTTTTCCATTCTGGTTCGGGCCCCAAACAGGTTTACTACAACCCAAATCAGCAGGAAGCCATTTTAAGAGAGCGACGTCCCATGCCCAGAGGGTGGGGAGGGTGTTTCTCCCCCCCCCTTTTGGTTATTTGATGGATAACAGAAAACTTTGTTATTTAGGGGAAGAGACTACAAGCTGTTAAATGGTCTTGTTAAATGGGTTTTGGAGGTTAGACCCAGGGACTTCCTTTTTTTTTTTCTGTATCCTTCTTTCTCTCCTATGTAGGAGTGCACAGACTTGAGAAAAATGGGACATAGACATAGTATGGGAAGGACCAAGAAGAAGGGACAGATTATTGAATATGCCCTTATACCTTTGTATATTGATACAAAATTAGTATTATATTTAGCTAAAGTGGTATTGACCATTGTATATTGTGCAAAATTAAGATCGTATTAGACTACATCGGTATTGATCTTTGTATATTGATACAAAATTAAGATTATAGTTGGCCACAATGGTATTGACCCTTGTATATTGACGTAATATTAAGATTGTATTGGGCTACATAGGCATTGATCTTTGTATATTGATACAAAATTAAGAGTATATTTAGCCACATTTGAATACATCTTTGTATATTGATACAAAATTAAAGGTAACACTTCCTAATGGTATTGTACCTAGAGATACCTAAAAATGAAATGTGAAGCTCAGGCCTCTTGATACCAACTGTCTTAAACCATTTAGGATAGTTAAGAAATACAAACTCCTAGTCATGCAAGCGTGTCATTTTGTTAGCTACTATGACAGTCTATCACAGATATTCTCTAAGCTACTCAGAAATCAAGTTGTTAAGAGACAAGCAACATTTGCTTATCTAAATACAAGAGATAGAGAGGGCATCTTCAAAAACCCCAAGAGATCTGCAGAATAGGGCATTCAAAGATGTTGTCTTAAATTAAGATTTTTTTTTGATATCGAGACATATCAGCTCCTGACAGCACCCCCTATTCTACTCCAAGTAGAAGATGAGCATCGAAGAATCTCCAGTGTGAGATAGTTGAATTAGTGGCAAGCCTATCTCTTGGCATGAAAAACCCCTTGCTTCAACTGTAGACAGACTGCTGTCCAAAAAGGACAAAACTTGGTAGCAGGGAAGTCGACAGCCTAGCTCTGCCAAGACAGGGTAGGTAAGTCCTTCATAATCCCTGCTCTACAATCAATGTCTGTCAGAGAAACGGGACCAAAAGGCTGAAGATTGATGCTGTAATGTATGGAGAGAAAACAGGAACTGTCCAGGCAGCCACTGATATGTCATTTCTTAGTTTTGGATGATGCAGGCCCTGCACTTCCTACATAATCAGATATATTTATCCCTCTCAGGTCTCTGAGGTGGTTGAAGAATAGATAGCTAGAGTCTCATAGTTAAATTTTGAGTTGTTTAGGAATCAAGAGGGTGTTCTGGATCTAAGAAGATGTTTTTAAAATAGTGATGCAAGTTAGTATGAAAGCTGAGTCAGATAAAGAACTTTAAACTCATGGAGATGGTTAGATGGTAGAATGTTAAAGTCAGGGGCCAAATATGTATGAACTGGACATTGGGAATGTATGCTGGGCGATTTAACTCTCATAAATGTGGCATATTTATTTTTGTTGTTTTGTATAGTATTTACTGTTATAAGAGAAGGAACCATTTGTTGGACTGAAAGGGGGAGCTGTTGGGGGAAAGAGGGTGGAAGGGTGGGACAGGAAGGGGGAGTAGGGAAGGGATTATGACTGAGATGTATCTTTAAGAAATAAAAAAATAAAGTATAAAAAAAAGAAATTATGAAAACCTTTTTGATTATAATCAGCATTCAGGATGTGTTACCACATTTCCCAGATTCCTTGACAATTGTCTCCTCCACACCCTTTCTGTTTTACATCTTCTCAAAAATATAATGATATATTCATTGCCTGTTCTACTTTATATCCAATTAACTAATCTGTACAATTCCAGTACTGAATTCTCTCTATAGCTCTGCAATCCATTCCAGGTCCTCTTCCTAGGATCTTGAGTTGGAAAATTTTTCACCTTTGAATATCCATAATGGTTGATCTTTATGAAAACTTCCTTGCAATGTGTATCTTCCTTGAAACAAGGCTTTTGTAGCAGCCAAAGCTGCTAAGATACATGTTGTTTAACTATAAAAAGGATTCTGAATAAATACTTCCAGTAATTTCAGTTGCAACATGTGCATCTGATAGACCAGGCGTTCCTCCTAGTGGAAGCTTATTCATATGTCTGAGATGACTCACACCTGGGTCACAATGAATACGAACTATTATTGCAGCTATAGTGTACTACTTATTAGTCCATACCCATTTCCTGCCCCTACTACTCCAAGGTTCTAAGTTGCTTATTAGATGAAAGTTTGTGTTTGTTATCTGCTATGTTCACACATATAATTTCTCCCAAATTATAAATGATTGTATTTGTTTATCACTGGCACCCAGATATATGCTAAGTATGAGTCACAGATATGTGATTGTGTGAAAATAAAACAGCAATGCAAAAAAAAGAGAGAGAGAGAAAAGCCAAAGGCGGTGACAACGTGGGGACTGATGCTCAAGAAAAAGCCAAATGAGAAAAGCAGAGATGGTCAAGAAGACAGCTAATGACATCTACAAGCAAATGCCAAGGAAAGAAAATGAAGAATAAGACCTCCCCAAGGTCACTGAAAGTAAAAATGGAGCAAGCACGAATGGCCAGCTGGGTCACAGCTACAGAACTGTCCCCAGCTGTGCCCTTCTTGCTTCAGAGGACTGGTTTTATCCTCTCATTTCCACCAACATAGAATAACACTGACGTTTGAAGTCCATTTTGTTTTCACAATTTAATATCAGAGTAATCCTTAGTGCATTGATGGAGGGGCTCAGTTGAAGCCCCCTCTTCCAGTTCTTGTCCACTGAACAAGCACAAGTGGAAGGAGCCATTGTTAGTGTTCCCTTCTCTTCTCCTATAGCCTGCATCTTAATGTTCTAGACATTACTGAATTGTGAAGGTTGGAAGCTGTATGGATAGGTCCTGGAAATCATCTTACTTGCTGTGAGTTCAGTCAAGCCTGGGCTACCTCAGGAAGTCCCTTTTCTTGCTTCTGAAGGTACCATCCTCAAAGTCCCAGAGCAGGCAAAGAATGTAATTGTGAACACACCATGCAGTCACTCGATGACCTCAAGCCTGTGGTGTTTGATATGTGTCCTCTGTTGACTGATCAACCATTATGGTCAGTAACAGCAGGTGGGGAGACACCTGAGCAGCCACACCTAGCCTCCAGTCTCCTTACCATCATACCCCAGAGTAGCCACAGCTGCCACAGCCTGCCCCAGTCACCACCTCAAACATGAGCAACAAGACAGAGAGAGCCAGGACCTGCCCCTCCCTCCACACCCTCATACACCAAGCTGGGCAGCAGAGTCAGTTATGCATGCAGCAGGAGGGGAGAAGAGGAGTACTAGCATCGCAGTCAGCTGGCTGTAAGAAATGGATTTGGGGGCTGGAGAGATGGCTCAGTGGTTAAGAGCACTGGCTGCTCTTCCAGAGGTCATGAGTTCAATTCCCAGCAACCACATGGTGGCTCACAACCATCCATAATGTGATCTCTTTCCCTCTTCTGGCCTGCAGATATACCTGCAGACAGAACACTGTATACATAATAAATAAATCTTTAAAAAAAAAAGAAATGGATATGGTTTCATCAACAGGAATGATACACCAAAGATGATATATGTGCCCACTAGACTCCTAATAATAAGAATACGCCCAAGAAGACCCTTTAAGAAGTGTTGGAAGTAGAGACTCAAGTTTGATATTGTTAAAGAAAAGGGCGGGGAAGCAGCAAATGTTACAGCCCTGTGGAGTTCCAGTTCAAGATAGGCAGTAACCATTATAGATGTTATCCACCTCATAGGGGTCCTCCATTACCAGAACAGTGAGATTTGGGGAAAGAAAAATCAGAGAGCTCAACAACTCAGGCCCTACCCCAGGAAAAGGTTCCTACCTTACTAAACAAGAAGATCCTATGGGTGTCAACCATGGAATTCCAAACCATCCTGTGCAGGGAAATGAAGGAGGTTGTTCACACTCAGGGTGCAGGAGAGCAAATCAGACCATAAGATAGAATATGTATGGGGTTATAGACCATGATTCTACAGGGCTCTCTTCACCACCAACAGCAAGGAGAGGAAGGCAACAAAGACAAGGGCAATCAAAGAGATGAGACCCAATGCCAACAGTCACCTCAACATCACACACAACAACATCAACTGTCCATGCAGATGCCCAAAAAACCTGAACCACAAGATGGCAAAGAGATAAAAGGGGCTGATGCAGCTAAGAATCTGTCCACTGCTGAGACTGAGCAGGGCAGGCCAGAGCAAATGCAGGCTTACCATCCCTGTCATCTTCTGGCTTATTCACCCAACAAGAAAAAACAAATAGGAATTTCCAGAAACAAGAAGCAAACAAGAAGCCAGGCATGGTGGTGCGTGCCTTTAATCCCAGCACTTGGGAGGCAGAAGCAGGAGGATCTCTGTGAGTTCAAGGCCAGTCTGGTCTACAAAGAGAGTCTAGGACAGCTTGGGCTACACAGAGAAATCCTGTCTCAAACAAACAAACAAACAAACAAACAAAAACAGGAACCAAGAGACTGGAACTGAAGATCTTAATTCCTTGTCAACTGACCTGTTCTGTGTCAAAATACAATATGGAGTTTTATTATTTTAACATGAAGACATCTCTTTTTGGTAAGTGTTATGGGTGTTTTGCCTGCATGTCTGTGCCTGGTGCCCTCAGAGGCCAGAAGAGAGTGTCAGATCCCCTGGAACTGGAGTGACAGACAGTTGTGAGCCATCATATGGGTGATAATAGCTTTTTTTTAAGCCTGGTTTTACTCAATACATCTTTAAAGGTTTTTTTTTTTAAGACTTATTATTTTTACTTTATGCATGTGTATTCTTTAATAGTTTTATGTAAACCACATGTGTGAGGAGCCAAAAGAGCACTAGATCCCCTGGAACTGGAGTGACAGGCAGTTATGAACCACCTGATATGGGTGCTGGGAACTGAACCAGGGTCCTCTCCAAGGGCAGTAAGCACTCCTAACTGCTGAGCCCTTTTTCCAGCTCTACCTTTAAAGGTTTTTAAGTTGTTTCATTTCTAATAAAGTTGAAATTTTAAAGAATTTCATCTTTTTTAGCTGGGCATGGTAGCACACACCTTTAATCCTGCACTCAGGAGGCAGAGGCAGGTGGATCTCTGAGTTCCAAGCCAGCTTGATCTACAGAACAAGTTCCAGGCTACACAGAGAAACCCTGTCTCCAAAAAACAAAAAACAAATAACAGCAACAAACATTTTTTCTACAGTAAATAAACTATAAACTGCAAACACCTATTAATAAGTTCTTAAATATTTTTTTAAACTTACCAACTTCTGTGAATGGCAGCATA
The DNA here is from genome assembly GCA_907164525.1 of Lophiomys imhausi. NCBI lineage: Eukaryota > Metazoa > Chordata > Mammalia > Rodentia > Muridae > Lophiomys > Lophiomys imhausi. Next base: position 4,113,499 of record CAJQZJ010010806.1, read on the forward strand.
CACCTTTGATACCAGCATTCAGGACTCAAGAAGCAGGCACATCTCATTGAGTTCAAGGCCAGCTCTTGCTTAATATGGTCACACGTTTCATATGATCAGGTAATACATACTGTTATCTGCTGCCTCTGGTCTACTGTATGTATGAGTGTGTATACATGTGGAGGCCAGTGGGGACATTAAATGTCTTGCTCTGTCACTTTCTACCAAAGAGTCTCTCACTAAACTTTGAACTAGGCTGGTGGCCAGCAACCCCTGGCAGTTCTCCTATCTTATCTCTATGCCCATCACCCATGCTGGCACTGTATACATGAGTATGACCGCATGTGCCAGGTAGGTCTCACACTCAGACAATCAATAATCTTACTCACTGAGCCACCGTCCAGGCTCTAGCTTGTGTATTAAGAGAAGAATAAAGCAACTCTACATAGATATTTTCATACTGAAAATAGGAACTTGAGACATGGCTCAGGGTTAGGAGCACATACTGCTCTGCTCTTAAAGCAGATCCAAGTTCTCTACCCAGGGCCCATGTCAGCTCAGGACTGCCAGTAACTCCAGCTCCAGAGAGGATCTGATGCCTCCAGCCTCCACAGAAATCATATGCACCCCTCCCCACCAATGCACACACAAAATCAGAAACAATAAACTTTAAAAATAATAGATAATGAAAACAGCTGGAAATGGCATTTTCCAAAATGTATACTAGTAACACTAGTTGAGTAAAAAGTTCACACTACTGTTAAATAAGAAGAAAAACCCTCCTTGAAACTGATAAAATTGAAAGTAATGAAGATGCTTGACAGTCTTTATTCCAGAATTCTTCAGTTATTTAATCAATCTTTTAAAAAAGAACTTTTTTGGTTTTTCAAGACAGGGTTTCTCAGTGTAGCCCTGGCCATCTTGGAACTAGCTCTGTAGACCAGGCTGGCCTCAAATTCACAGAGATCCACCTGCCTCTGCCTCCCGAGTGCTGGGATTAAAGGTGTGCACCACCACTACCTGGCAAAAAAGGATTTATTTTTAACTACATGTACTTGTGTATGTGTCCAAGAGAGTGCAGGTGCCTGCAGAAGCCAGATGAGGGTGCTGAACTTACAAGTAGCTGGAAGCTGCATGACATGGATGCTGGGAACTGAACTCAGGTCCTCTAGAAGAGTAGTGTGTCCTCTTAACCACTGAGCCCTCTCCCTAATCCCACCAAACAATTTTTTTTAAGTTATAATTTTCAAGTCAGCAAGAAGTTCAGTGGGCAGATGCTTGTCACTAAGCCTGACAATCCAAGTTTGGTCCTGTGATTCAATGGTGGAAGAAGAGAATCAACTCCTACAAGTTTCCTCTGACCTCCACATGCACATAACATACAGAAATAAATAAATCAATGCAAAAAAATCAAGTCAAACTTTTCTTTTCTTTCCTTTTTTTTGGTTTTTGGAGACAGGATTTCTCTGTGTAACATCCCTGGCTGTCCTGGACTCATTTTGACCAGGTCTGACCTTGAACTTACTTACAGAGATTTGCCTGCCTCTACCTCCCAAGTGCTAAGTCAGAATTTTCATATTTGTTCACCTAGCACTCTTTTAACAAACAGTGACCTAAAATACTTTGTTTACCTGTTTTTCCATCATGAGTCTGTTTGATAACTGGCTGGTATCCTGGGCTTTAGGAGCTACTGGAGATGTCATTTCTTTTGTAGAATCCAAAGTAGGAATCGGCAAGAAGAAGATTTGAGTTCCCTAAAGAAAAAAGAAAAAGTGCAACACAAATTCCAAGAGGTTGGGGCTGTAGCTCAGCTGGAAGAATGCTTGTCTATCCCACGTACAGCGATAGTTCATTTTCCAGATCTGCATAAAACTAGTGTGGTGGTGCACACCTATACTCTAAGGAATCAAGAGGTGGAGGCAGGCTGAGCACAACTGCAGTCATTCTTAGATAAAAATTTAAAGGAGATTATACATAGGGCCACACTCTTAGACGAATCCACACCCATGTCCTATATTTTATTTTCTTCTTGAGTGCCTCTTTCCTTCTTAATCCTCATGCTTACAATTTATATTTGAGCTAGTTGTGGTGCCACACTTTTAATCCCAGCACTTAGGAGGCAGAGGCAGGTGGATCTCTCTGAGTTTGAGTCCTACCTGATCTACATAGTGAGAGTTATGTAGAGACCTTGTCTCAAAACGAACAAAATCTGTATTTAAAATGTCTTTTAATGATTGCCCCCCCCCCCACACCCCCGGAGGATGTGGAGAAAGGGAACACTCCTCCATTACTGGTGCGAGTGCAAACTTGTATAGCCACTATGGAAATCAGTCTGGTGATATCTTAGAAAACTTGGAACAGCTCTACCACAAGATGCAGCCATACCACTCCTAGGTATATATCCAAACGATTCCTCACCAATCCACAAGGACATATCCTCATCTATGTTCATAGCAACCTTATTTGTAATAGCTAGAAACTGGAAACAACCCAGATGTCCCTCAACTGATGAATGGATAAAGAAACTGTGGTACATTTACACAATGGAATACTACTCAGCTATCAGAAACAAGGAAGTCATGCAATTCACAACCAAATGGATGGAACTAGAAAAGCTCATCCTGAGTGAACTAACCCAGACTCAGAAAGATGCACATGGCATATATTCACATATAACTGGATTTTAGCCATATAGTACAGGATAACTATCCTACAACCAATAGACCGAAAGGAACAGAAACATAGACTTTGTTACCTGTTAGTGGCACACTTTGCCCTAGTGGAGCTGCCATGTAGACCCCCAGTGCAAGAGGAAGCTCTTAGCCCTCATATGACTGCTGAACTGAGGGGGGCTGATATGTAGGGCACCCCACACCGGAGGAATATGATGAGAGAAGGGGAAGAGGGTAGGAGGGTGGGGCTGGGAGGGGTGGAGGGAGGGGACTGTGATGGAGATGTAACTTTAATAAATATAAAAAAGTATTTGCCCCCCCCAAATTATATTTAATATAATCCACTATTGAGGGGGGTGGGGGGCACACACTTTAATCTCAGTACTCGGAAGGAAGAGGCAGGTAGATCTGTGAGTTTGAGGTCAGCCTGATCTACAGATCCAGCTCTAAAACACCCAGGACTATACAGAGAAACCCTGTCTTGAAAAACATAAACAAACAAACAAAAAGAATCCACATTCTTACAGGGAAAATTAGGCTACCTTTATATCGGGAAACCCTGCTGCTCAGGTTGAAGTCTGACATTACTGGAAAGCCCCTGAGCTTGGTGCTAATGTCATACTCCCTTTCTCAGTGGAGCACCCTCTTCTCTGCCTGGCCTGGGGAACTCAATCCCCACACTCTCTACTTGAGGTATGTCACATACAACGTTACAAGTTTAACTTCCTTTCTCCTGATTAGAACCCTTTCAACATCCCATTCAGGATTCCTGGAATGCCTCTAACCATACCTGGAGTGTAACCTTTGACACAATTCCCTGATAACATTCTTCCCCATACTGAGAATAGGATAATTAGGTACCGTGTTCCCCTTCTTATGGTAGGACCATGCTGCCAAATGCAGATGAAGCATCCCTGGCCCTCCTATCTCCAGCCAATGATTCACTTTCACCCTGGAAGCTCCCACCCATTCCCCAAGTCCTATATATGCATCACTCACCCCAATAAAGTTTATCTGCCTCTCTCCAGCTGGTCCTGAGCTATTGTTAATCTGTTGTGCTCACATCATTTAAACCCTGCTCCCATCGATCACATGCACTGGAGGCCAACAGTCACAAGGAAAAGGGGAGACCCACAGCACCCCCATAGCTTATGTAAATATTTTAAAATCCTAGATAGCATGCTTGTAAAAGATTTATTTGAACAAATCCTATCTTATATTGTTCTCTGGAACACAACATTCTATGTTTTTCATATAAAGAATGAGAGAAAAAAACTGTTTAAAAATACACACACACGGGGCTGGAGAGATGGTTCAGCGGTTAAGAGCACTGCCTAGTGCTCTTCCAAAGATTCTCAGTTCAATTCCCAGCAACCACATGGTGGCTCACAACCATCCACAATGTGATCTGGTGCCCTCTTCTGGAATGCAGGTGTACATGCAGATAGAGCACACATATGCATAAAATAAATAAAATAAATCTTTAAAAAAAAATTTATAGTTATAAGAAAAAGAACCATTATTTGGACTGAAAGGGAGAGCTGTTAGGGGGAAAAATAAATACCTTAAACTAAAAAAAAAAAAAAAAAAGAAGGGAAGAGGATGGTGGGGCTGAGGGGGAGGAGGGTGGAAGGGTGGGACTGGAGGGGGGAGTAGGGAGGGGATTGTGATTGATGTTGACTAAATTTACAAATAAACTTGTTTATTCAAAAAATACACACACACACACATATGAATCACAGGGTCTCTGTATGTTGCCCTGGCTGTCCGGAATTTGCTATGTAGACCAGGCTGACCTGGAACCCAGAGATCACCTGACTCTGTCTCCAGGTCCTGTGATTACAGGCGTGTGCCACCATGCCTAGCCCAAGATATTTTGAAAAGATAGTGAAGCTACTGAAATATTAACATGTAGGAGCTTCTATTGAAAAATCTAAAAGAACTTTTGTCTAATCCACAGATTCTATTCAGTCCATCAGTTTACTGGGCCACAAGGAGAGATGACAATCACTTGGTTAGGCAGTCTTTATTTTATTTTTCTTGGTTTTTCAAGACAAGATTTCTCTATGTAATAGTCCTGGCTGTCGTAGACTCGATTTATAGACCAGGCTGGCCTCAAACTTCGCCTGCCTCTGCCTCCGGAGTACTGGGATTAAATGCATGTGCCACCACACCCGGCTGCAGTCTTTATTTCTAAATAGATTACCCAGGAACAAGAGTTTCTGTTAAAGCCGGGGAGTGGTGGTGCATGCCTTTAATCCCAGCACTTGGGAGGCAGAGGCAGGTGGATCTCTGTAAATTCAAGGCCAGCCTGGTATACAAAGTGATTCCAGGACAGCCAGAGCTGTTACACAGAGAAACCTTGTCTCGAAAAAAAAAAAAGTTTCTGTTTTGCCCACAAAAAAATGTTTATAAATTAGTCTACTTTATCACCACTCTTGCAGTATAAGACTACCATTCCGGGGAAAAAAAGAATTCCTTGATTTCTTTGATATAGATAAAACTTTTCAGAGCACCCCCCAAAAAATTCATTAGTGTCACAGAAAGTGGAAATTACTTAATTTAAAACTAGCTATTCCAGCCGGGAGGTGGTGGTGCACACCTCTAATCCCAGCACTTGGGAGGCAGGCAGATCTTTGCAAGTTCGAGGCCAGCCTGGTCTACAAAGTGAGTCCAGAACAGCCAGGGTTACACAGAAAAGCCCTGTCTCAAAAACAAAAAACAAAACAACAAAAACTAACTGTTCCTGGCTAGGAGGAAAGAGTAAAGGCAGAGTTGAACAAGGCAGGAAAGATCTCTGAACAAGAGCAGCAAATTAACCATACATGTCAGGGAGAGAGATGATAGTGATGCTGTCACTACTAGAAAAAAATTGTTCCAGGTGGACAGAGGGCTCAGCAGTTAAGAGCCCTGACTGCTCTTCCAAAGGACCCAGGTTCGAATCCCAGCACCCACATGGCAGTTCCAAACTGTCTGTAATGGCCAGGTGTGGTGGCACATGCATTTAATCCCAGCACTCAGGAGGCAGAGGCAATCAAGATCTCTGTGAGTTCGAGGCCAGCCTGGTCTACAAAGCAAGTCCAGAACAGCCAGAGCTGTTATACAGAGAAAACCTCTCTCAAAAAAAAAAAGTCCTAGGTTCTCAGCAAATAAAACATAAAAAGGCACTGTAGATCTGCTGAGAAATGTGTCATTGCAAAGAAGTGGCTAGAAATGTAGCTAGTTCTTCATTGACCCTCAAGGCTTGAGTGTTGTAAACCTGGCTAGGGGTGGTAAGGAAATAAAGGACAAATACAGACATACGTGTACAACAAAGCTGAAATCCAGGGGGTGGGGTCTCTAGTACTACCACCACTACCTGGAACCTCAGAGCATTTATTAGGTACAGCACAGTAAGGGTTAGCTGTAGTAAGCAGTCTCAGGTGAAAGGATACAGAAAGAAGCCCCAGTTGCTAGTCACTGTACTTTCATAAATAGGTATTACTACTCCAGACTCATGAGGAAAGCTGTGCCATCCCTCTTTAGCCTGGTCCACGTAGTTAACACATTTGCCTATTTCCCATGGGCCAATTGGTCTCCAAATCCTCAACAGGCCTTGCTCATATCAAAATACACATTCACTCAGGGCTTCCCCCACTCCCTACAGTAGCTAAATTGGTAGAGTACCTGCCTAGCACAAAGCCCTGGGTTGTGTCTCCAGCACTGCAAAAGTGGAGTGTATCATGACAAATGGCTACTTATAATCCCAGCACTCAGGAGGCACAGGCAGGAGAGAGTTCAGGGTCAGCTACATAGCAAGGTCAAGGCCAGCTTTGGGCAAGAAGAGACCCTGTCTAAAAATAGAGATTATATTATAATAAGATACAATAAAATAAAAACCAAAAACTACTTTTTCTATACAGACATTTAATTGTACTACTATGCCTAACATATCTAGGTTAAAATAAAAACAACAATCAGGAAGGTACTTATATATTAAAAATATTTTAAAAGAACCACAAATGAGGGGCTGGAGATATGGCTCAGCAGTTAAGAGCACTGACTGCTCTTCCAAAGGACCCAGGTTCAAATCCCAGCATCCACATGGCAGTTCACAGCTGTCTTGCTGGGCGTGGTGGCGCACGCCTTTAGTCCCAGCATTTGGGGGGCAGAGGTAGGCAGATCTCTGTGAGTTCAAGGCCAGCCTGGTCTACAAAGTGAGTCCAGGACAGTCAAGGATACACAGAGAAACCCTGTCTCGAAAAACCTAAAAAAAATAAAAATAAAAATAAAAGAACCACAAATGAAATTAAGATTTTTTTAAATGATATATGGATTGCAAATGATGTAGTCAGTTTGGACATCGGGCTGTGAAAATGAATACTAAATACAAAAGCCACTCCAACTTAAAGTTGTGACTTAGAAGAGCTTAACTCTCAGGGTAAGGATGAACCAGAGGAATCAGGCTGTCCATTAACCTAGACCTGGCTTCCCTCTTCTAGACTCTGCAGTCACTCAAAGTATTCTGAATTAAGAGTACTTCCAAGCACTTGGCAGAAGCAAATGAGATTCTGAGGGCCTGGACTTATTACCATTAAAAAAAAAGTTTCAGATACATCTAGCAAACTGCCCAAGTTAACCAAAGCATACCAAAGGAATAAGACACAAAAAGCCTATGGGCTCAGAGCTGTAATCCCAGCATTCAGAAGACTGAGGCAGAAGGATCATCACAAGCTTGGGGTCTCCCTGGGCTACTGTCTCAGCTAGGGTTTCTATTGCTGTGATAAAACACCATAACCAAAAATAACTAAAGGAGGAAAGGGTTTGTTTCATCATATAGCTCCCATCACAGTCCATCATTGAAATCAGAGAGGGAACTCATAGCAGGAACTGAAGTACAAGCCATAGAGTAGCGCCTGTTCCTTCTGGCTTGCTCCAACTACTTGCTTGTACACCCCAGGACCACAGGGGTGGCACCATAAACAATGAACTCAGCCCTCCCACATCAATCATTAAGACAGGCAAGAAGCAAGTGGATCTCTTGTGAGTTCAAGGCCAGTCTGATCTACAAAGCGGTCCAGGACAGCCAGGGCTACACAGAGAAACCCTGTGAGGTGTCGGGGGTAGGGGGAGACAAAACAAAAAACAAAAAAGAAAATGCCCCACAGGCTTGTCTACAGGCCAATCTTAAGGAGGCATTTTCTCAATCTCCTGTAACTCCAACTTTTGTCAAGTTGACAAAAACTAAGCAAGCAAGCAAACAAACAAAAAACCCAATCAGGACAACTACATAATTAGTTCCAGAACCATCTTGGATTACAGAATAAAAATTTGAAAAAAAGAAAGTCAACAAAAACAGAAGGCTGCATAAGGACACAAAGAGAACAGAAACAAAAGTAATCTACACACTTGGGAGGTAGAGGCAGGCGGATCTCTGTGAGTTCAAGGCCAGCCTGGTCTACAAAGTGAGTCCAGGACAGCCAGGGCTACACAGAGAAACCCTGTCTGGAAAAAAAAAATTAAAAAGCCCAAAACCCATATATAATAAAAAACTACTATGTTCAATGTTCAATCATTTTTCTTTGAGACAGACTCTTATTATACATCCCAGGCTAGCTTTCTACTGGCAGTCCTGCTACAGCCTCCCTGGAAATGGGATGATAGGCAAGGATCATTTTATAATTTACTTTATGCCAGCATATTTCCTCATGAGGAGAACCAACTAGAGTGTTGCAAAATATTTTTCACTGACACCTGAGAATTGAGTATAGTTGTGACTTAAAACTTATTTCAAAGATTTTTCTTTGTAGATGGAGGTATAGTCAGTGGCAAAGTGCTTGCTTAGCATTCATGAATCCTGAGTTCAATCTTCACACACACACACACACACACACACACAGAGAGAGAGAGAGAGAGAGAGAAGAGCACATGCTCCAAATCTAAAATATTAGGTGATAAACAATGTATTAGTTACTTGTCTTGTTACTATGACAAAACACCTGACAAATAAAACTTAAGGACAGGAGCCGGGCATGGTGGCGCATGCCTTTAATCCCAGCACTTAGGAGGAAGAGGTAGGCAGATCTCTGTGAGTTCTAGGCCAACCTGGTCAACAAAAGGAGTCCAGGACAGCCAGGGTTTATTCCACAGAGAAACCCTGTCTCGAAAAAAACCACACACACGGGGCTGGAGAGATGACTCAGAAGTTAAGAGCACTGGCTGTTCTTCCAAAGGACCTGGGTTCAAATCCCAGCACCATATGGCAGTTGACAGCTGTCCGTAATGGCCAGGAATGGTGGCACACACCTTTAATCCCAGCACTTGGGAGGCAGAAGCAGGAGGATCTCTGTGAGTTCAAGGCCAACCTGGTCTACAAAGTGAGTCCAGGACAGGCAAGGATACAAGAGAAACAGGATTTCAAGAGAAACCCTGCCTTGAAAAAAAAAAAAAACCACACACACACAACAATAACTGAACAACTGAAAAGAGAAAGGGGCTATTTTAACAAACCATAGTTCAAGGTATAATCCATTATGGCATGAAGTCCAAAGGCAGCAGAAGTTTAAAGCAGCTGGTCCATTGAATCATACCTAGAAAATGTTAATGAATGCAGACTTGCTACTCAGCTCCCTTTTCCATTTGTATGATACAGTATTCTATCAGGGCTGGTGCCACCCAGCTGAGGTGGTCTTTCCACCTCAACCACTTAATTAATTAAGATATTCCCACAGGCATGCCCAGAAGCCAGTCTCCCGGGTGATTCTAGATTCTGCCAACTTAACAATACTAACCACAAAAACTGGTACAATTACAGCCTGTACCCAAACAAGCCAGGCTCCTTTTCTAGCTACATAAACAAGCCATCTCCCACCATTTCCAGGTTACTCAGGAGGCTTCTCTTCTGTGAGCTAACAACGTCTCCAAGCCCCATGTTGCAATATCAGGCTCAATAAAGTCTTCTCTCAAGTGATCTCTTGCCTACTTGTAGATTAAATTAAACTGGTTGCACAAAGATGAGACAAAATCCCCCAAACTTCTAGTCCTGGTGGATACAACCAAAAAGTTTCTGAAAGCCACCAAGAGCTTAAACAACAGGAGTCAGTGAAAAATCTCACTGAGTCTCTGAAACTCAAGGATGTGATACCCAGGACTATCACACTAGGAAGTAGCTGAAGAGGTCCAGAGAACAACCACAAGAAGAAAAAGCAAGATGCTAAAACCACAAAAGGCAGTGATGTATTGTAAAAGCAAGAGTGTCAAAGTGAGAGTCTATGAAGAATTGAAGCTAGGAGCTGAGACTATGAGGACTGCAAGTCCTGGGTCCTAGGAGTGTTCAAGGGTAAAGAGCCAGGGCTCAAGAGTTTAACTGTAGCTGCTTGGTGTTAGCATTCAAAGGCTTTGAAAGCTTGGAGCCCTAACCTCTCATGCCCAAGGCTTAGAGTCTAGGCTTCAACACAAAAGGAACTGCTCCTTGCTTATCCAATATTTCTATATAAGCAGAATAGCTCTCACCAGTCATCATAACAGCAAAAAATGTTAAAGCAACAGTAACCAAAAGAAAGCTAGTATATACTCTATAACCAGACTTCCCAGGGATTATGCCACACAATCAGTGGATACTAATGCTTCCATGGTTTGATGAAGATGAAGAAGAAGAAGAAGAAGAAGAAGAAGAAGAAGAAGAAGAAGAAGA
>CAJQZJ010010806.1:4124632-4146872 GCA_907164525.1 Lophiomys imhausi
AAATGGTCCTGAGTTATTCACAATGCAGGTATCCATGGTACGGATAACCAGGGAACCATAGTCGGAAAAACTGCAGTAACAACAGTCCAAAGCTCATCATCAAATGCCTTCCCCCCCTTTTCTTTTTCCCATATCCTTCCTCCCACTGCTCTATTGAAACATGTACTGGATATGTAAATCTATCATTGTGATATGAGGCTTCAAGGGTACTTATCCTTGCAAGTGTATTTTACACAAGCAAAAGCAGGAATCACAGAACTCATTCACACCTATGATCAAGCCCCCAACCACCCGAAAGGTTCTCTGAGTTTTGAAAGTGTTCTTTTTTTCTTTCTTTCTTTCTTTCTTTCTTTTTTTTTTTTGTTTTGTTTTTTTAAGACAGGGTTTCTTTGTGTAGTCCTGGCTATCATGGAACTCTGTCCCTTAAACTCACAGAGATCCACCTGCCTCTGTCTCCCAAGTGCTGGGATTAAAGGTATGTGCCACCACACCCAGCCTGTGAGTGTTCTTTAAAGAGTCATAGTGAAAAATCTGTAAGCATTCTCAAGAGCACATTTCAAATTATTACAACAAATTAACACAAAGCCTTCAAAGTATTACCTATTAATACACATGTGCCAATCATTTGCAGTAGTCTTTTCTCATTCAGACACAGGTTTGGAACCTTGAAAGTCACAGGAAGAAAAAAAAACTCATCCTATGAGCAAGCCAGAAACTTTACAGATTTGTCATTAATACAAAAGACTACTGCAGTAGGGGGTAGACAATATAAGTTGTTTAGTACATGGGAAATAGAGCTAAGTGTAAAAAAAGGAAAAAAAATTACATGCCCATAATCTCCAGTTTTGGGGTCTCAGGAAGGAGGATCATGAGTTCCAGACATCCTAGGCTGGAAACCCTATCTCAAGAAAAAAAAAGAGAAGCCAGGCATGGGTGGCAGAGACTTTTAATCTCAGCAATCAAGAGGCACACACAGGCAGATCTCTGTGAGTTTGAGGACAGCCTGGTCAACACAGTAAGTTCCAGGACAGACAGGGCTATATAGAGAGACCCTGTCTTAAAAACAAAAACAAAAAAAAAACCAAAAAAAGCAAAAAGAGGGCTAGAGAAATAGCTCACTGCATAAGAGCCTGTACTCTCTTTCCAGAGAACCAGAGTTCAATTTCCTGCACCCACCTCAGGTGGCTCACAACCACCTGTAACTCCAGCTCCAGGAGATCCAACTCCTCCGGCCCCCATGGGCACCTGCACACATGCATACACACATTAATTAAAAATGATAAAAATGTTTACTAGGGGATGGTGGTGCACACCTGTAATCCCAGCACCCGGGAGGCAAGTCCTGGTGGACTTCTCTGAGTATGAGGCCAAACTGGTCTATATAGGGAGTTCCAAGACAGTCAGGACTATGTCTTAAGAAAAAGCCGGGTGGGCTGGAGAGGTGGCTCAGAGGTTAAGAGCACTGGCTATTCTTCCAAAGGTCCTGAGTTCAATTCCCAGCAACCACATGGTGGCTCACAGCCATCTACACTGAGATCTGCTGCCAGGGCATATATGTAGAGCAAATACTGCATAATAAATAAATAAATAAATGTTTAAAAAAAAAAAAAAAGAAAAAGAAAAAGCCGGGTGTGGTAGCAAACACTTTTAATCCCAGAACTCGGGTGGCAGAGGCAGTCGGATCTCTGTGGGTTCGTGGCCACCTGTGTCTGGCCAATGGTTTCTAGAGAGCTAGTTCCAGGACAGCCAAGGCTACACAAAGAAACCCTGTCTCAAGAAACTGGTGTGTGTGTGTACTGGGTGTGGTGGTGTTTAGCAGTAATCCCAGCATTTCGGAGGTAGGAGGATCAGGAGTTCAAAGTCATCCTCAGACTGGGCTGCATGAGACCTTGCCTGAAAATTAAAGAACAATTGTATTCCAATACTACTGCAACTGCTGTTTACTGTTCTGAAAATACAAAGGGAGTCAGGAGAGTCAGATCATTCCATCCCAGGAGATGACAAGAAAGGCCAGAAATGGCCTGTCCTGCGCTGAGGCAAAAACCACCAGTAAAACTCCTTTTTACCCTGCCGGAGCAAGACAGCCAGCAGCAGGAAGTCTCATAAAATTCCTTTCCCAAGGGAAGTTGGGCGACCAGGCCTATTTGACAATAGAGTAAAAGCAAAAATCTATGAGATGCAAAAGGTTGAAACCAATGCCTACAGCGCTAACTGATATGATTACAAATAAAGCTGGCAGGCTAGAGAGACAGCTAAGTGGACACTTGCCGCAAGAAAGCTTGAGACGCAATCCTCAAAACCCACGGAAAGGGAGAATTTTGCAATCCCAGTGCTTCTGTAGGGAGAAGGGAGGCAGACACTGCAGCTCTCCCCGACAGTCCCGGGTAGAATGGAGAAAAACAAAAGACCTTGTCTCAAACAAGGTAGGAAGGCAAGGACCGACCTCTGAGGTTATCTTCTTTCTCTATACCCACGTTGTAACGTGAACACAGAAACTATTAGTTGACAGTAATGGGAACCTTGATTAGGCTTTGAGGTATTTGTCTCCTTAATCGACTTGGACCCTACATAAAGGCGGACTTTCCCTTCCATTTGTAATGAGTATGGCGGGAGGGAGGAGTACTCACTCCTCTACTCTTTACTCAGCGATCTCCCACTTTGCTCCAAGTCGCTGTCACCTGACAGCGCGGCAAACAGCTGGAGCGAATCAGTTCCGAAGATCTACAACTAACCCCAAACCCATCCGGTTCCACGTACGATTCTAAGCTCCAGCTCCTGCCTCCTCTACCTGGTCGCTCTCAACCACTCGGATGGGAGCGGGGTCTGGAGGGCTGAGTGGCAAGCGAGCTGCACAAAGGGTCAGGCGGGCTCCAGCAGGGTGGTCCACGCCCACACCTGCACGCGCAAGCCCCAGCTAGCACGCATCACCCCGAGCGACTCCGCCCTGGGGGTCCTGGCCGGTCTGCGGGACGCTCGGGACTCCGGAGAGGCCACCCTTTGGCCATGCACCTGAAAGAGGCCCCCTCAACGCCCTCAGCGACCCCAAGTGCCACTCACCTCGGCCCCTGCCAGCTGCCTGCAGCGGGCCCGCCCCGCGGCCTCAACCCCGCCTCCGCGACCGTTAGCGCAACCAGGCTGACCAATCGAGCCGAAGCAGTCGATGGGCCTCCAGCCTGGGAGGCGGGGTCCGCGCCGCGCTCCATCATTGGCTCCGCGCGTGGGGGGGCGGAGCCTCCCACCCACACAGACTTGCGGCAGGTGGTCTGTAGTAGGCACGCTGGCACTCCCAGGACGCTCGCCTGGTAGACGCTTTGTCACCAATGTGGAGTCTCTGATCCGTGAGAAGCTAGAAATACACATTTGCGGTCGCAAGTGAAAGTGAGGCCCGGGCTGCCTCGCCTTCACTGGGTGCTTGCTCTCACTACAGTTCCCTCTCTTGCGGGGTGTGCGAGCCTTTACGAGGAGCCGGCTGCATACTCTGGACTCTCCAGACCTGGCTAAAATGCCAGTATAGGCTGGCCATTTGGGGAACCTCAATAAGCATTTCTTGATAACATTTCACCTTCTCCTTGAACATTTTCACATGTTTATGAAGTACTGAGATATAGCCTGACTGAAGATGCTCAGTCTAGTTAAGGAGGTGGACTCCTCCTGTTAGACACTGATAAGCCTTAGTAAGTGGTTTGTGGGCTACAAAGATGGAGGATTACTTAAGGCCAGGAAGAGGCACCCTTGCTTCAAGTTTGAATCTGCTGAGAAGCTTTGAAAACTTGATCTGCACCTGTGTGTGGTGGTACACACCTTTAATCCCAGCACTCCGGAGCCAGAGGCAGGTAGATCTCTGTGAGTTCCAGGATAGCCAGGGCTACACAGAAAAACCCTATCTCGAAAAAATATATATATACGAAAAAAGAAAAGGGGGGGGGAGAGAAAGAAAACTTTATCTTCCGGCCTCCAAGTTAATTAAATAGAAATCCCTGGAGTGGGGCCCACGTGTCCAGAGTTCGTAAGGTTCCCTAAGGGGCTCTATAGCCAAGAGGGAAAACTGCCCACTGAGAGATAAGACTGATTTTAAACCTGGTGGGGAAGAGGGCCTGGGGAATTAGTTCAGTTGGCAGAATGCCTAGCACATAGGAAACCCTTGAGTTTCATTCATCAACACCACCTAAACAGGTGTGGTGCCACATGCCTATAATTCCAGAATTTAGGAAGTAGAGACAGGAGATCAGAAGTTCAAGGTCATCCCTGGCTACATAGCAAAAGTCAAGGCCAAGGGGAGCTACATGAGTCCTTCTCTCAAGGAAAAAATAAAACTAGGGTCCCTCTCTACTATTTTCTAAAACTAATCAAGGGTTAAGAAATCTAAAATAAGCCGGGCGGTGGTGGCGCACGCCTTTAATCCCAGCACTTGGGAGGCAGAGGCAGGCGGATCTTTGTGAGTTCGAGGCCAGCCTGGTCTACAAAGTGAGTCCAGGACAGCCAAGGATACACAGAGAAACCCTGTCTCGAAAAACAAAAAAAAAAAAAAAAGAAATCTAAAATAAGGCTGGGTGTGGTGGCACATGCCTTTAATCCCAGCACTTGGGAGGCAGAGCAGGCGGATCTCTGTGAGTTCAGGGCCAGCCTGGTCTACAGAGCGAGTCCAGGATAGCCAGGACTATTACACAGAGAAACCCTGTCTCGGAAAACCGAGACAACAGAGAGAGAGAAGAAATTCAAAATATTTAAGGGAAAATCATCTTCCACAGACCTGAAGGGAGACTTCAAGTTTCAGGGATCCATCATCATTGTTTTTGCATCTTATAGCCTGGTGTTGCTATTGACAACAGGCCTTTCCAGAAGGTCTAGGAAACTACAACTTCCATCAGGGCCTCCGTGGACCTAAACCATCAACTAAGGTGACTCTCATCAGGAAGATCCAAGAGCATGTCTCTTAAAGAGTGCTGCTCTCAAGCCCACATTCAGGCAGGTGGAACCACTGGGAGTCTGAACTGTATGTGTTTCCCACAAACATGTCCCAACTCCCTCTAAACCCCCTTCTCCGTGCTGTGCCATCACTTTCCATATCTGGGTATTCACACTAATGGGCTGGCAGATTTTCATTTTCAACTCCCTAACACAATGTTACTGCTTGCCTTTTTCAGAACAGGAGGACTTTCCCATTCTTCTGAGCCCAGCTGCTCTAACTGAATCCATAGGCCTGTTGGGGCCTGGGTCTTTTCCATTGCTGCAACCAACCATTGTTTTCAGTCTCCATTTTAGTTATAAGATGAAATTACTCATACTTGGTTACTTTGTTACCTTGACACTCTAAAGAATCCTCAACTACAGCTCCACTTGGGATCAATTAAATTAAACATCAGTTAGAAATGCTTTGTTAGGGCTGGAGAGATGGCTCAGTGGTTAAGAACACTGACTGCTCTTTCAAAGGATCCTGGTTCAAATCCCAGCACCCACACGACAGTTCACAGATGTCTGCAATTGCCGGGCATGGTGGTGAAGGCCTTTAATCCCAGCACTCAGGGAGGCAGAGGCAGGAGGATCTCTGTGAGTTCAAGGCCAGCCTGGTCTACAAAGTGAGTCCAGGACAGTCAAGGATACACTGAGTCTTAAAAAACCAAAAAAAAAAAAAAAAAAAAAAAAAAAAAAAAAAAAAAAAAAAAAATAAAGGTTTTGTTAAGATGGCAAAAATGTTGAGGTTCGCCCTCCCCTTGCTTTCCTTCCTGGTTGTTTCCTGGATGCTGTTTGTTTCCTGGGCCCTGGTTACCTGATTGTTACCTGTATGTTTTTTTTTTTTCTTATAAAAAGCCCACCTTGGAAGCAGACCAACCTGATAGTTTAGGTTCCAAGACCTTTGTGACCCTGCTCATGATGGCCATGACTAGTTTTGGGGTATGTGTTCAATAAATCATCAATATCTGACTGAGATGGGTGACTGAGTGGTTTGTGCCGATATTCTTGGACTCTAACATTTGCAGATCTCACCAAGATTAGACTTTAACATTTGGAGGTTTGACTGAGATTGAACTATAACAAACCAAACATCCCTGGGTTAGAATTTTTATTTTGTTTTGTTTTTGTTTTTTTAGAGACAGGGTTTCTCTGTGTAGCCCTAATGGGCCATTATAGACAGTTTTGAACTGCCATGTGGGTGCTGGGATTTTAACTCAGGTCCTTTGGAAGAGCAGCCAGTGCTCTTAGCCACTGAGCCATCTCTCCAGCCCTAGAATTATTTGATGCTAGTAATAAAAAAAAACTAATTCAAACTGTCTTAAATGTGGAGCCTGACTGAATCCATCTTGAAAAGAGATTCCATTTTGCATTAAGTTTGACTCAGAGCTGACCTCCAGTTCCAGAACAACAACAAAATGTACCCGACCTTGTATTCCAGGGGTGTTCCCTAGTCATCACCAGACAGCTCACTCTGAGAAAGCACCCAAAAGGTCTAAACAAACTTTCTGATGGTCAAACTGACCTCAGCTGGTTAGTCAGTAACAGCAAGCCAATCAGAAATGGACATGACTAGCTACCCAAATGTCATCCAATCATATGATAAAGAACCTGCTTCTTTGTCTTAGTCTTTAGATAAACTTTGTACTTTTGGGTCTGGGGTCTCTCAACTCAAACTGCTATGTCAGTGAGTGTTGAGAGTACAAGCTCTGAGCTTGAATAAACAACCCTCTTGTATTTACATCGGGGTTGGCTCCTGGGTGGTCTTTGGGATCTCGAGAACTGGGCAGAACATTTGGGGGCTTGTCCGGGATCCCCAGAGTCACCAGCACTACTGCCCAGAGGTTTCAAACCGCCTGGTATGTCTCTGTGTGTCTGTCTCTGTATATATGTTTGTCTATGTACTTGTGAAAACCAAGGTGGCATTCCTGAATTTCCAGTAGACTGGTATTGACCTTTACATTTGGAGGTCCCATCAAGATCTTGGAGACCCTGAATCACCAGAAAAGACCCTGAGATGGAGGTATGAGCTCATTTTTTTGTCTAGTCTAACTTTCTGTGTATGTTGTCTATGAGACTGCTTGTCTCTGTTCTTGTTTTGTGGAAAGGTCAACTTTGGCTTGTTTTCAGGATCTGCATAAAAGTCAAGTCTGGACAGATTCACTGTTTGTGAGATGACTTGTTTTTGTTTGTGTTCTATGGTTTGGCTTCTGTTGCCTTACTTTCTGTTTTCTTCTTGGTTTGCTGAGTTCAGAAATATTCTGGTTTGTGCGTGTCAGATAATGCACAATTGGAACGCATGTGGTGCATGATCTGAGTTTGTACGTGTCAGATAATGTATTCTGTTTCTGGTTTCCCTGTGTCAGATAATTCAGGCAGCTCCCTCTGAGAAAGAAGGGGGTAGAGGTGCCTCCCTTCTTGCCCGGATCCCCAGTGGCAGTGAGGGAACGGGAACTGGTCTGGCCTAGACGGTTGTTGGATCGAGCTTGGCACTGTCTCACTGTTGTGCTGTACACTGTATAATCTATGTGATTGTTTCCTTGTTTTGGTCTCAGACTGATTTAGGCTGATATTCCAGGCTTGTTCAGGATCTGCCTGGCCAGTTGTTGTGTGCTGGTTTTATGCTTGTCTTCTTGTTTTATTTGTGACTTTCTCTGAATCCATGGAAACAACCTTAGACCTTGGCTCTCTTTCCCCTTGTGTCACACTGAGATTGATCTCCCTTCTCCTGCCCTCTGCATGCCTGGGCCAAGATGGGGAAAAAATGGGGACTCCCCGATCTTCCCCTGCCAAAATCATTGTGAGGGGACAAGGCCCTCCTCTCTGCCAGGGCAGCTCTGAAATTCCAATTGTCAGCTAACACAAAAGACTCCCTAAGGTAAAAGCTGCCTTGAGCTGGGTGAGTTATGGGGTCACCCCTCCTCTCCAGAGGCATAAATGAAAAACTAGACAGGCTAAGAGAGGTTTGCTACCATCAGGAGAGATTAAAAAGGCTCCCACAAGG
Organism: Lophiomys imhausi; assembly: GCA_907164525.1. Taxonomy (NCBI): domain Eukaryota; kingdom Metazoa; phylum Chordata; class Mammalia; order Rodentia; family Muridae; genus Lophiomys; species Lophiomys imhausi. Next base: position 4,132,587 of record CAJQZJ010010806.1, read on the forward strand.
ACAACTGCAAACACTGCAAAGTTTGCCTGTTGAAAAATGCAACAAAGATAAAAAGAAAGTTTGCTGGAGGATGTTGATATAAATAAAGGTTTGGCCATGAAAACATATGTATGTCAGAGAAAAAATGGCTTGGATTTAATTATGCTTTGTAATTGGGAATGAAAAATTGTTCAGAATGGCTAATGTCTGAGTACACCTAGATAATTAATTATTTGTACAGAAACAGATATAAAAAAAGAAAAAGAAGCTGGGTGGTGGTGGCACACGCCTTTAATCCCAGCACTTGGGAGGCAGAGGCAGGCGGATCTTTGTGAGTTCGAGGCCAGCCTGGTCTACAAAGCGAGTCCAGGACAGCCAGAGATATTCAGAGAAACCCTGTCTCGAAAAACCAAAAAAAAAAAGAAAAAAAGAAAAAAAAGAAAAAGAAAAAAAAGTCAGGGATCATTGGGGTCCCCACCAGAAAAAAAGGATGAAAAGCTTAAGCAAGTTGTGAGGGTCTGAGGATATAAATGCAAGTTATAAAAGAAAGTTTTTAGAAAGATGTCTAGGAATATGAAAAGATGTTAAGGTTTGGTAAATGCAAGTTACTATGAAAAGATATTAAGGTTTGGTAAATACAACTTACTATAAAAAGATATTAAGGTTTGGTAAATGCAAGTTAATATGAAAAGATATTAAGGTTTGGTAAATGCAAGTTACTAAGGTTGGAAAAAGGTTAGAAGATGACCAAAAATGGTTAAAGATATGTTTTGGATGCAGGCTTGCAGGCTGATAGTCAATCAAACTTGTAGTTTTGTTACAATTATGGAGCTTCTTGGTTTTGATGGTCTCTGTTCATTACTGTAGCCTCTTTTTATACTAAGAAACCAATAAATCTCATGTTTTACCAGCTGGTAGTCACCTTATTTGCAGTTATGTCAAGAAGTTATGCAGTTATTTACAAGATTAAGCTTTATTTAGCCCTGCTTTCACAGTCAAACAGAGAGTAACTAACTAGAAACAAGATCCATCTTAGATGGATATGATGGTCCTCAGACACCTCAGAGATCTGCAGAACACGACATTTAAATATTTAATATAAAAAGCTTGTTATGATAGAAATGTTAGCTCCTGACAGCATTCCTAGTTTCCTCCAAGGAAGAAAATGGACACAGAAGAACTCCACCTGAGACTTGCTTAAAGTATGACAAAGCTGGCCACTGGGCTAGACTGCCCTTTGCCTCAACAGCAGATAGCATGCTTTCCAAGCTGAATGTGCCGGACACAGACAGAGAAGTTGACTGCTGACTTTGCCAAGACAAGGTAAGAAGTCCTTCATAATTCCTTTCTCACAAAAAGTCCATCATACCTTGGTACTGGTGGCCAAAGATGGATGCCCCACAGACACAGAGGAACAATGGGATGGCTGTCAAGGTAAAGACTGTCATTTTTTATTGATTTGGAAGCCAATTGATCTTGCTTACTCAGATGATATTTATTGTTCTCAGATCCCTCATGAGTCTAATGACTATAATAATAAAAAATTTAAGTTTAACAACAAAAACCAAGGCTTCAAACACCTTCTCAGTCTACCTTGTTACCAGACTCAGAAAACAGTTAGCTTCTTCTTCCCCTTGCTATGTTACTGTTAAAGTTCCAATAAGTTGTTAGTACTAAAAGATTAGTCACAAGTTTAAGATTTTAAATCTCCTTTGGTTTAAGGATTATTCATGCTAGTAACCCAAGGCTGTTTTTCAAGTTTCTGTCATATTATAAATTTATCTTTCTGAGATCTAGTCATAAAACCTGGATTCATCTGGCACAGATCAAACAGGATTCCAGATAAGTACAACTGCCTGTTCTTAAAATGAGATTTTTCCCTTGGTCATGGGGTTCCTTACCTTCCCCAATTAGTAAACAATTTTAACTTCTGTTTCCAGTCTATGTTTGTCTCAACAGATTCTTACCTGGCTGATAGTCACTATCCTGAAATCACTTGTGGACTGCAAGCTGCTGATCCCTGGATTTCCTGGAGGCTAACGTGAACCAGTCCAACAGATATGATTACTCCCTGTCCTTCACCTGGATCAATTGACTAATCAGATGCTTTTGATAACTGCCCCATTGCCCAGCCTTTGACTAGCATTTCAGCCTTTCTGGGTCCTGATGACAACGTCCTAATGTCAGCTGGAAGTAGTTACAGAACAGAATACACCGTCCATTGTCCCACCTAACAGGATGAAATGCTATGTCAAAAGGAACTCCCTTGCATAGGCTACAAATGGATATCTATTTCTATAATGCCAACTGATATACTATTTGGGTCCTTGGTTCTGTTTCTCCTGTTTATGCTTTATGCCCTTATATGATTACTGTTTATAGTCCTTAGAACTTTGAACAGGGTTAGACCACTGACATGTTTAAAGACCCATGATTGGGTCTCTCTATGACCTAGAGAAAGGGGGAAATGTGGAGCCTGACTGAATCCATCTTGAAAAAAAATACCATTTTGTACTAAGTTTAACTCAGGGCTGACCTCCAGTTCCAGAACAACAAAAAAATGTACCCGACCTTGTATTCTAGAGGTGTTCCCTCATCATTACCAGACAGCTCACTCTGAGAAAGCACCCAAAAAGTCTAAGCAAACTTTCTGATGGTCAAGCTGACCAAAGCTGGTTAGTCAGTAACAACGAGCCAACCAGAAATGGACATGACTAGCTACCCAAATGACATCCAATCATATGGTAAAAGCTTGCTTTTTTGTCTGTGTCTGAGTCTCTATATAAACTTTGTACTTTTGGGCCTGGGGGCTCTCAACTCAAACTGCTGTGTCAGTGAGTGTTGAGAGTCCAAGCTCTGAGCTTGAATAAACAACCCTCATGTATTTACATGGGAGTTGGCTCCTGGGTGGTCTTTGGGGTCTGGAGAACCGGGCAGAACATTAAACAGTAAAGCAATTGATTAGGCCACATAACAGAAAGCCCAGAGGAGGTAGACTTTGAGACTGATTAATTCAGTGGGTCAATGCATTGCAAAGGGCCCTGTGCTTTGCATGAAAACATGACGAATTACACTGAGTTTCCAGCTGCCTACAAAGAGCAACCAGGACCACATACTTTCTTTTCCCATAGAAATGTCTCCAGTTTTGTTTTTTGTTTGTTTCATTGAGCCAGTTAGATCTCCAGATACACTTTGCCTCCTGGTCAGTAAGTAATTGCCTGGGAGATGTGGAAGTGGTTTAAGCCTGAGTTCCAGAAGAAGAGGGCACACCATAATTGTAAATACTTTCCAAAGTGTTGACGCCTCTGCCGTTATTGCAATAGCCAATTCTGAGAGGATAACATTAAAAATTTAAATCTCTGGGTATCTGATATAGTTGTTTTCCTTTTATTTCAGTCTTCATTCTTGTTTAAAAACTAAATTTGGCCAGGCAGTGTTGATGCATGCTTTTAATCCCCCAGCACTGGGGACACAGAGACAAGTGGATCTCTGAGTTCTGGCCAGCCTAGTCTATAGGGTGAGTTCCAGGACAACCAGGGCTACACAGAGAAACCCTGTCTGAAAAAGACAGACAGGCAGGCAGGCAGGCAGGCAGGCAGACAGACAGACAGGCAGTGAGACAGATGATAGACAGATAGACAGATAGATAGATAGATACATACATACATACATACATACATACATACATACATACATACATACATACATACAGAGATACAGAGATGCATAGATAGATAAAAACTAAATTTGAAAAATTAGCCAACCCACTCCAAAAGGAGACCCCAAACAAAACATATCCTGTGTTTGGTTTTGTGATAGAAGCATTTCAGCTGCTCTCCTTAAGCAGTAGTGCCTTGGAGCAAGTTGGTGAGCAATAGCTTAGGAAGCTGAACAGCCTTTGGGTACTTCCTGAGAAACCAGGAAGCAAACTGAGACTTAGAACAAAGTCTTAAACTCAATCAGCCCGAACAAGAATGTTTCATGTTTAAGTTCAAGACCTTTCATGGTGCTTTGTTCAGACATGACTTCCTGGCAGGTAGGTAACAAATGTTTCTTCCCACAGGTATCCTGCCTCTGTGGAATAGATACAAAATGCAGCCCAAACTCTTTCTCAAGTCCAGTAGACCAGAAATTATAGAGGCAGGAAACAGCTAGCTGAAGAATCACAGGTCAGTTCCCTCAATTCCAGTGTAGATTTAAGTGTACCTTGGGGGATGAGTCCTAAACACTAAGCCCAAATTTTTCTTCGAGCACAATATTTTTCTAATAATATGTTCTCTTAACATGAACATTTCAGATCCTATGTGCCTCGATCCAAACATAAAGCTTGTAACTTCTGAAGGTTAATGGGTCCCTGTGTAAAATAGAATAAACAAACACAGGGCTGTTGGGAGAATTAGAGTCGTATAGCCAGAACATCATAGATTATGTCTTATTAGTCTTTTAAAAAGATCCTTGAATTTTGTGAGGAAATATTATCATTCACTAAGCTGTGAACTGCGACCCCACTAGGGTTTCTTGGTCCTCCCAACTTAAGAGTTATTTCTCTGAATTAACTTGCTAAAAAGGACTTGCTAAAAAGGATTCAGAAGAAGACAACTTAAGGACTTAGGGAAGATCAGCCTACCGTGTCCTATCTCCAGAACCTTCCACCCTGTACACCACCACCCATCTTCATTCTTTCAATAATCATTTATTATAAATTCTAATCTACAAATTAAAAAAATAACAAAGAGAAAGCTACTATGAGGTATTCCTCTTGGAGATTCTTTCAATCCAAGGTCAGGCACAAAGTAGTGCCATCTCAGAAGAATCGCTGTAGCATTAGGAATTTAGTCATGCTGGGCAGTGGTGGCGCACGCCTTTAATCCCAGCACTTGGGAGGCAGAGGCAGGCGGATTTCTGTGAGTTCAAGGCCAGCCTGGTCTACAAAGCGAGTCCAGGACAGCCAGGGCTACACAGAGAAACCCTGTCTCGAAAAACCAAAAAACCAAAAAAAAAAAAAAAGGAATTTAGTCATATCACTTCCAAGATCTCTTAACCTAATCAATAGGTTGTTTCCTCTTGTCAACTCTGTCTTCTATCCCAGGATGTACTTGCTTAGCACCTAGAAATTTTATCCACTATGTCAATCCCAAAGTTGGAACAAGCTGTGCTTACATTATCTTCGAGCTACAGAAATAAACTGTAAGGTGGGGCCCATTCAGGCTCCCACAAAAAATATCTCTGACTACATAATCAGAGTATCTTCTTCCTGCATCCTTATGAAACCAAGGAAAACAAATTCTTTACACTTAACCTGCCTTACCTGCTCTTAATTCCAGACTAAACCCTGGAAACTTAGCCTACTTACTTCATGGACTCCTAGTTGCTTGCTTTCAACTGATTTTTAAAGTCACCGATTTCGGAGCTAACATTTGGGTCACTGTAATTGTTCAAATTTGGTCATAAACACTTAAATTACCAATTACTTCCTAACCCTTAATCGCTTTTCCCCATCCCCCTGCCCACAAATACTCCTAAACCCCATCCTCTCTGTGCTGGTTAATCTTTGCCATCAGCTTCACTAGATGGAGAAATACCTAGAGAATAGAATTAGTAAAGCAATTCTCAGTGTGAGGATGTTTCCAGAGCGGATCGTGAGGACTCTGACCTAAAAAATGGAATAATCCCTTGATGATTCACAGTATATCACAGGTTTATCAGTAGGGGGCAAAAGTAAGAAATGAAGCTACTTAGAGGAAGTAGGTTACTGGGAGCATGGCCTTGGATGCTGCCTGCTCTGGCCTCTTCCTGTACCCTCTTCCCTCTGCCTCTGCTCTGTCATGTTGCCAGCTGCCTGCTATGCTTCCTGGGGACCATGGTGAGAAGTGTTTCACCCACCGAGCTGACCCTGCCACAGCAGCCTGGTACCTCTGGAATCCTGATCCAAAATCAACAGTTCCTCCTGTCAGTTGGTCTTTTGCATCATATTGGTTGCTAATACACCCCCAAAATAGTACTGTAGGAGACTGCAACATTCTGAAGATGTTTCTTGCATAATTTGAGCTGATGTGTGTGTGTGTTAGTTGTTTTTAATTAACCAGCCCAGCCACCTTAGGAAAGCTATGAGTGTTCCCCAGAGAGTAGGCCCAACAAAAACAGACACACAGGTGAAGGGATTGAGTCCTTCTGAGGGCTCAGCAGACTCGAGGGCTGTGGTGATCTGAATGCTGGTGTCCTTTCAAAATTTGTGTGTAGGCCGGGCGTGGTGGCACATGCCTTTAATCCCAGCACTCAGGAGGCAGAGGCAGGTGGATCACTGTGAGTTCAAGGCCAACCTGGTCTACAAAGTGAATCCAGGACAGCCAGAGCTGTTACACAGAGAAACTCTGTCTTGAAAAACAAAACAAAACAAACAAACAAACAAAAATAGTGTGTTGAAAACCTGACTTCCAACAGAAGTGTTAAGAGATGAGGCCTTTAGGAAGTAATTAGGTCATGGGGGCTCTGCCTTCACGAATGGGATCAGTATCTTTATAAAAGAGATGTGACAGGGTTCATTTGCCTCTTCCACTGAGTGAATATTTTGGAACAAGGTCCTGTTCTGCCTGGCTCAAATATGCCCATCACTGAAACGAGTTTTGTCAAAAAAGGATGATCCCAAAGGCATCCATGTATGAAGATGGAAGAGCAAAAAAAAAAAAAAAATTTATTTATTTTTTTAGGTTTTTGGAGACAGGGTTTCTCTGTGTATCCTTGACTGTTCTGGACTCACTCTGTAGACCAGGCTGGCCTTGAGCTCTGCCTCCCAAGTGCTGGGATTAAAGGCATGCCACCACACCCAGCAATTACAGACAGCTGTGAGCTGCCGTGTGGGTGCTGGGATTTGAACCCGGGTCCTTTGGAAGAGCAGTCAGTGCTCTTAACTGCTGAGCCATCTCTTCAGCCCAGGAAGAGCAAATTTTATGTCTGCCTCCCCGAGTGTTAGAGTCCACGTGAAGGTGTTTGGCTCTTTAAAGAAGTAAAGGATGTGCTCTGGAGTTTGAGGCCTCTCTGCATTACAGAGTGAGCTTAAAGTCTATCTGGGCAGTTTATGAGAGTCGAACATCGGCCCAATCTTCGGTATCATAAGACAAGGAAAGGAAAGCGATGCCAGAAAGTGATTTTAGAAAACCAATGTCAGGAACAGATTTACCTTCCTCAGACTTCGGAGCAGCATGGGTCCTGGGATTTTAGCCAACAAGTTCACCCCAGCAACGGAGATGGAAACCTGGTGAGGACGGCTCTTAGCAACGTTTGTTGTTGGGCATTGCTCACAGGGTGGGACTTGGTGATGTTTGGGGCACAGGCTGAGGAAGGCTTGTACAGAGAACAAAACATCAGGTTAGACAGCTACACCGATAGGGTCAGAAACGCAGGGCAGCAGAAGGTAGCCTGTACTATTTCACGCGCATGTTCCAATCACCAAGAGCTTTCAATCACCAACCTTGCTGCAGGAGCAGGACTTTGCAGTCTAAGGAATAAGACCCAACACGCTGCTTTGCAAGACTGTCCATAGGTCACAATTGCACAGGTGAGGCCACAGCCCAGGCTGGGGAGCAGGGGTCAGCCTGAAGCCACCCGTCTATGGTGATCATGACCAGATCTCAGTAGCATTTGACCAGAAAATTTGTTTCCTTGTGGTTTCATGAATTATCTACCCAAGAGACTCTAGCAGCGGACATTAATGCTTTGCCCTCCCCACAACACCCCCCAATCCCGCCCCAACCCCCACCCCCACGCTCCCCATTCATTAGCTTCTACTGGTCTGCTTCCTCTTTCCAAATTGTCCCTGCTTTCCAGCGTTGTTTGTTGTTGTTGTTGTTCTGTTTTGCTTTTTGTTTGGTTTGGTGTATGTTTTGGTTTGGAAGGTTTTGTTTTGTTTTTTCGAGACAGAATTTCTCTGTGTAATAGCCCTGGCTGTCCTGGACTCCCTTTGTAGACCAAGCTGGTCTTGAACTCATTGAGATCTGCCTACCTCTGCCTCCCGAGAGCTGGGATTAAAGGCGTGTGCCACCACGCCTGGCGCTTTTTGTTTTTTTTTTTTTTTAATTTAGATTCAACATGAAAGGGAATATGTAAAATCTGTCTTTCTGGGTGTGGCTTTGTTGCCGCAGCATGTTGGTTTTCAGTTCGATCCATTGTCCAATAAACAGCATGATTGCATTCCTCTTCATGGATAAATACTACTCCATTGTATTTACATAGCCTTCAATTTCTTTATCTTTTTCCATGTTGGTGGACAGTTAGGCTTATTTCATATCTTGACTATTGTAAAAGGTGCCCAAACAAACACGGTTGCATTAGTATGTCTAGCAGATGCTTAGTTAGATTCCTTCAGGTATATAATTAGTCATAATCATATGGTAATTTTTTTAAATTTTTATTTATTTATTTATTTATTTATTTATTTATTTATTTATTTATTTATTTGAGACAGGGTTTCTCTGTGTATAACAGCTCTGGCTGTCCTGGACTTGCTTTGTAGACCAGGCTGGCCTCTAACTCACAGAGATCCGCCTGCCTCTGCCTCCCAAGTGCTGGAATTAAAGGCGTGCGCCACCACCGCCTTGCAATCGTATGGTAATTTTATTTTTAGCTTTTTAAGGCACCTCCATACTGATTTCCATGGTGGATTCATTATCTTACACTCTCAACAACAGTTCCTTTACTAGTGTTTACTGTTAGTTACCTTTCTCTTCCCTCCCTCCCTCCCTCCTTCCCTCCCTTCCACTCTCCCTCTTTCTCAGTTAGTCTCACTCTGTAGCCTGCCTAGCTAATGCTAGGCTTAAAGGTGTTCACCACTATGCCTGTCCCTATTAAACACTTTTTAGATCTTGTCTTTTGATAATTGTCTAATCCTTTTCCCCTTTATTGATTGGATTATTCTTTTGGATTTTTTTTATTAAAGACTTAATATAGTCTAAACATTAATCCTCTGTTGGGTGAAGTTCTGATAAACATTCCCCTCTAATCTATATGCTTCCCCTTTCCCTTGCTGCATCATTGGCTGTGCAGAGCTTTTTAATCACACAATCCCATTTGTCAATTCTTTTTATTAAGTTTTGTTTAGATTTCTTCATTTTATTTTACGTGTGTGCATCTTTGGCCTACATGTATGTCTGTGTGCTTATGTGCATGCCTGGTGCACACAGAAGTCAGAGGAGGGCAACCGATGGTTGTGAGCCATCACGTGGGGGCTGGGAACCAAATCTTGGGTCCTCTCCAAGAGCATCAAATTCTCTTAAGTGCCTTCTGAGAGGTGGGATCCCAGGATATATACTTGGCAAATATCCTCTTTCTTGAGTTCATCAATGACCCATCACATATTCAAGACTATGCTTGTTAGCCAGATGTGGTAGCTCATACCTGTAGTCCCAGCACGTGGAGACTGAGTCAGGAGAAATGCTACATGGTAAGTTCTAGGACAGTCTGGGCTACAGAGTAAGACCTTGTCTCCAAAAAAAGAAAAGAAAGTATATTGCTCATTCTTTATGTATTCTTTTTTTTTCAAGACAGGGTTTCTCTGTGTAGCCCTGGCTGTCCTGGACTCACTTTGTAGACCAGGCTGGCCTCGAACTCGCAAAGATCCGCCTGCCTCTGCCTCCCAAGTGCTGGGATTAAAGGCGTGCGCCACCACCGCCCTGCTCTTTATGTATTCTTATAGTTTCTGCATTTGCCTTGCCTCTTATTTCTAGTTTTATTCCATTATGATCTGATATAATAAAAAGCAATTACTTCAATTTTGTTGTATCTGTTAATACTTGTGGCCTAAAAGATGTTATTTTAAAGAAATTTTATGGGCTATTGAAAAGAAAATGTATTCCACAGATGTTAAATAAAATAATTTACAGATGTCTCTAAAGTCCATTCTATCCAAGATGCATTTTTTACTCTAGAGCTTCATGCCTTTTAGTCTGGATGGTCTCTTTCCTGGTGAGAGATTATTAAAGTCCCCACTATTATTATATCTGTGCCTATCTGTCAAATTTAACAATAGGGATGGAGAGATGCCCCATCTATTAGGAGCGCATGCTGCATAACTATGAGGACCAGAGTTCAGATCCCCAAACCCAGGTAACAAACAAGGTTATCTAGCACATTCCTTTAACCTCAGCTCTGAGCAGACACAGGAGGGTGACTGGGGTTTGCTGGCTCCCAACCCAGATAAGAAAACATAAAGCCCACATTCAGGGAAAGATCCTGCCTCAAAGGAATAGAGAGTGACAGAGGGCCCTCAAGGGGTACAGATACCGACACACACTTATGCACATGCATACACACACACACACACACACACACACACACACACAATAAATCTTTTAAAAGATATGAAACACAACAAAAAGTAGGCAAGATAAATAAGATGAAAGCATAAAAGACTGAAAAAAAAAGGAAAAAGGAAGCCAGGAATGGTGGCTTACATCTGTAATTCCAGCACAGAGGAAGCTACATTGTCTCCAAAAAGAAAAGAAAAGAAAGTGTATATTGCTCATTCTTTATGTATTCTTATAGTTTCTGCATTTGCCTTGCCTCTTATTTCTAGTTTTATTCCATTATGATCTGATATAATAAAAAGCAATTACTTCACTTGGCCAGCATAGTCTGTAGAGAGAGTCTTGTTTTAAAATCTCTGAAAGTGAGTGAGACCCTATCTCAAACAAACACCCCAAAATGGGCTACAAATAAACCTTAGTAGCAGAATGCTTGCCTGGCATTCACAAGGCCCTCCTGGATGGCTGGCTGTTTTAATTATTATATTGCTCTAAAAGGGGGAGGAGTCTAAACATACTTGAAGTATATGCTTTTAAAAGGGGATTTTAGAAATTTTAAAAAACAAAGAGGACAATTGACAGCAGAGGCTTCTTTCTGGTCCTCTGTTTCTGGTGTCTATAAGTCAAAGGGGGGCTGGAGAGGTGGCTCAGAGGTTAAGAGCACTGGCTGTTCTTCCCAAGGTCCTGAGTTCAATTCCCAGCAACCACATGGTGGCTCACAGCCATCTACATTGAGATCTGCCTGGGCATATATGTAGAGCAAATACTGTATACATAATAAATAAATAAATGCTTTAAAAAAAAAAAAAGTCAAAGGGTGGTGGGTGTCAGCCACCACCGCCCAGCAACTCTAAAGCCTTTTCAACACCCCGATGATGGGACTCTATAATGTAGTTCCTCATGTTGTGATGACTCCCCTTGCCCAACCATAAAATCATTTTCCTTGCTACTTCATAACTGTAACTTGGCTACTGCTATGAATCATAATGTAAATATCTGTGTTTTCTGATCATCTTAGGCAACCCCTGTGAAAGCCCCCAATAGGGTCTTGACCCACAGGTTGAGACTTTTCCTCTCTGCCATGTTTTGTTCCCATCTTCTTTCTGTAGATTAATGCTGCTCAGCAGAAATAGAGTGTGAACCACAAGTATTAAGTCTCTGTGAGTATTTATCAGGAATGCTAAAAAAAAAGTTAAAAATCACACATGAGACTTATTTTAAAAATTAAAGTTAATTAATTTTAATATGCTTAATTTAAATCAATTGATCAAGACTATGAAGCCAGGATGGAGGCTCACATTTACAATCCCAACACAAGAGCACAGAGAGAACACGAGAGCACAGAGGCAAGGAGGATTACCATGATTCCAGGCCAGCCTGGGCTACATAGTTAATAATAGGCCAGCCTGGGCTATATAATAAGATCCTATTTCAAAAGGCAAAAGGAAGGAATTATAATTTAATATGCAATCAACAAAGGAAATTGTTAGTGAGTTATGTACATCCCGAGGTTCACATTAGGTTTCAGACCAGGTGTACATTTTAAACATAGTGTGTGAATTTCATTTCTTTTTTCTTTTAAGTTTTCAAATTTATTATGTATACAGTGATCTGTCTGCATGTATGCCTGCAGGCCAGAAGAGGCCACCAGATCTTGTTATATTTGGTTATGAGCCACCATGTGGTTGCTGGGAATTGAACTCAGGACCTTTGGAAGAACAACCAGAGATCTTAACCTGTGAGCCATCTCTCTAGCCACGGTAAATTTCGTTTCTAAGGAGACACATTTCAAGTGCTCAATAGATTTAGAGGTGTCTAGTATTAGTTATTAAGTGTGTGTTTTATTATAAACCACATTATACCCCAAAGGAACCAGATTTTTTTTGTTTTTTTTTTTTTTGTTTTGTTTTGTTTTTCGAGACAGGGTTTCTCTGTGTAACAGAACCCTGGCTGTCCTGAACTTGCTTTGTAGACCAGGCTGGTCTCAAACTCACAGAGACCTGCCTGCCTCTGCCTCTCGAGTGCTGGGATTAAAGGTGTGTGCCATCACGTCTGGCTGGAAGCAGAATTTTTAAGTGGTGGAGAATACCACTCTCCTTGCAGAGTGGCACTTTCAAGTCATCTACCTCATTTTTCTCAACTGTAAAGTGGGCATAATAAGAGTATTTCTATCATGGTCGTTGTAAAGATGGAATTAGGAAGGCAGAAGCAAGAGGATCAGGAGGTATCACAGGTCAGCCTGTGCTACACAGTGAGTTCTGGCTTTGCCTAAACTTGGCTACAGAGTAAGAACCTGTTTCAAAAATCAAAACAATTAGTGAATATGAGGAAAGAAACTTTCAGCTTTTAACATAAGCATCAAAGTATGTAAACACAAGCTCTAAACTCCGAGTCTGCAGTGGTTAGCACTTACCAATAATGTATTAGTTCATTATACTATTAGTGCTTCTAAATGATGCTCCTCCGGCACAGAGACTTCTGCAACACTGATGCTTCCTCCCTTGCTGTCCTAGGGCGAGTTTGTAGATGACGGGACTGAAACACACTTCAGTGTTGGGAACCATGACTGCTACATTAAAGCTGTCAGCAGCGGGAAGCGGAGAGAAGGGATTATCCATACGCTCATTGTGGACAATAGGGAAATCCCAGTGCTCCCTCAGTGAAGGCTCCTTAGTGAGTTCTGAACTGAAGAGGTGACATCAGACTGGCTAAAAGTAATTAAATGTGCTCAGTGTGAGCTTATCAGTAGATTTAGTCTGCAATGTTTTTATTTTTATCTTTTGTTACTTGAAACTGTAATATTCACTTTTTTCAATGGTGTAAAAATGTTTTAAATTTAAATGGAAAGTAATCTAGGGACTCAAACCAAGAGCATTGCAAAATTATAACCTTCACTGCAGTACAGCCTATAAAATCTGTGCTGTTACTCTGTTTCTACAAATGAACACCTCTTCATATTTTTTTCTCCTGTGCAGATAGGTTGCCTCTACATTAAGGCAGTTAGTTCATAACGATATATCCAGTTTAACTGGAAAAGATAATTTCTTTTTCTGACTGAAAACATCAAATAGTGTCACGTAACAATTTAATTAAAATTGCGTTTCTAAAATTGTCATTATTTTACTTGATTAATACCATGATAACAAAAATACGAGAAGAAAAATGGCAACCCTGTTTACATCTGTTATGTTATGTTTACATATGTTATGTTAGGCTCTTGGTGAGCCTAAGAGTCTGTTGATGTCACCTGCAGGACCAATGCCTCTACATTACTGGCGTCCTAGCTCTGTGGTAACCTGCCACTTCCTTTGCTCCAGCACCTGAGGGCACAGTAAACCAGGAGACGGGCATGGCCGGACTCTCAGGTGAAGGTCTTCTGAGGGTCAACCACCCCCATTACCACTACCATAGACCCATCTCTTACTGCTTGTTATGGATTTCATCACCATGACTTGTAACCAAGAGATTTCATATGTGACCCCAGCCACTTGGCTTCATGGTGGCCATGTCATACATAAAGAAAAGAACTTTACTGTGAAAACCCCAGACACCACCAGACTGGATGCATCTTCAGGTGGGATTCCATAAATCAGCACTTAACTACCTTTTAGTTCAGCACCAGTGTGGGTGTCTCTGTGACAGAGTGGAGGTCCCCAAGGCAAACTCTGGAAGAGGCCGTACGGAAGTGCTCCAGAGTGGTCTGTTTCCCTGCTGATCTTTGTGAATCTTTTGGATATTTGGGAGCGGAAACAAGAGGCTTTGTTCTTGTGGCTGCTCGAAGGAGAAAAGACCTTTACAGAGAGAGCAGTTCCATGATACTCTTAGTCACACACTGAGGAGTTTCTGAAGAGCAGTATAGCCAGGGATAGCAACGTCTTCTATGCAGACAAATGAACAGTAGAAGTTAATTCCTCTTCCACCAGGAAGCCCCCGTAAGAGCATGCAGCCTGCTCACAGATGTGCTGAACTCTGCATTGTGTAAGAGCCCGGACCCGAATGGGTAACCCTCAGT
>CAJQZJ010010806.1:4146882-4172508 GCA_907164525.1 Lophiomys imhausi
TCACAGATGTGCTGAACTCTGCATTGTGTAAGAGCCCGGACCCGAATGGGTAACCCTCAGTGTGCCTCCTTTGTATTATCGCAGTTTGGGTGGGGTGAAGAATCATTGCTTCTTGCTAAGTGGATTGTTTTCATTGCCTGCTGCTTCCATTTTCATACTTGAGCACTGAGACTTTAAGTGGAATCTATGGAATTAGGAATTAGACTTCAGAGTTTTTTTAAAATCATTTATGTACCTTTGTTTGTTTGTTTCTAATTTTTGGTTTTTCAAGACAGGGTTTCTCTGTGTAACAGAGCCCTGGCTGTTCTAGATTCGATTTGTGGACAAGGCTGGCCTTGAACTCATAGGGATCTCCCTGTCTCTGCCTCCCATGTGCTAGGATTAAAGGCATGCCCTGCCCATGCCTAGCTCTGTACCAATTTTTAAAAAATTTTCCTAGCCATGTTGAGTGTTTTTGAACTAAATTTATACGGCTCAAATGAACTGCCCTCTGTCGTGGAAGTCATATATGGAGCATGAGACTCCTTCTAAACATTTCAACCAATGCACCCTTAAACAATTTATATAGGAATTTAAGAAATAGGATCACAGCCAGGCCTGGTGCACATGCCATTGATCCCAGGACTCAGGAGGCACAGGAAAGTGGATCTCCATGAGTTTGAGGCCACCCTGATCTCATGGTGAGTTCTAGGCCAGTCAAGGCTACATAATGAGACCTTGTCTCAAAACCAAACAAGCAAGATGGCAGAGGAGGAGAAGATGAAAAAGAAGACAATGACAAAAATGGAGAAGAGCAAGAAGAAAGCAGAGAAGGAAGGGGTATTTGGTGAGGGAAGAGAGTCAGTGCAGGGGTGGGGTGCGCACAAGGAAATGGGAGAACCAAAGGAAAACAAAGTACAATGACATTTAGGCATAAAAATGCCATAACAAAACCCATTACTTTGTATGCTAATTAAAAAGAAAAGAATCCAGTTTGTTGAGGGAAGGTCTAATATCATTGCTTCTGATAGGTTGAATTCAATGCTGAGATCTGGTTACTGCCCCTTCTGAGGCATTCTCTTGATTGGTTAATAAAAGTTGCTCATGGCCAATTAGCTGGGCAGAAAGAGTATAGGAAGGTGGGACTTCCTGAGATCAGAACAGGAACTCTGGGCACACACAGAGATTCTCTTTCCACCAAGAGACACAGAAGGAGACAGACCTCTGGAGAACACTGGAAGGTAATCGCAGGCACATGGTGGTTTGAGATTAGGTGATCCTGGTTAACTTAGAGTAGCTAATTGAGAGTCTGCCCAGCTAAGGGCTAAGCATTAAAACATTAAAAGGTCTTGGTGTGTTTAATTATTGGGGAAAAGACTACGGTGGCTTATAGGCCCTCAGTCCAAGCAGTCCCGGGCCATTGGACTTCCAGACTTCCGGACTCCCCTCGAGCCCAGGCGAAGCTCCCGCCAAGCTGCTGGTAATTCTACTGGCCTAATATAACAACTTATATTAATTAACAGAGTTTAGGTTACAGGTGGCGTAGGCCACCCTTGGTCCTGGGGTTCTTTCTCCAGGATAAGTTCGACAACCGGTTAAGGCACATGGGCCAGGCCGCCCGCTCCTCTGCCAAGGTGCCGGCTACTCAGCCAGCCTAATATTACAGTTTATATTTACTAATAAGTACAATAATTAATTAATTTGCAGTTTCACCAGTTAGCTACTCTGGCCGCATTCCAGGTACTCAACAGTCACCGGTGGCCAGTGGCTGGTACTGTGGATGATACAGCTGCAGACTATGCCATCATCACCCCGAGTTTGTCTAGACAGTGCCTCGGGCTTTGGGAGCTGCTTGAGAAGGGTTGAAATTCAGGGTTTCCATACATCATCTCCCACACCCTTTAATATGTTACAAGAAACTGACATAGTTCCAAGAGAAACTGGGCAGACATGAGCCAGACACAAGTTCCAATACCAGTAAGAGGAACTCAGAGTCAAGAGACAAGTGAGAATGATGGCTTGGACAGGTCTAAGCTAAGGGGCCAGCATACGTGATGACAAGGGGACACATGAAGAGCCCTTACCACTTGTTTTCTCTAATTTCATTTATTTTGATGTCTTTACAACTGTCAGCTCAAAATACTACCTTTACCAACATTCTCCCCCCACCCCCGTGTGTGTATTTTTGTGAATGTGTATGTATGTGTTGCTGGGCATCCAGCCCATGACATCATGCATACAAGGCGAAGCACTTGTATAATTCCAACTATTATATCCCCAGTCCCTATCAAAACTTTTGTGTGTGACAAAGTCTCATCATACCCCAAGATGATCCTGAATTCTTGAACCACCAACCTCTGACTCCCCAGGACTGGGATTACAGATGTAGAGCACCACACCTGCATCAGAACATTCATAAAAATAATTAGTACTGTGGACATGGCTCCGTGAGTGAAAGCTTTTGCTTTACATTCACAAGGACCCGTGTTCAGTCCCCAAGAACTCACGCAGAAATGTCACTGTATTAATTAGGTTTCTTTTTTTGTTTGTTTGTTTTTCGAGACAGGGTTTCTCTGTGTATGTCTGGCCATTCTGGAACTCACTCTGTAGACCAGGCTGGCGTTGAACTCACAGAGATCCTCCTGCCTCTGCCTCCCAAGTGCTGGGACTAAAGGCATGCGCCACCACCGCCCGGTTAACTAGATTTCTTAAAGGAACAAAACTGATTGAACGTGTGTGTGTGTGTGTGTGTGTGTGTGTGTGTGTGTGTGTGTGTATACATGTATATATGTATACACACATATGGAATTTATTAGTCTGACTCATGGGATGTGGTCTGATTAGTCTAGCAATGGCTGTCTGACTATGGAGAAGCATAGAATTCCACGGTTGTTTGGTCCACAAAGCTGGATGTCTCAGCTTCCTCAATCAGCATTTAAATCCTTGAGGATTCCTGGAGAGTTGCACATCTTCAGTCTGTGCTGGCCTCCTAAAGAAGCTGGATTTAATACTGGCCACAGAAACAGGATAGATGAACTTGCCAGAGAAAGTGAGGGCAAGAAGCCAAAAGAAACTTTCTTTCTTCCATGTCTTTCTTGTATGTGGGTTGCCACCAGAAGCTATGACTCGGATTTAGGATGGGTCCTCCTGCTTAAAATAATATGATTAAGAAAATCCCTCAGGCTGGAGAGATGGCTCAGAGGTTAAGAGCACTGGCTGTTCTTCCAAAGGTCCTGATTTCAGTTCCCAGCACCCACATGGTGACTCACAGCCACCTACAACGAGATCTTGTGCCCTCTTGTGGAGTGCAGGCATACATGCAGGCAGAATACTGAATACATAATAAATTAATTAATTAAAAAAAAAAGAAAATCCCTTATTGCCAAGCAGTGGTGGCACATGCCTTTAATCTCAGCACTTAGGAGGCTGAGGCAGGCAGATCTCTGAGTTTGAGACCATCCTGGTCTTCAGAATGAGTCTCAGGACAACCAGGGCTGCACAGTGAAAGAAAGTCCCTCACAGGTATGCCCAGCAGCTTGGGTTTTATTGATTCTAGATGTAGTCAAGTTGACAACGAAAATTAGTCATCACAGTCAGTGTGCTGGTACATTTGAAATCCAGTGCCAGGGAGATGGAGAAGTCAGGAGGGAGGTTCCCTGGGGCACATCATCCAGCCAGTCTAACCTAATGGATGAGCTCCAGGGCAAAGAGAGATCCTGTCTCAAGAGAGGCTGACAATGTTCCCAAGAATGACACCGGAGCTTCTCTTCTGGCCTGTATACACAGGCACACACACACACACACACACACACACACACACACACTTGACCATGTATACTCACATACTGTCTCACACACTGAAACATCTACAAGTTAATCAGGGTGGCATGTGCTGGTAAAATCTCAGTACTCTATAGAGGAGGAGGTAAGAGGATCGAGGGTACAGGTTATCCTTGGCTACATATTAAAGGCAAGGACAACCTGGGATACATGTGAACCTCTTTCAAACAAATTTACCATGAAAACCAACTGCTGTCTACCCTTTGCTTCACCGCCCAAGGAAACCAGGAGAAGAATAAAGTCCAAAGCTGAGGGATATTAAACTCAGCTGCATTTGTTTTTGAGTCTTTGCATATTATGGTTTGTTTTCTTTTTTCTCTTAATGGCCATATTCTTTTCTGGTACAAAAATATTTTACATCACATCCAAAACAACAATTTAAAGAAAATAACATTTTGTGTTGAACTCTAGCTCTTAGAATCAAAGCCTGTAATTTTTTTTTTCATTCAAGTCTCATGCAGCTCAATGCACACCAGGACAGTTTGATTGCATCTTTCTGCGATCAACACTGTAGCAATGTAGTTTTGATTTTACTGGTGACTCATGTTTCAGTTTTGTTTTTAATGAAAAGCAGCGTGTTGATGTGGATGTGGTAAATACTAGACCTGAAATCTGCCACAGCATGAATTCGAAGATAATGAAATTGTAGACAAACCATACAAAAACCTCAAAAGTCTAGTTGTATAATCCCAGCACGGGGGGTGGGCATGGGGGCTAGCCCAGAAGTATTGCTACAAATTCAAAGCCACCTACATAGTGAGAACTTACTTCAAAATACCGACAACCACAGTAACAACTAGTTTTCAAAATGATCAATGATCTCAAAGAAGATTAACACACACAGTTGACAGTCTGGAATGTAACTCAGTTGGTTAAATGCATACCTACCATGCACAAAGTTCTAGTCTTCAATCCTCAGCACCACACAAAAACATGTAGGGGTGGGGCTGGAGATAATGCTCAGTGGTTACTGCTTGCCCTTCCAGAGGACCGGGGTTCAATTCCTAGCACCCACATGGCAGCTCACAACTGTCTATAACTCCAGTTCCAGGGGATCTAACACCCTCACACAGACACACATGCATGCAGGCAAAACATCAATGCACATAAAATAAAAATAAATAATTTTTAAAAAACATGTGGGCTGGAGAAGATGACTCATCGGTTAAGAGCACTGACTGAGCCGGGCAGTGGTGGCGCACGCCTTTAATCCCAGCACTTGGGAGGCAGAGGCAGGCGGATCTTTGCGAGTTCGAGGCCAGCCTGGTCTACAAATTGAGTCCAGGGCAGCCAGGGCTACACAGAGAAACCCTGTCTCGAAAAACCAAAAAAAAAAAAAAGTAAAAAAAAAAAAGAGCACTGACTGCTCTTCCAAAGGACCCTGGTTCCAGTCCCAGCACCCACATGGCAGTCCACAGCTGTCTGTAACTGCTGGGCAAGGTGGCGCACGCCTTTAATCCCAGCTGTGGGGAGGCAGAGGCAGGTGGATCTCTGTGAGTTCAACCCAACCTGGTCTACAAAGTGAATCCAGGACAGTCAAGGATATACAGAGAAACCCTGTCTCCAAAAAATCCTAAAAAAGAGAAAGAAAAAAATAATTTTAATTCACTTTGAGGGATTTTTTGAGATGGCATGGGGAACAGGCTTCCTCCTCTTAGGGACATCATCAGATGGATGCTTTACCCGGCTCTGAGCTAGCAAGCTTTCACCTCTGCATCTGGCTCCCCAGTCTTTATTGATAAGATTAAACAATTGAAGCTTTGTTACAAACAACATTTGGGGTCTGGCATGGTGGCTCAACGCCTTTAATCCCAGCACTCGGGAGGCAGAGGCAGTCAGATCTCTGTGAGTTTGAGGCCAGCCTGTTCTATGAAGTGAGTCCAGGACAGCCAGATATACACAGAGAAACGCTGTCTCGAAACCTCCCCCACGAAAAACAAAAACCAAAACAAACAAACAAAAACCAGACCAACATTTGGCCCTCTAACATGTGGCACAACCACACAGAGAAATCACATCAGCTGTGGACAAACTGAGATGCCATCAAATTTGGTCTCAAGATGGCTACTGTTCCTCCACACATGACATCACCATTCCAAAGGAAGAAAGAACCCACAAAAAGGCATGAATAAATATTACTTTTTATAACTTTCACTGGAAGATTTCACCCAGTGATCCATCTGTTGGCTAGATAATGGTTAAAAAAAAAAAAAGAAAGAAAACAAGTGAGAATTCTTGTCACTTGTTCTCAGCAATGTCAAATTAACTAACAGTTAACAAGTTTTACCCAAAATAGCTAACAGGAAGGACTTTAAATATTTCCAACACAAACAAATATGGTATCTGAGGTAATGGATCTGTCCATTCTTCTGAATGAATTGTTACTCAATGTATGGAAATATCATGCCACACTCCGTTAATATGTCCAATTACCACGTGCAAATTAAAGTAAAAAAAAAAACTGAAATCTTGTGTGGTAGTGGTACATGCTTTTAGTTACAGCACTTGGGAGACTGCAGAAAGATGTCCAGCTTGGGCTAGGTACTAAGACTGTCTCAAGTAGGAGGAGGAGAAGGGAAAATTTGATGAATGAAAAGGAAAAGAAAAGAGGCCGTGAAAGGCTACCTTTCTGAATTACTGACCCCAGGGAAACTACTCAAGTAGGGCCATTCTATGGTAGAAGAAGCCTGTGGTCATTTCCACACAGAGATAAGAGGAGGAGCTTAGGGGTGGGTGAAGCTGAATATCTGCAAGCCTGGACAGGGTTTGGTGGAGCACAGCAGCTCCTGGAGAGATTATCTTAGAGAAGCATTGAAGGAGAAAGAAGAGGAGAAAAAAAAGCCAAAACAATTAAGCTGACTAATAACCCATAGCCCAAAATTCAGAGAATTTTAATCTCCTCCAGTAAAGGCCAGCCTCTTCCCCAACATTTGATTCCTAATTTTACACCCAATTACTAGCTTTGCAGACCGGACTGGTCTTGAACTTCTGATGATCCTCTGCCTTCCCGTACTGAAACTACAGTCACGCACCACCATACCTAGCAGCTCTAGCTGTGTTTTGCACTAACATTCTTTCCTGAGGGTGGTTAATAATTGCCAACTTGACAGCATCTAAAATCACCTAGGGAAAAAAGTAAAAAGACTACCTAGGAGACCAACCTCTTGGCATGTCCATGAGGAAGTTTATAGAATGGCTTGATAGAGGTGTGAAGACTAGCCCTAAATGTGCACCGGGCTAGATTGAATGAAAAATGAGAAACCAAGATATGCACCAGTAGTCATTTCCCATTGCTTCCTGACTGGGTACAATGTGACCAGATACCTCATGCTGTCTCTACTCTCTTAGTGTTTTATTGCTGTGAAGAGACACCATGACCACAGACAGTAACTCTCTTTGTTTTGTTTTGTTTTTTGAGACAGGGTTTCTCTGTGTATCCTTGACTGTTCTGGACTCACGCTGTAGACCAGGCTGGCCTTGAACTCACAAAGATCCTCCTGCCTCTGCCTCCCAAGTGCTGGGATTAAAGGCGTGCACCACCACCGCCCGGCGACAGTAACTCTTATAAAGGAAAACATTTCATTGGGGCTAAACAGTTCAGAGGTTTTAGTCCATTGCCAGCATGGCAGGAAGCATGGTGGCAAGCATGGTAAGACCTGGTGCTGGAGAAGTAAGTAGCTGAGAGTTCCACATCTGGGCTGGCAGGCAATTGGAAGAGAGAGTGACACTGGGGTAGAGGGAAGATGAGGGGAAGGAAATGGTGGAAGTGAGGATGGGGCTTCTGCTTCTAACACGAACTTTAAAAGCTACTTTGGGGGCTGGAGAAATGGCTCCGTGGTTAAGCCCTTGCTGCTGTTCTGGAGAACCCGGGTTCAGTTCCCAGCGCTCACATTAGCGGCTCACGCTCGCCTGTAACTCCAGCTCTCATGCTCCCCTCTGGCTTCTGAAGGCCATGTACATATGTGTGTGCATAATCTCACACTAAGATACACATGCACACACGATCAAAAATGTAGGGGATAGAGAGATGGTTCATTTGTTAAGAATACTGGCTGCGTTGGGTGTGGTGGCACACACCTTTAATCCCACCACTGGGGAGACAGAGGCAGGTGGATCTCTGTGAGTACAAGGCTAACCTGGTCTACAAAGTGATTCTAAGACAGCCAGGGTTGTTATACAGAGAAACACCTTGTCTTGAAAAAACAAACAAACAAAAAAAGTACTGGCTGCTCTTCCAGAAAAACTGGGAACTGTATCCCCAGTTCCAGGGGATCTGGTGCCCTCTTTTGGCCTCCAAAGTGACCCTGGATGGACATAGTGCAGAGATATAAATGTAGGCAAAACCATACACATAATCATCTAAATAAAAATAAGTACAACTTAAAAACTTTTTGTCTCCTGTCTTTCACAATCCAACGGGACAAAGCACATTTATCTTATGTCCTTGCACACTACACACAAGCCAGTTCGGGTCCATGATCCCAGAGAAAACAGAAATAAGGGTGAGTCACCTGACAGCCCTACATTTCTACGAAGTTGGACTCTAGAGCCTGGAGCAGGGAGAATTGTTCTCAGCAGACCATGACTGTCTCAGGGAGCTGAGAAGAAACAAGAATTCAGGAAGTCTGAGAACCTGGATATGGTGAGTCAGAATCCCAAAGAGGAAGGAGCTAAGCAGAAAGGGAACTCAAGGAGCCGTGGTTAAGGACACTTGTTCTTGCAAAGAACCAGGATTTCGGTCCCTGCATCCTTATGGTGGGTCTCAACCATCTGTAACTTCAGTTGAAGAAAATCTAAAGCTATCTTCTGACTTCCTCAGGCAACAGAGACAAACATGGTGGACATATATACATGCAGGCAAAACACTCATACACATAAAATAAAATAATCCTTTGTTGTTGTTGTTGTTTGAGATAAAGTCACATCATGTCACTGTGGCTGTCCTGAAAGTCACTGTGTAGATGAGGCTAGCATAGAATTTACAGAGATTTACCTCTGCCTCCCAAGTGCTGGGATTAAAGGCACATGCCACCATACTTAGCTTTTTTGTTTGTTTGGTTGGTTTTTGAGACAGGGTTTCTCTGTGCAGCCCTCGCTGTTCTGGACTCACTTTGTAGACCAGGCTGGCCTCGAACTCACAAAGTTCCACCTGCCTCTGTCTAAGGCATGCACCACCAAGCACCACCACACCTAGCCCACCCCTAGATTTTGAAAAAAAAAAAAAACTAAAGAAAAGAAACTCCAGAAATCAAGTAAGCCCCTACAGCTCATGGATCTGTACACACCTTGAGTTTGCTCCAGTGAGCATGGATAGTCCTTAATGATCACTCTCAAAATTCAACAGCAATGTTAAAATAATAATAACAATAAAATGTTGCATTTTGGCTGTGCCTGGTGGTGCAGGAGGCAGAGGCAGGCATCAGATCTCTGTGAGTTCAAGGCCACCCTGGTCTATAGAGTGAGTTCCAGGATAACCAGGGCTACAGAGAGAAACACTGTCTCGAAAAAACAAAAAGCAAACAAACAAAAAAGCTCCATTTTAGTAACAGAGATGAAGTTGGCACAGGTCACTGGCCTAAAACTCCATTTGTTGTCCAGAGCTCTCTTTCTCCTTTGACTTTTGTTTTTATTTTAGTTCTTGTTGAGTCATGCTGAGTAGTC
Source organism: Lophiomys imhausi (assembly GCA_907164525.1). Taxonomy (NCBI): domain Eukaryota; kingdom Metazoa; phylum Chordata; class Mammalia; order Rodentia; family Muridae; genus Lophiomys; species Lophiomys imhausi. Next base: position 4,156,363 of record CAJQZJ010010806.1, read on the forward strand.
CTGGCTGGCCTAGAACTAGCCTTGTAGACCAGACTAGCCTTGAACTTCTGGTGAGTCTCTCTCTGCCTTCCAAATACTGAAGCTATAGCCATGCACCACCATACCTAGCATCTGTAGCTCTGCTTTGGCCCTAACATTTTCTTCTTGAGGGTAGTTAATAACTGCCAACTTGACAGCATCTAAAATCGCCTAGGGGAAAAAGAAGACCACCTAGGAGACCGACCTCGGGGCATGTCCATGAGGAAGTTTGTAGACTGCCTTAACAGAGGTGGAAAGATTCACCCTAAATGTGCCCTGAGTCTTAGACAACAGGATAAGACAAGAGAAAACAGGACTGGAGAGATGGCTCAGTGGTTAAGAGCACTGACTGCTCATTGAGGAGTCCTGAGTTCAATTCCCAGAGCCCACATAATTACTCACAACCATCTATAATGGGATCTGATACCCTCTCCTGTCTGGTGCTCTCTTCTGCCCTGCAGGCATACATCCAAATAGAGTGTTCATATACATAAATAAATAAATCTTTTAAAAGAAAATAACCACCACCATCCATCTCTCACTGCTTCCTATGGACTCAATGTGACTAGAAGCCTTATGCTGTCTCCTCCATGACGGGTGCACCCTCAAACTATGAGACAAAAGGAATCCTTCCTCCTTTAGTTGCTTTAGTGAGGAATGTTGTCATAACAACAAGAAAAGTAATGAACACAGAGTCACTCTGCTGCCATTACCCTGGATTCCACGAGCAACAGAGTGTTTATGACAAGGGACGTCAGTGAGCCCTGCAGGACAGATTCCCCCCACCCCCATTCCCCTCCATGAGGACAGTTGTCCATGATAGCCGGATTGCAGCCTCTCATGAGCTCATCGCTCTCCCAGGCGCCTAGAGCACTAACTTCAACACTCCTTTCTGAACCAGAGGTGTGATGATGCTTAGCAGGCCTCCTGCTCTGTGCACATCTGGCCCTCCTCTCTCATTTGCCTTCCCTTAAGGCCCACAAAGTTCCTGACAATCCTTTGAGGACAGAGATGAGGTCACCACGTCCCTTTATCTGTTCTTCCCAGCATGGACACAGCTACTTCAACCTCCTTTCCATGCCTTTCGAGACTCATCTCTTTAATTTGCGTGTTAGGGTGACAGGCTGTGCCTCATCTGTGGGGACTCTCGGAGCCAGAGGGCTTTTACCCTAAAAGTCCAGTAAGAAAGCTAAATTATACGCTCAGGAAGGGTTGCTCCATAGCCAAAGAGAAACTAAAACAGATTTCAAAACAGGTGAGCTGAACTGCAAGTAGCTTAACTGGCAGTGAAGAAAGACAAAGATTCTGGTCCTGGTCGTTGCCATTTATTTATACGTGCTGCATCAGGGAAAGACTAGTAGGGGGTTTAAGATCTCTCTGAACAATCACCAGTTTTTATACAAACCTATACCTGATCCAAGAAATAACATGTTTTTGTAGTTTGGGTGTAGCGTTATCAGCGGTGGTGTTTGTGAGCGTCCTGGTTGTGGTACTGGGGGTATGTCTGGAGTGGGAGAGACCAGGCTGCTTGTTGACTGAACATGGTGGGTCCGGGGAAGTGCAGGCACAATTGTAGAAAACTCTCTGTGGTGGCGATAGTGAGATCATAACAGCTCTGAGATGGAGTATTTGGTGATCCTTTATTACAGCCTATGTCATGATGGTCTTTTCTCCCCCAAGGTCCCCTAAAATCTACCAAGATCTGCATGCAGTCTCTCACATGGGTGGGGACCCTCCTTTGAACCCTGGGAAGTGCCGGTGGGACCTTCAAGCGCTGATACACTTTTTTGGCTGGGATTGGGATGCTGGCAATGCCACATGGGAAAAAGGTGAACTCATCTGTGACCACCTGTGGGGTTGCTTCTCCATGCCAAAGTGAAGGTAGATCTTAGGGGTGTGTCCACGTGCTCCAGAGAGACAGGCAGAAGCAGAGAGAGAGGTGGACCCCCACACAAACTGACCTCAGTGTTGGTGCTTGTAGCTCCAAACTTTGAGGTACCCAGGATCTGGATTCACTAAGTCTCACTGTTCCCAGACATACATCTTTGGAGCCACACTCAACACTAGCCAGCCTTACAAAGACATTTGAGCATGCACATTGACCTGCAGCTGCCTGGGACCTGCACCCTTACTCTGGGAGGCCCACACAGACCCACAGAGCCTCCAGTAGGGCCTGATGGGCACAAAGCCAGGATCTGCCAGGGACACCCAACATTTGCGTGGTCATGCTAGGAACTAAATCTAAACTCTCTGGCATGACCGAAAGCCTCTGGGCTGCATTCTCCAGCCCCAACCTCTTTTTTTTCTTTTCTTTCTATTTTTCTTGGAGACAGTCTCACTATGTAGCTCTGGCTGTCCTATAACTCACTATGTAGACCAGACTGTCCTGGAACTCATAAAGATCTGCCTTTTTGAGCTCTGGGATTAAAAGTAGACGCCACTGTGCCCATCGTGTGTTGTTTTTAAAATGCGACATACTGAAGCCACAAAAGATGTCAAGAGTCTCCAAAACTGTTGTAAAACTGAACACAACTTTTTAAAGGATCACAGTTAAAGGATTAACTGTGAAACTTACCTTGAGAAAATGTACCATTAGGCCTTTCTGCCAATGCCATGGCCGTGGAGATGGAACATTTCTCATCTGTTGAAGTCTTGTATTTCTTGGGGCGGGAGTGTCTCTTATGTAACAGCTTCACTGGGTGACCATAGATGAAGAGGAGGTTAAAAGTCCTGTCACTGTTCCTTGAAGGCAGTGCAGGGTATGTGTTAAGTCCAAAGCAGGCCCCCAAAATGCCAGTTAGGGCTGATGACAATGCCCTAAACAGGACTCTGACTGGGTAAACAGAAGCCTAAACTCACCATTCCCCTCCTAGGGCAGGTTTCTCTTTAACGGGAAAGCCACTACTTCCCTTATCTGCCCCAAAGGTCAACTACCTCAGGCAAGAGCCTCCAGGTTCCCTATCATCCCAAGCAGCCCACACTAACTTCCAAGTTGTTCTGGACACTCCTCTCCTATTGGTACCTGTCTCCTTAAAACTGATGAGGTGGGGATGGAGAGATGGCTCAGTGGCTAAGGCCACTGACTGTTCTTCCAGAGGACCCAGGTTCATTTCCCAGCACCCACATGGTAGCTCACAACTGTCTGTAACTCCTGTTCCAAATGATCTGACAGACACGCATGTAGTCAAAACACCAATGTACATAAAATAAAAATAGATAAATTATAAAACAAAAAACTGACTTGGTGACGAGGCTTTTCCAGCTGCCTGATGTTCTATGAGCCCAGCAGTATGATTCCCCAAATAAACATTTCCTTCTACCCACAGAGTGGTCTAGTTGGTGGTTTCACTGTACTCTTGCTCACAGAGTGAAACTGGAGAAATGACCTTCAGAGTGGCCTATGGGTACCTGAATGGGACTTCATTGAGCAACTACCCTTTTATAGAGTCACCATAGTCTAAGATCTAAGAATCAATTTTGAAAATTCTGTTCCCTTTGTCTGTACCTGGCCTATCTCTGGAAGGTTGGTTCCAGTCTGAGCTCCACAGACATATGTGGAAACTAGAATTGGGGGCATTTTTCTTTATACCAAGAACTAAACCCAAAGGGGGAAAAAGGGTAATTTGGGCTGGGCATTGAAAACAAAACTTAATTATCCAATATATTTATTAATAATTATAAACACTTATAAAAATATAAAAACTTACCTAACTACTAGCCCTAAGAATGACTATAACCCCAGTTACCTAATAACTAAACTTATTAATAACTATAACAACTATTATCTAACAACTAATCCTAACATTTTAGAAGGATACAGTCTCTGGGCCAGGTCTTCAGATGTCAGGAACACCTCAGGAGTAGATCCTTTTAGGTGCTTAGTCAACAGTCTTTCTTCATGAGTATCTCAGACTTAGGTCCTTAGAGTAAATTGGCTAAGGCAGCTTCACTTTAAATGAGGCTTGAGGCTTTCCTCTCTCTGGAAGGCCTCAGCTGTCAGTAAGCCAACTTATTCAGTTTGTATTAGCCACTCAGCCGCTCTGCCTCAGTCTTTGAGGCTGGCTGCAGTTCCATTCAGGCCACTGTTTGAACTTGGCGAACCCCTCTAGGCAAAAGCCATGCCACAGGATTTAGTCCTTGGCATATTGCTGCTTTGCTGAGGCCTTCTCTGCTCACCAGCTTCTTTCTGCCTCAGGGAGAGCTGGCCGCAATTGTTCAGCTCTGTCTGAAATCAGCTTTTCAGTCCACCAGGATTTTCTCCATCAGATGATAAACGCTACCTTGCATCTTGTTATCTCTAGCTTGGGAACTGTTATGCTCCACCCACTCCGCCCTTAAATAGGGTCTCTCCTTGTTTCACCTGGCTTCAGCCTAATCTAGGCTCTGCCCACTTCATAAGGCTATTAGCAGCTGAAAACAATGCCAAGCCATAAACCTTGTTTTTAGTCCATATGTTGCTATGCCAATTGCCCACAACCAAGTTAGTCTTCATGCACTGTATTAAGAGACTGGATCAGAAGCCCCTTAAATATCCACTAAATCTAATTTATATTAACCTAACTCCCCTTACAGGGCATGGTGACTCAGGCATGTAATCCCAGCACATGAGGAGCAGAGGCAACAGAATCACCCCAAGTTCTACTCTAGCATGGGCTCAGCAAGCTCCCAGGGCAAGCAGGGGTACATAGTGAGACCCTGGTTCTAAAAACCAAGAAAGAAATGGGAGTAAAACAGGAAGGATGGGAGAGAGAAAGGGAGAAAGGAAAGAACAGGAGAAAGAGAGAGAGGGAGAGTAAGTCCGAGAGTGAGCACACTGTATTCCTCAGGAAATGCAAAATATGTTTATGGTTGTGCATTTCAATTATAATGATTTTTTATCCTTACAATATTCTGAAGGGCCCCAGAGAGACACCCTAATTGAGACCTCAAAGGACCCTGAGGTCCCAAAGAGGCTTTGCCTATAGGCCAGGCCTGGGTTCCCATTCCCAGAAAAGAGCTTGGCAGTTACTGGAAAAAAACAGCTGAAAATGGGCAGCCAATCAGAGACAGCTTAGCCATCTGGCTTAAGAAAGATAAGATGGTTTAGAGTTACTTAACTTCTGTTGGTTTGAAAACCCTCCCTGTTTTATGATCAACTCATTGTCATAACACACTCCCACCTCCCTGTCCTCCCAATCCACCCACCCCGTCTTAAGATCAACTCGTGATTGTTGACTAACTTGGCCAAAGTTATCTGTGCTATTTCCAAAGGTTGCCCTCAATTTTCAGTTTGAATGCTCCAATCATGTTGAAAATTACCTAGTCCACCCTGGAATTCCCCTGAAAGCCTTTAAAAAGAGCCTGTGAGCTCATCTTAGGGTGGCCATTTTGCCTAAATGGTGATCCCTGCATGGTGAAGTTCTGCAGAAAATAAACATTCATTACTATTGCATGCTATCTGATTTTGGATGTCTTCTTTAGTATGTTCCAGATCCTAACTATACTATTATTTTCCTCACATTACAGCTATATGAAACTGCAATTTAATTATCAATTGTATTTATTAAGTATAAACTGTAAGATTAGGCTGGCAGAGCAGCGGGTGGCCTGGCAGTATATCAGCTGACAGGCCTGGCCCACCTTAACCGGTGGCCTGATTTATCCTGGGGAAAGAGCCCCAGACCAAGGGTGTCCTACACCACCTGTAACCTAAACTCTGTTAAGTAATATAAGTTGTTATATTAGGCCAATAGAATTACTGGCAGCTTGGCGGGAGATTCGCCTGAGTTTTGATGGGAGTCCGGGAGTCCGATGGCCCCGGATTGCTTGGACTGACGGCCTATAAACTGCCACGGCCCTTTCCCCAATAATTAAATACACCAAGACCTTTTAATGTTTCAACGCTTAACCCTTAGCTGGGCAAACTGTCAATTAGCTACTCTAAATTAACCCTGATCACCTAATCCCAAACCACCATGTGCCTGTGATTACCTTCCAGCATTCTCAAACACCTCTATCTGCTTCCATGTCTCCTGGTAGAAATGAGCTATTCCTATATGTAAAACACAGGGTTCCTGTTCTAATCTCAGGAAGTCCCACCTTCCTATACTCTTTCTGCCCACCTAATTGGCTATCAGCCACTTTTATTAACTAATCAAGAGAATGCCTCAGAAGGGGCAATAACCAGATCTCAGCATTAAAATCAGCCTATCAGAAGTAATGTTATTAGGCCTACCCCAACAGCTCTGTGTAATATAGTTCCTTGTAACAGAGGCACCAAGAGCTTCAATAACTTACCCAAGGCAAATGTGGTGACATACACCTTAAGTCTCATCTCTCAGGAGGCAGAATCAGGAGGATCATGAGGCCACCGTGTTCTATGTTGAGAGTTGTAGGCAAGCCTTAACCATGTAGGAAGATTCTGCTTTAAAAAAAAAAAATAGAGCCGGGCGGTGGTGGCGCACGCCTTTAATCCCAGCACTTGGGAGGCAGAGGCAGGCGGATCTTTGTGAGTTTGAGGCCAGCCTGGTCTACAAAGTGAGTCCAGGACAGCCAGAGATATTCAGAGAAACCCTGTCTCGAAAAACCAAAAAATAAATAAATAATAAATCCCAAAACCAAACTACAAATGAATAGTTTATCTGAGGTATGAGCCCAAGCCAACTGGCCTCAGACTCTAGACTCAGCAGCATATTGAAAGAAGCCAAATTGTAATAGAGAATTTCATGATAGCTTGTGAAACTAAGGGTAGAGGGAAGCTACAGGGGTGACTTATCTAAGCCATGATAAATCATCCCAGCCTCACTTCCTAGTCATATGTACAAGAAGCACAAATTGGGCTTTTTAAAGTGTGGGCTGCCTCTGGCCATAGCGGTTTGCCTCTTTTAGGCAAAGGCAAGAGGATTGCTGCAAATTTTATTTTTAGGCTACATAAACAGTAGTAGACCAGTTTAGGCTACAGAGTAGACTGAGTCTCAACAAATATACTAACATGGGGCTGGAAAGATGGCTCAGCAGTTAAGAGCCCTGGCTGTTCCTCCAGAGAACCTGGCTTCATTCTCAGCTCACAACTACCTAGTCCCAGGGGATCTGACACCCTCTTCTGGCCTCTGCACCAGGCACACACATAAGCAAAACACCCATATATGTAAATAAATAAATAAATTTATGAGAATACAATAAAATAGGTTATGTATGTAGCTCAGTCAGTAGAGCATGTGGTTAGCATGCTTGAAGCCCTGCATTTGATCCCCAGGACTGCATAAAACTGGTATGGTACTACACGCCTATAACTCCAGCACTCAGGAGGTGAAGGCAGAAGGATCAGAAGTTCAAAGTCGCCAAATCCCGTCAACTTCAACAAGTTCAGGGAAGGACACATGAAACCCTTTCTCAAACACACACACAGCACATATACAGCACATACTTGTGTATGCATGTGTACATATGCTGGAAACAAACTGTGTATATATACTAGAAGCAAACTGCATGACCTCCTGGCTTAGCTACTGATTCACTGTGTGACCCTGCAACAAATTACCTTCTCTAATGTGCGGAGTGATGGCCCTCAGAGACCCCCTGGTCTGATCCCTGGCATCTGTAAGTGTATTAGAATTGACAGCAAGGGCAAATTATAGTTGCAACTGAGATTAAGGTAGCTGATCAACTACCTTAATGAGAGATTGTTTCTGGTCATCTCCTAGACCCAACACAGTCACAGGGCCCTTGACAGTGAGTGGGGCTCAGGGATGGCTGCACACACTTATAAAACTAGAACCAAGAGAGACTAAAGCAAGAGTAAGGAAAATTTGAGACCAGTTTAGGCTACATAAGGAGACACTGTCTAACCAGGCTACAGTGGCGTACGCCTTTAGTCCCAGCACTCAGGAGGCAGAGGCAGGCGGATCTCTGTGAGTGTGAGGCTAGCCTGGTCTACAAAAAGTTCCAGGACAGCCAGGGCTACACAGAGAAAGACAAAACAAACAAAAAAAGTGAAGATTTATTTTTATTTTGTGTTTATAAAGTTTATAAAGTGTGTGTGTGTGTGTGTGTGTGTGTGTGTGTGTGTGTGTGTGTGTATACAAGTATATACATGCCTGGAGGCTAGAAAAGGATGTCAGATATTCCTGGAACTAGAGTCACAGATAGATGTGGGTATAGGGAACCAAACTCAGGTCCTCTGTAAGATCAGAAAGTATTCTTTTTGTTTGTTTGTTTGTTTGTTTGTTTTTGATCAGGGTTTCTCTGTGTAGCCCTGGCTGTCCTGGAACTCACTCTATAGTCCAGGCTTGCCTCAGACTCAGATCTGCCTACCTCTGCCTCCTGAGTGTTGAGATTAAAGGCGTGTGCCAGCAAGTGCTCTTAATGGCTGAGCCCCTGTAATAGTTCATCTTGATTGTCAACCTGGCTAGATGGAGAGAGTCTGCGGGGGTTAGGAGAGTACACTTCTCAGTGTGTCTGAAGGGCGTTTAAGAAGACAATGGACATGAATGAGAGCAACTAACTGTTGGGGCAAGACCCATCCTGAACGTGGAAAGCACCATCCAATAGACTGAAGCTTGAGGACCTGGACAACACAAAAAACAAACAAGCAACAAAAAGAGGAGCAGAGGATGCCACTGCTGTCATCATGTGTGAGTATCAGGCTCCAGTTTCTTCAGCCAATCAGTACAAGCTCAGGGCAGCACCTCTCCAGGTACCTTCCGAGTCTCCAGCCTTGGGCTAGGGCTGCATCATGGGTGCCCATTGCTCTGACTTTTCCAGTCCAGTCTTCTCATACTAAGCAGCTTCCTGTTCTCTTGTACAGGACTATCCTGTGAGCCAAACAACCACCATCTTTGAGTGTTCAGCTGTGCCCACTTGCCAAGACCATCCTAGCTGAGCTCAGAGCAGCAAGAGTCATAAGACCGAGTGAACTTTGGCAGGATTGTGTTTCTATTGTCCTTGGGACCTCAAGAGGAGGAGGAGACACTGTTTATGTCTCCTGCTGGAGAGGAACAATAGCAACAGAAGAGAATAGTGACTCAGAATATGGAGGCAGCAGAAGTGATGGGAATGATTCAGCTAAGCAAAGCCCAGGGTCAAGAGGCTGGGGCAGGAAGGAGCTCGGAAGATCCAGTGTCTCACTGCCTGCCACCTCTAGAGGCTTCAACTTGGGTAAAGCCCAGATTCTTGGCTGCCCTGTGGAGAATTTTAGGAAAGTGCCTGGTGGTGTGGCACACACCTTTATTTCCAGTGCTCAGGAGGCAGAGGCAGGTGGATCTCTTAGTTTGAAACCAGCCTGGTCTGCAGAGTGAATTCCAGGACAAACAGGACTATGTAGAGAAATCCTGTTCCAACATAAAAAAAAAGAAAAAGAATTTTAGAAAAGTTAATATGAAGCAGAAATGGAGTTTATGAGAAAGAGAAGGGATTCAACGTGGAATAAGCAGGAGGACAGAGGCGCTCAGGGAAAGGAGAGAACACACCCAAGATTGTGGGTATGGATCTCTCAAAAGAGTCTGGGTCCCTTAAGAGTCTTTACAATAGCCACATAGATTTTGGTAGCATCTGGAGTTCCATCTCAAAGGGGCTACTAAGGAGTTTAAATTGCATCACACTGTGTGCAGGTGAACACATCACAACACCCACGTGTGGAGGTCAGAAGCCAGCTTAAAGGCTTTAAGGAGCCAGTTCTCACTTCTCTGCATGGGTTCTGGGGATAAAACTCATCACACTTACATACAAGGCAAGCTCGCTCATCAGCTGACACATCTTACTGGCCCTGATGAGGAATTGAAATGAGATCATAGGGTGGTTCCTAACGTAGGATTCTAGCTGATAAATTCAAGCTCTACATCCCATGGTCCACATGGGGAGTTGAGATACTTTTTTTTCTGTGGAAAAAAAAAAAGGCAGCTGGGCGGTGGTGGCGCACGCCTTTAATCCCAGCACTTGGGAGGCAGAGGCAGGTGGATCTTTGTGAGTTCGAGGCCAGCCTGGTCTACAAAGTGAGTCCAGGACAGCCAGAGATATTCAGAGAAACCCTGTCTCGAAAAACCAAAAAAAAAAAAAAGGCTTATATTTGGGTGAAATTCCCAGAAAATTGTACGCTCAGGCCTAGGGGAGATTAAGTCAATACTCAAAGATCATGTACGCGAGCCTTAAGTATGGTTCATCATTATTTGAACATGCTTATGTGAAAACATCTCAGTGCAAAAGAATAGTGTTTCTTTTTTTTTTTTTTTTTTTTTTGGTTTTTTGAGACAGGGTTTCTCTGTGTAACAGCCCTGGCTGTCCTGGACTTGTTTTGTAGACCAGGCTGGCCTCGAACTCACAAAGATCCGCCTGCCTCTGCCTCCCAAGTGCTGGGATTAAAGGCGTGCGCCACCACATCCGGCAAGAATAGTGTTTCTATGAAGGTGATCTTCAGAGCAAATTAGGTTAACTGTGCTGAAATTCTTGACGCTTAATTACAAGAGGCTCTGACCAAACACTGGAGGGACTGTTTTTTGACCCGACCCGTGGGTCCTAGTAATTCGTGGGGGCGAGGAGGACCGCAACCTGAAAAAAAGAATGGGCAAGAGAGGGAAAGGACTCAAGGAAGCAATTGCTTGTCAAGAGCCATGTATTTGAGCGCAAAGCGCTTTTTTATAATATGTTTTACAAGGGGAGGAGGTGAGAGGGGCCAGGTGGTAGGAAAGTACAGAATCTTCTTGGCCTGTGCCCTGGACATTGTATGATCCACCCATTTTTCTCAGAAGACACGGTACACTGCTTTGAATCAATCTGTAACTGCCAACCCATTTTTCTTCAGAAGACACGGTACACTGCTTTGAATCAGTCTGTAACTGCCAACCTGGAACTTTGCGGTTGCCAGGCAGTATGAAGCTGCAGGGAACATTGTGCAGGTGGGGAGAGGTAGGGGGTGAGGGTGAGAGGCGAGGGTCTTGGCTTCTGACATCTCCCCCTTCTCTGTTTAGATGGAGAGGGCGTCTAGTGATCAATCCCAACTACATGAATTTAGAATTTTGGAGGTCTAAACGTGGGAGGTCTCGGACAAGTTCACAACCCCAAGACATTGGTGTGAGGCGAGTCACGCTGATGGTCAAAGGCTTTAGGCTGATGATGATAGGCAATGTTAAGGAACCCCGAGGTGGGTGAAAGGAGGGTGAGGGCCCTGTCTTAGGCTATGTAGGCTGCACCCACTCCCAGCACCATGTACTCCTTTTCGGCTGCATTGGGTGGGCCCCTGGAAAGTGGACCTACAATAATCCCGTCATCGGGCTAACTCACAGCCGTCCTAATCCCTTTGTGAATGCCCAGGTTATCAGCCGTTTGTCAGCTGGGGTGTAATATTGTCATAAAGGAAGACTTCCCAATATAGAGGGCCATATCAAAGGCAGGTTTTAGTTTAGGAAAAAGGCCAATTTTTTGTTGGGGTGATCAAGAGGCCAGGCTCCCTAGCGAGAGAAGCGAGGGCAGAGCCAGGCATACCATGAATCCTTCTTGAGGGTGTGGAAGTCTAAGGGTTGGCCATAGGGGGAGGCAGGGGGGCTGGCAGCTGCGCCAGTCTCTGGCAGAATCACTTCAGGATCTTCTTTAGTCTTTAGTTGATGGTAATGAATTTCAACCGGCTTCTTGATGGCAGAATCAACCTGGTTCTTTTGTTGTTTTTTTTTGTTTTGTTTTGTTTTTTTGGTTTTTCGAGACAGGGTTTCTCTGAATATCTCTGGCTGTCCTGGACTTGCTTTGTAGACCAGGCTGGCCTCGAACTCACAAAGATCCGCCTGCCTCTGCCTCCCAAGTGCTGGGATTAAAGGCGTGCGCCACCACCGCCCGGCTCAACCTGGTTCTTAACAAAACTTGTGAGACGGTTAAAAGCCCAAGGGCCAAACGAGAGAAGCAAGAAAATGCCAACAAGGGGTCCTAGTAAACTAGGCAACAGGGTGGTGAGCCAAGGAGAGGTATAGAACCAATTTTGATACCATGACTCTTGTTGTTCTCTGGCTCTTTTTCTTTCTTCTAAACTCTTTTTAACCTTGTCCAGACTATTTTGAACAAGGCCTGTCTTATCAGAGTAAAAGCAACATTCTTCTCTAAGAGCCACACAGAGACCCCCTTCCTTAAGGAAGACAAGGTCAAGTCCTCTCCTGTTCTGTAACACTACCTCAGAAAGAGAAGCCACAGAATCCTTAAGGTCTTGTATTCCTTCCCTCAAATTATTTAAGTCTTTGTCAATGAGGGATTGGAGATGAGCATAGTGATTATTGGAAGTCACCAAGGAAGCGATACCTGTACCTGCTCCGATAAAACTGATTCCTAGTACAACAGACAAGGTGAGGGCAGTCAGGGGTTCTCTCTTGGTTCTCAGAGAGGGTCCTCGATCTATGAAGGTGAGGAAGGATTCTGGGTCATGAATGAGAAAATGTGGGAGAATGGTAACAACTACACAGTAATCTCTGGAAGATAAAAAGGTGGGAATGAGCCGGGCGGTGGTGGCGCACGCCTTTAATCCCAGCACTTGGGAGGCAGAGGCAGGCGGATCTTTGTGAGTTCGAGGCCAGCCTGGTCTACAAAGCGAGTCCAGGACAGCCAGAGATATTCAGAGAAACCCTGTCTCGAAAAACCAAAAACAAAACAAAACAAAACAAAAAAAAAAGGTGGGAATGTGTATATGAGGAGTCAAGCCAGAAGCACAGGCAAAATATGTACCGTTGGGTGCCAGGGTGAATTGAAAGGTGTCATTAAGGATCAGTGTCTGATTGCACACCGGAATCAAGTCCCTAGGAGGGAGCATGGAGGGTCCTAGGAGGCAGAGGCCTATTCCTGAAATGGAGCTAAGGGTAAGACCTCCTTCAGGTGAAGAACTCCCAAGGAGTCTGATACTATCATTGGTAAAGGTGGGAGGGGAGAGGATAGCTATTCCCTCGTAGAAGGGAGGAGTAGGTGGAAAGCAAATCCAGCATTCTTGATAATTAGGATCGCTGGTGTTGTGGATAGCTTCAAGAGAAGCATTTACCAAGGAAACAATGAGGTCAGCAGAACTAGGAGGGCCTTTAGGAACAGTGGGCTGAAACATGGTAGTCAAAGGTATCAAGGGAGAGGATGAGGGCAAGGCACCAGGGGTGGTGACTGTGGGTTTGGAGGCTTTGGGGGCTGGATTGAGAGGCTTTGAAGGTTGTTGTAAAACAGGATTGGGACCTACAGTGGCAATATTTTTATTGGGGATGGTCTTAAGAAGCTTTATTGCAAAGGTGAGCCCTGGGTCTGAGCAGCCAAGTGACCAACTAGTGCACTCTCTCAGACGCCAGCCCCATGTGAATCCTTTGGTCGTCCAATCCTTTGTCTTCCCCTTCTCAGTAAAGGAAATGAGGAGGGGGGAACATCACTTATTTCCACATTGGGATTTTATAGGGTCAGGCGTGGTTATACTTAATTTATTTTGTAAATACTTAGGAAGAAATTTTCTCCGTAGGGTAATATAATCCCAGGAGGAGGTGGGCGTCCAATATGCATCCCCCATGGTCTCACAGCCCCAGGATGCGCAGTAAAAGTCAGAAAGATAGCCGCATCTGTAGTTCTGGGAGCGATCTCTGTGAGTGGGGCTAGGGCATACATAAAGGCCAGACGCAGCCGGGCGGTGGTGGCGCACGCCTTTAATCCCAGCACTTGGGAGGCAGAGGCAGGCGGATCTTTGCAAGTTCGAGGCCAGCCTGGTCTACAAAGCGAGTCCAGGACAACCAGAGCTGTTAAACAGAGAAACCCTGTCTCGAAAAAATAAAAAAATAAAAAAAAATAAAGGCCACACGCATCGTCGGCCAAAGAGGCTCTTTTAATATGAGAATTACAGCAGGCTAGGTGGCCATCATAATTGGGGTCTGTAGTATTAACTGGCTTATCCTGGGGCCAAAAATGAGAGGGGGTTTGGTGTGGCCCTTTCTGGCTGTTCCCCAAGGCCGGCAGGAAGGAGACTGGCTGAGGGGCACGGGGCTGGCCCCGCATCCCGTTTCCCAGAAGGGGAGGGAGGGGATTGCCCAGAATATCAGTTTTGGAGCAGCAGGAATTAGCCCAGTGTTTGCCTCGCTTGCAGCGAGGGCAAGGGGTCGTTGGGGGTGGACGCTCTCCCCTTAGCTGAGAGTGGGGTAGAGTTGTAAGTTTACCTTGAGGGCACTGTTTAACAAAATGACCCAGTTGACCACATTTGAAACAGGCGGACCCGGTGGCCCTACCACTAGTGGCTGCTCCCATAGCCAGATGGATGGCTTGTGAGACCTTTTGGGCAAAGGGATCTACATCTCTGCAGATACGGATCATTTCATCCAAGCCTTTATCTTTATATTTTCCTTGAAGGGCAGCCCTCAGGCAGAATTAGCATTTTCATAAGCAAGCTGTTGGAGAAGTTTATTTTCTCCCTGGCCAGGTCCCAAGGACCTCTCAGCTGCCTCTAGGAGGCGAGCAACAAAATCTGAAAACTCTTCTTGATTGCCTTGAGTGATCTTAGTCAAGGGAGAAAGAACAGAGCCTTTCATGGGAATGGCTCTCCAGGTGCTCATAGCTGCTGAAGAGGACTGAGCTAAGAGACCCAGAGAAAATTTTTTTTGTATTTGGTTAGAGGCATATTTTCCTCGACCTAGGAGTTTATCAAGCGTCCACTTGTTGGAGGGCGAGCGTGTGCTTGAGAGATTGGTTTGTGCCTGAGACCTGCAGCGGTCAGCCCAATCAGCTTGCCAAGAAAGGAACTGTCCCTGAGTCAGGACTGACTGGGCGACAGTGAGCCATTAATTGGGAGTTAAGTATCCGCCTCCACCGAGACTCTCAAGGAGGGAGAGAGTGAAGGGGGCATTGGGGCCATAATTTCTAATGGCCGAATTTAACTTTTCAAGATGTTTAAAATGGAGTTTTTTAAAGACTGTGGGGTTACTTGTATCTTTGTTATCACTTTCGTTGTCAATTTCTGAATTGGGCTCGTCCTCAGAGGAATCAGCCTCAGTCTCAGGCCGGGGACGAGTTGTTCCAGAGGGCTTGTGAGAAGGACGAGAAGAGGAAGCAGGCACAAAGCGGGAGGGGGGAGGTGCGACAGGCATGGAGGAGGGGGGACGCCGAGCAGCTGGGGGAGGCAGTGGAGTCTGTCGGGACTCGAAATCAGAGGCTGCGGGTGCCTGCGAGGGAGGGACCTGTGACCAGTGACTGGAAAGGCTAGGTGGAGGGAATCTGGAGGAGGGGCAGAGGAAGAACAAAGGACTAAGACGTGAAACTTGTTTTTGGAGGCGGAGGATGTCTGTCAGTTCACAAACCTGAGAAGCAAGGCAGTCTCGCATATCAGAAAGAGAGTTAGGCAAGGTGATAGGGAAGGTTGGAAAGGCAGAAGGCGCCGTGAGAGGAGGCCAGTCAGGTTTGTGATAGCGGGCCGCTTCATCCTCAAGGGAGGCTGCACCACCGGGGCCCAAAGGCTCTGGGTCGGGGAGAGAGGCCAGAGCTGTCGGCTGAGAGGGTGGCAGAGGAGAAGAAGAATGATGTTTAATAGGAAGGCAGGGAGAACAGAGGGAAGCAGATTTTTGAAGGACAGGGTTGCAAAGGTGAGTGGAGGAGGGAGTCCTTGGGTCGGAGACAGCTGGAGAATCAAAAGGAGGAGGCTGGAGAGAATGCAAATCTGGGTAAAGGCGAGGTGGATCAGAAGGAGGGGAGTCCTGTTCAGGGGGGATGTCTATAAGAGTGAAAGGAACGGAGTCCTGAGACGGAGACTGAGAGGGGTGACGAGAAGAGCAGGTAGAATTTGGCCTGGACTGTGACAGACAATATTCTGCAACAGACGAAAGTTGACGCTTTCCTATATCCTTATCAGCATCTTCAATAATGTCCCTAATAATACCCCAGAAAGAGAAAATTGTCGCAGGTAGAGGAGGATTGTCTTCATTTTTGATTTTTTCATTTAACTCACGGCCTACCTTTTGCCATTTCTTTGGATGAATAGTAGGACCATCTATTATGAACCACAGACAGCTTTTATCAATAAACACAAAGAAATTTATAAGATCCTTCTTTTTAACCCTTATTCCTCTCTCTCTGAGTGTATGTTTGAGGTCCTTTACAAAGGATGCCTCCTTTGACAGAGAGTGGCCCATTCTTATGGGACGGAAATGAAAATAGACTCACTCGAGGATGACAGGT
>CAJQZJ010010806.1:4172908-4211265 GCA_907164525.1 Lophiomys imhausi
ATCTATCTAGTTTTTAATTCTATTCCCCAAATAAGAACCCAATATATTCATATGTCCCCTTGGGCTGTTATTCTCCATGCTATGCTGATGTTCCAGGCCATGTGGAATGATGGTCTTCCATCTATCCCATGGTGTGTCCTACTCCTCTCTCCCCCTTGCTTCTCCCTCCCATGATCCTCTCTGCTCCAAAAGCCCAACAACCTTTTCCCACCTACCTCTCTTCTACCCAATCCAGGCTGCAACATTTATTCAACCAATCAACTTTAAATTAGGTAAATCAAAGTTTAAACAACAAAGACAAGGTATATATGACAACCAGATCTTGGCATCAGTAATTAGTGATAGAATACAAGCAGCCATCAGATCATCCCAACACCCCCATAATACCACTGAGGCAAGGTGATTTTAAAACCTAATAATCTCCATTTCTGGAAAAGTTAAGGAAGAACGAATGTTCTTTTTTGTTGTTGAGCAAAACACAAAGAGACAGAGTTTTGTTTAGTTGATGTTTTGAGATAGTTTCTTTATTATGTCCTAAAACTTGCTACTTGCTATGTAAACCAGTTTGGCCTTGAACTCACACCATGCCTGGTCCTTCCTTCACACACGCGCACACACACACACACACACACACACACACACACACACACACACACTACACTAACAAATAAATAAGATAAACCATCCCAAAGAGAAAAGGGAAACAGATCCATTGGAAAACAAAAAGGTGACAGAGAGACAGCAGCTGTAATCCTAACAGTAACAGAAAAATCTGTCAATATTTTCTTTTCTATTTTATTTTTTGTCAACATTTTCTAATGAGACTTTTGTGTGGCTAATTTTTAACTTATTTGAGACCTAGACTGAACAGTATTCAAGTTGTAATTATTGTAATTCTGTCCATAGTTTAAGTTTCTGTTCCAGGAAATTGCCTAATCTGGAATTCTTCCCTTCCACTGAAGTCACTATCTTCCTTCAGGTCCTGCCTCTGGGTAAATCCCAGAGCTGTGATGCAGAAGAGCCTCCACTGCTGATCTGTGGCCTGGAGACCCTGGATCTTAATCCCAAAGCACAGGAAATGGTCACCTGGCCCGTGACCTGCACACTGCTTTTCAGCTTGTGGAATGATGATCAAAACACAAGCTAAGGAGTTTCTGTTTTAACTGACCTTGATGATTGAATGGAAGTTATATAAATATATCTATACTATATATACATATATAATTATATATCATGTATATAAATGGAATTATGTAGACATGTACACATAATTGCATATATATGCATATATATGTGTATATATACAATATATGTATATATTGCATACTAAATGCATATGCAATTAGTAAGAAGATAACCCCAGGTGAGGCTTAGTACTCTTCTTTCAGGAAACCTAACCCCCAACTTCTCTCAGGCCAAACTACCCTTCCATTTAGATTGCAAGGCAGTGTGATCTGGAACAAAGGACCTTTTCTATCATGGTGTTATTACCATCAGTAACAAACCTAAGCCTAGTCCAACAGGGAGAGAGTTAACTTGAACAACAAAACCAAGTCAGTGTGCCTCTAAACTTGGATAATGCCCCCAGGAGGTGGCCAACCTTACCAATGGGTCTCAATCTAAAAACTATGCATAGTGTCCTCCCAGGTCCGAGCTGTCCCTACAAAGAACAGTGCCTACTCAGGGTAAACCCAAATTCTTCAGGTAGGTGATTGGAGCCCAACAGTCCCAGAGAAAAATCTACCAGTTGAATTAATAGTGATTAGGTCAATTGTAACCCTGTACATTATGGGATTTAAAAAAATCCATAAACAGGGGGTTGCAGAAATGGCTCAGCAGTTAAGAGCACTGGCTGCTCTTCCAAAAGTGTCTCAAACAAACCAAAACAAAAGAGATAGCAAAATCTTTTTGAGGTAGGGTAGATGGCATATAATTTCTCTTGCCAAATCACCTGCTTCTTTTGTGCACTGGACTGTGACACATTTGGAAAAACAACTAGAAGAGAGAAGGGGAATGGATCATAGTCCTGGAAATCAGTTACTGCCTAAAATTACCTACTGCCACTTTAACTCATGAATGGATCTCCTCTCCATTAATGTCTGCCATAAAACCAGCTTCTGGAAGTCCTAATGATACCACTCTCTTGGGAAGCCCATGCTGCGCCCTTGGGTGTAATCTAGTGGCCTATTCTTAGGCATTTCTCTTAATCCTGGTACTTGGGCTAGGGTTGCCGCTCATGGGTAAATTTTTACTAGCCATATCGATGTTACACTGTGTCTCCCACTGTGGCTGACATTTTCTTAGATATAATGACCAATCTAGACCCTACAGGGTTGTAGACGTTCCTCAAGTGTCAGGATTTAGGCTGTGCCCTGCTCTAAGTTACTCCATATTGTGTAAAATGGTGGTTTTCCAAGCTGGGCCCTGCCTAGTCAGACTCTCCACTTCACAAGCAGCACTTGACTCTATGTTGGGTGTGAATGCAGAAACTGGATGAAGATGCAACTTGATGAACATTCAAAAAGCTCCACTGGCCCCACCCACCTACATATACTAATAAGTAACTTATTCATAAGAGTTTAAAGTTGGGGCATCCTGCTGGGCACGGTGGCTCACACCTTTAATCCCAGCACTTGGGAGGCAGAGGCAGGCAGATCTCTGTGAGCTCCAGGATAGCCAGGACTACACAGAGAAACCCTGTCTGGAAACAAAAACAAATAACAAACAAACAAAAGTGGGAGTATCCTACAGATTTATTAAAGTTGATTAGGACATTAGGAATAGATGGGCCATGATAAAATCACATCAGGAAACCTGGACCCAAGAAGTCAGCCTAAGGTTTCATCAAACACCACACATAGACCCTAAAAACAGAAGGACAGCCCCCACCAGCCTGCTGTCTGACCACCCAGTGTGTGCGATAAAGGACTGACAGGCAGAGAACTCCTGACTGTCCCCAGGGTCTTCAACTTGGCTTAGTGTCTACTGTGGATGGGTTGCTGTTGATTCATCTTCTTGTTTGTCCAGGAGGACTTTGTCCTACCCTTCGCCTCTGTGACCTCCATGGCCCTGTGCTTCACTTCCGCAGCTGGACTCAACCCTAAGGCTCAGTGTAACTCTGCATAGGCACCTCTGGAAGACCTCCAGCAGGACCCATTATCTTCCTCCTCTCCAGACTCTTCACAATCCTTTAGACTTTCTGCTGCCCCATTTGGGCCTCTTTGGAGCCCCTTGAACTCTACTGCAGCATCTTTAACCCTTTGTAGCCAGTCAGAAATCCCTATATAAACATGTGTAGAGATGCATTTACTATGTGGGGTATAATATATAGCCTGAGAGTTGATATGAGCAGGCAAGATTAGGGTAGAACAACTTGTGTTTGTCCCAGCTGGCTATCAAGGGAAATTAGGATTACTTGACAAATTACAGCCAGTAAAACCAATGTATCTTGTGCACTTGTTGGTATCCAATGAATTCTGACATCCTGGAAAGGCACGAGGTGCCCGATGTTTGTGCTGGTAGACACTCATGACATTGAATAAGCAGACATGTTAAATGAAAAATGAGTGTCAGGTGTAGAGGCTCCCAGCCGTGATCCTGGCATGTGGCATCCAAGAGGCTGAAACAGAGCTAATACATGGTCTAGGCCAGCCTGAGCTACAGGGTTAGACCCCCACCTTAAAAACTAAACAAAACAAAGTGAAAATAATCGGTCTCACAGAGACCTGCTGCTTCTTTTGTTTTCGAGACAGCGTTGTCTGTGTTACAGCCCTGGTTGTCCTGGACTTGTTTTGTAGACCAGGGTGGCCTTGAACTCACAGAGATCCTCCTGCCTCTGCCTCCCAAGGGATTAAAGGCGTGCGCCACCAGCGCCCAGCAACCTGTGCTTCTTTACCTCCCAGCTTCTCTCTCAGTGAGGAACTCGTGACTAGGATCAAGTCTGAGTATTCCACCAAATCGAGAAAAGGCATAACCAATATGAAAGAATTGATACCATGAAAATTGGTGGTATTTTTCCAGGCATGGTGACACAGGCCTTTAATCCCAACACTGGCACAGGCAGGGGGAATCTCTGAGTTCTAAGGCAGCCAGGGCTACACAGGGAAACCCTGTCTCAAAAACAAACAAAAATTGGTGGTAATTTAAGGCCCATTAACATTTGTAGTCATTTCATTAGGAATTCCAGGACACAGACTAGTTAATCCGTCCATCTGTCCTTGGGAACTCCTCCCAACAGAAGCTTCCTGTACTGCCCTGCTGGAGTGCAGAAGCCAGGCCAAACAAAGGCTTTTTCCTAGGGCTTTGGCATTTGAACAAACTGAGAGTAAGGCATGTTCTCTGGTCTCAGCAAGCTAAAAAGTGAGTTAACACCCTAGAAATCAAAGGGAACTGCTTGTCTACACTGAATTAAATTTCTTCATCAGCTTCTCTACCCAGCACATGATTGATGAGCAGTAGGTGTATATGAGATATTTTCTCATAGTCATCTCTGGAATGGATG
This sequence comes from Lophiomys imhausi, assembly GCA_907164525.1. Classification (NCBI taxonomy): domain Eukaryota; kingdom Metazoa; phylum Chordata; class Mammalia; order Rodentia; family Muridae; genus Lophiomys; species Lophiomys imhausi. Next base: position 4,177,410 of record CAJQZJ010010806.1, read on the forward strand.
AGGACACATTCAAAAACTATCAAGAATCCAGGCATGGTGGCACACCCCTTTAGTTAAGGCACCCAGGAGGCAAAGATGGATTTTGTTGAGCTCGAACCTGCCCTGTCTACATAGTAAGACCCTGTTTCAAAACCAAAACCAAAATCTTTTAAGAGACTTGCTGAAGGTCACACCCTGATCAGGAGGGCTAGTATTTAGTTACATCCTGACTCCAAATCTAACATTTTATTTATTAATCCAAAGGTGATTTTGGGGCTTTTCCATAGGACTGGGGTCGTATAGCTCAGTGGTCCTGAGTTTGATCCCCAGAACCACAAGACCTGGGCAGAGGGACATGGGGAATCTCAGTGGAAGATGTGTGAACATCCTGAGCATTGAGAGGGAAGAGAATTTGTCCCACACCCAGTTTGGGGGGTAACTTTTTCTTTCTCGGGACCGATTTGTTTGCTCACTTGCTTACTTGATTTCTTGAGACAAGAGCTTGATATTTAGCCCTGGATGACCTGGAACTCAAAATGTAGCCCAGACTGGCCACAAACTCATTGCAATCCTCTGGCCTCAGCCTCCTGAATGCTGGGATTATAGGAATGTGTCATCATGCCTCACTGATGTGACTTTTTTTCTCAAGAAAGGGTTTCTCTGTGTATCTCTAGATGTTCTGGACTCACTTTGTAGACCAGGCTGGCCTCAAATTCACAGAGATTTGCCTGCCTTTGCCTCCTGAGTGCTAAGATTAAAGGAGGGCACCACCATGCCGGGCAGTTACAGGCAGCTGAGAACTGCCATGTGGGTGCCTGGATTTGAACCTAGGTCCTTTGGAAGAGCAGCCAATGTTCTCGTGGGCTGGAGAGATGGTTTCTCACAGAGATTCTCTGTGAGTTCAAGGCCAGCCTGGTCTACAGAGTACTTTCCAGGATAGCCTGGGCAACAGAGAGAAACCCTGTCTCAAAAGGCAACAAAGACAAAAAAGATTTACTTACGTGATCATTTTGACTGCATGTATGTGCACCACATACATGTCTAGTACCTGGGTAGGGGGGGCAGAAGAAGGCATCAGATCCCTGGAACTGGGGTCATAGATGAGTGAGAAGCACGCTATGTGACTCTGGGAGCTAAACGCTGGTCATCTACAAAACCAGCGAGGGGCATGTCCCCCGCCCTTTAAAAGATTACTTTTAAGCAAGATATAATCCCAGGACTTGGGAGAGAAGGCAGGAGAGGAGTTTAAGGCCAGCCTCGCCTCAGAAAACAAAAACTACCCTGAGGCTTTACCGCTCAAACAAAAATGATACTGTGGTTGGTTGCCCACCAAAACTATTTGGAAATGTTCTTTTGTTGAAGACATCAGGAGCTCTGGTCACTGGACCTACCAAAATCAAGCCGGGATTAACCGGAAGCTTCCTTTCTACTAGCTCACCCTCACAGTGCTATGCATAGGAGCCATGCAGGGTACTGGGGGATTATTGCCATTAACATTCTTCCTCAACTGCAGTCCCGGTGTGGACAGTACTGAAGAGCCAGGCAAGACATGTTCACGGGGCAATAGTGGCTATTAAGTTATGCAGTGCTGTGGTTTGAATGAGAAATACTGCCACCCCCCCCCCAATAGGTTCTCATATTTGAACACTTACTTGGTCCCCAGTTGGTGGTGCTGCTTGGGGAAAGTTATGGGACCTTAAGAAGGTATAGCCTTGCTAGGGGAAGTACACCAAGAAGGGCAGGCTTTGAGGGCTTATGGTGCCCCCCCTTCCTGTTCTCTTCTCTACTCTTCTTCTCCTTCTCCCTCTTCCTCCTGCCTCCTCTGCTTTCCGTATGTGGTCAAAAATGTGGTCAACTAGCTTTCTGTTCCTTCCGGTTGCCACGTGTTGCTCTCCATGAAGGACTCTATCCCTCTGGAATCATAAGCTGGCTTTTTATCCCAGCAGCAGAAGAGTAACTAGTCCATGGGAACAGCCAGCTTCTTTCTGATTGGATCGGAAGCCTGCCCCATGGGAGGGGGTCCATGTCTGCTAGTGTTAACCTGGTCTAAAGCCCATAGGAAAAAGCCCTAGGTCCAAGTGGGAAAGCTACCGTTATCACTTTGCTAAAAGGACATGATGTGACCATCAAGCTGACTTCTAGTTATGTTTAAGCCAGACATTAATACTGCTGTCACTTTGAGTAAGAGAAGCTTTTTTTTTGGGGGGGGGGGGGATTCGAGACAGAGTTTCTCTGTGTAGCCCTGGATGTCCTGGACTCGCTTTGTAGACCAGGCTGGCCTGGAACTCACAGAGATCCGCCTGCCTCTGCCCCCCCCACCCCACCCCCAGTGCTGGGATTAAAGGTGTGCGCCACCATGCTGGGTCAGAGAAGTCTTTTAGAGCAGACAAAGCGAAAAGCAGAGACTTAGCCACTGGGCCATAACTCCTGCCCCTGCCCCTATTTTTCTTTCTCCTTCATTCTCTCCCTCTCTTCCTCCCTTTTCATCTCTCTTTGTTTTCGAAATATAAGTCTTTCAGGGTTTTACTCTGTTGTCCAACTACCTGGGATTATGGGCACACACTACTGGTTTTAGAATATTTTCTGGGTATCATCAGCTTTAAAATATCCAGGCAAAACCGGGCATGGTAACACACGCCTTTAATTCCAGCACTTGGGAGGCAGAGGCAGGTGAATCTCTGTGAGTTTGAAGCCAGCCTGGTTTACAGAAAGAGTCCAGGACAGACAAGGCTGTTACACAGAGAAACCCTGTCTCCAAAAACCAACCAACCAACCAACCAAATAAATAAATAAAACAGAACAAAAAAAACAACAACAAAAAATTACCTAGAGCCGGGCGTGGTGGCGCACGCCTTTAATCCCAGCACTCGGGAGGCAGAGGCAGGCGGATCTCTGTGAGTTCGAGGCCAGCCTGGTCTACAAAGCGAGTCCAGGACAGCCAAGGATACACAGAGAAACCCTGTCTCGAAAAACCAAAAAAAAAAAAATTACCTAGGTAGTATACATGTTTATTATCTCTTTCCCCTCATTAGAATGTACACTGCCTGGAACACAGTCAGCGCCCTTCAAACCCAGGAGTCTATTTGCTATTTCTTCTATCCTCAGAGTCTCACATAAGCACTCAGTAAATATCTGCTAAATTAATGAATGAAGGAACTTTCTATTCTGGGTCTTGAAGGGTTCTTTTTGTGCACATGGTAGTTCTCTTCTAGGTTCACCCACTCATTTCCAACAGACAGCTTCAAGGGCTGGATATGAATGATGGGGTCTATTGTAACTACTGCTAACTGCTGTGTTCTTCTGACCACAGAGGGACCATGAGGCCTTATCATGTCTCTTGCAGACACTGAATATGCTATGTCAGCGTGTCCTCAGAGACCATCCTGTTTGGTAACACATCAAAAGTGGACACGAGGTTAATTTGGTAGGAAGTGAGGTCAGTTTGGCAACTGGTGGTGAAACACTGAACAACATGGGGGTTAACACTAGTTGAAGTTAGTGTAAGACCTGTTGTAAGGCAGGGAACTAAATCACAAGGGGGTGACTTGTGCTTGGAAAGGGAAGTTCCCTGTGATGTGTGTTTGCTTGTTGTGTCCCTGAGCTGGTGAGCACAAGAGGGAGCTGGGAGGGCTGCTGTGTCTCCCAACCTGGGATACAGCTCTCTGCAGGCACCGCAGGAGAGGAGTTTTGGACAAAACTAGTAAGGATCCTTTATTGGGCCTCCTGTACCTTGTGTTAATCATCTATTATCCCCAATCCTCCAATTGCCCTGTTAAGCAGACAATAACACCCATCTCACAGAAAATAAAATAGAGTTTAAATGACTACATAACTCGCCCAAGGTGGTCACACAGTGGTTGGTGCTGGCAGGCAAGCAGGTCTTTCGGTTTCACTTTCTACCCTAGGGTGGGCCTTTTTCCTCATTCTACGCTAAGGGAAACCATGCAGACCTGGGACTTTAATGAACTGTTTGATAAGCCAGCATCTGCTTGCTTCTATCTACTTCAATGCAAAATGCTTAGTTAATTCTGAAATTCTATCTTTGGAAATATTATTTTGTTGTTGATGTTATTGTTGTCATTTGTGTATTGTGGTGCGCACTAGCCTCAAACTCACTACCTAGCGTAGGCTGTCCTGGACCTCCTGCTAGTGGTCCTCCTGACTCAACCTCCTCAACAGTGAGATTATAGGAATGTGCCATCACGAGCATGTTGGAATGAAAACAGTCAGTGCAGAACTATAGAAACTAAGGATGGTTATCAAAGACGACCAGTGTGCTCACAGCTCCATGTGCCAAAAGCTGATAGATACAGGGTAGTTGGGATGACTCGATGGAAAGGTTTGTGCTGCCAAGTTTAACAACTTGCTTTCCTACTCTGGGTTTGGTCCCCAGCACTCACATAGGAGAGCCCACCTGTAGCTCCAGCTCCAGTAAATGATGTACTCTTTTGATCATGGTTGGGTGGGGGGATGTCTTCTTGCATGAAATGTGCAGACAAACAAACACAAACGCACAACATATACATAAAAAATATGTTTTAAGCCAGGCATGGTGGTGCACTCCTTTAGTCCCAGCACTTGGGAAGCAGAGGCAGGAGGATCTCTGTGTGTTCGAGTTTGAGGCCAGCCTGGTCTACAAAGCAAGTCCAGGACAGCCAGAGATATTACCAGAGAAACCCTGTCTCAAAAAAAAAAAAAAGTTTTAAAAGAAGAAAAAGAGCCAGGTGTGGTGGCCCATGCCTTTAATCCCAGCACTAGGGAGGCAGAAGCAGGCGGCCCTCTGTGAGTTCGAGGCCAGCCTGGTCTACAGAGTGAGTCCAGGACTGCCAGAGCTACACAAAGAAACCCTGTCTCAACCACCCCCCCCAAAAAAAAAAACCCAACCACAAAAATGAAGGAAAAGAGAGAAGAAAGGAAGGAAAGGAGGGAGGAAGAGAAAATATCATGCTTGGGGCAAGGGAGGGGAATCTCTTTCGGCTAGGGTGGTCCAGCAGTACTCCCAGGTTGTGCAAGGATGGGTGTGGTTGGGTGTAGTGCTCACACCTGTGACCTCAACACTCAAGAAGTAAAGATAAGGGGAGTTCAAGGCCAAGCTGAAATACTTGAGGTGGTACTAACATTTAAAAATAAGTAAAGTTAGGCTGCGTGTGCTGCTGCACGTCTTTAATCCCAGCACTCAGGAAGGAGAGGCATTTTGGAGGGATCTCTGTAAATTAGAGGCCAGCTTGGTCTACAGAGTGAGTTCCAGGACAGCCAGGGTTACAGAGAAGCCCTGTCTAGAAAAATAAAATATTAATTAATTAATTATGTGACAGGCAGGCAGTTTTCCAGCTCTAGAAGGTCACTGGACGGGCATTCCAGATGCCAAAGGTGGAAGCCAAAAGCCACTCTTCCTCGGTGGCCCCCCTAGCTAGTCAGACAGACGACTCAGACCAGATATTTCCCCCAGGCCTACAGCTGCAACTCCATCTCCAGCAGCAGGTCCGCCAGCCGCAGATAACTCTCCTGTTGGTAGCCAGGACTCATGGCTTTGATGGAAGCAATGTAGCCTGTGTGGCTGTGGGCTCTGTGATGGGGCACACACTGGATCACACCATCATCCAGGACTGCTGTGGAGGTGGCAATGCTGAGCTACCAAAGGTTGGCATCACTTGCCTGGAGCCTCAGGGATCCCAGGAGCAGCTCTCTGGCAGTGGTTTTTGTTTTTGTTTTCCCTCCACACAGTTTCTGGAGTATTCCCAGAACCAGGCTGATGTGGTCTATGAAGGTTTCAAGGAGGGAATGCTGGAACTGTGCACCGTTGCAAATGCTGGATTAGTCTAATCAAGAGATTCAAACTGGGGGCTGGAGAGATGCTCAGCAGTTAAGAGCACTGGCTGTTCTTCCAAAGGACCTGGGTTCAAATCCAAGCACCCACGAGGCAGTTTGAAACCATCTCTAATGGTCGGGCCTTTAATCCTAGCACTCAGGAGGCAGAGGCAGTCAGATCTCTGTAAGTTCAAGGCCAGACTGGTCTACAAATCGAGTCCACGACAGTTAAGGATGCGCAGAAAAATCCTGTCTCAAAAACAACAACAAAAAAGAGTATCAAAGTGAAGGGATGAAAAGTCAGCTTTGATGACCAATGCCTTTGGGGGTCAAACAACCTTTCACAAGGATCGCCTAAGACCATCGGAAAACACAGGTATTTACAATCAGATTCATAATAGTTGCAGGGGGTGGGGTGCTGACCTTTAATCCCATTACTCGTAGATTTGAGGCCAGCATGGCATACAGAGCAAGTATCAGGACAACACAGAGAAACCCTCCCTGCCTTGAAGAAAAAAACAAAAACAAACACAAACAAACAACGACAATAAAATAGTAGCAAAATTAGTTATGAAGTAGCAAAGAAAACAATTTTATGGTTAAGGATCACCAGAGCATGAGGAAGTGTATTAAAGGATGAAGCATCAGAAAGGTCGAGAACCACTGCTCTAGTGTAAAACGTGAAAGCGTAACCCTTATGTAAAGGTCTCGCTGACCGTAGTACCCTTGTTTCAGAATGGCCACGGAAGAGTTCACAGTGTGTGGAAGTCAGAGATGCATAGAGTTTGGGGATGGTTAACTGTTTGGCCACCTTATATCAGCTGTGAATGATGTATTTATTTATGAGTTAAGTAAAATAAAGCGATCTTCATTCCACCCCCCCACCCTCCAAATGATTGGCAGGACACTATGTGGACTTCTGGAATCGTAGCAGTCTAGGCAGAAGGATGGGCAAATGTAAACGCTCTGAATGTAAAACATCTTGGTGTATTTGAGGTCTAAAAAGAAGCAGGTCCTGCTAGCTGAAATGCAGTGACAGAGATACACAGGAGGAATGAACAGATTCCCCAGTGAGGCACTGTCCAGACAGTAGAAGGGGAAGCCAATGGGAAAGGATTCTGGACAGTTCCCCCTGCTGATCTCCCCAGCATGATCTGAGTCAACCCAATTCCCTCATTCCCACTAATATCACCTTGGACTGCAAAAACCTTCATCTGCTTGAGAACCAGCCCATGATGGAACAGTGGGCGCCACTAAAGGCAGGCTGGGCCATGTGTAGTATGGTGTGCTTGTAATCCCAATAACTGAAAAGACTCAGGAAAGGACACCACTATGGAAATTCAGCCACGTCTACATTGACAGAATCTGTCTCGAGTTTCCTTCCCAAGTAAAACAAGCCAGAAGGAGAAAAAAAAAATATGTCTATTGCATAAGGAGACTATAAAGATATAGTTCACAATATAGAAAAAATTTAACATAAGTACATAGGCATGCTTTGTTGTTTGAGATAGGGTCTTGCTATACAGCCTTGGTTGGTCCCAAGAGCTCCCATTATAGGTGAGTGCTTGCCTGGCCATAATACACATTAAAGCATCTCCTTTGCTTTATTTTTTTTGTTGGTTTGGTTTGGTTTGGTTTTGGTTTTGGTTTTGGTTGAGTCAGGCTCTTATGTGGTCCAGACTGGCCTTGATCTCTGTACGTGGGAGAGGATGTCTTTAAACTGAGCCTCTTGCCTCTACCTCCTTAGTGCTCGGGTTACAGGAGTGTGCCACCACCTCTGCGTTGTCTGTTGTTTTGAGACAGCCACTCTTGTACTCTGGGCTAGCCTACATCCAATATGGTAAGTACCTGAGGCTGGCCTTGAACTCCTGTTTCTCCTGTCTCCAAGTGCTGGATTGCAGGCTTGTACCACGTTGTCTAGCGATTCATTTCATAGTTAAAATTATTTAATTTAATGACTGTAATTAGGCTGTAGCTCAGTGGAAAACCATTAGACTTCTAAGAATAGGAGCTCTCGAGGCTGGAGAGGAGGCTTAGCAGGTAAGAGCACTGACTGCTCTTCCAGAGGACCCGGGTTGAAATCCCAGCACCCACATGGCAGCTCACAGCTATCTGTAACTCCTGTTCCAAACAATCTGATAAAACACAAATGTACATAAAATAAAAATAAATTATTTAAAAAAAAAAGACTAGGGGCTCTCAATGGGCATGGTGGTGCATGCCTTTAATCCCAGCACTCAGGAGGCAGAGGCAGGCAGATCTCTGTGAGTTCAAGGCCAGCCTGGTCTACAAAGAGAGTCCAGGACAGACAGGGCTATTATACAGAGAAACCCTCTCTTGAAAACAAACAAATAAAAAAGATGATATACCTCCCTTATAACTGCTTCTATTCTCAGTTTTTTCCCATATTTTTCTTCTGTATGCCAACAACATACAGTCATGTGCACTAAAATAAGTACTTTTAAAAATTGCAGTAATTTTTTTAAATTCTTTTTTGTTTTTTTGTGAATTCGACATTTAAAAAAAAAATTTTAATGTATTTATTTATTGCTTCAGGTTACATCTCCATCATAGTGTCCTCTTTCCACTCCTCCCATTCCCGCCCTCCCACCCTCTACCCCCTTACCCTTCCATCCCACTCCTCTGGAGTGGAGTGTTCCTACATAACAGTCCCCCACCCCAGCTCAGCTGTCATATGAGGGCTAAGAGCCTCCTCATACACTGGGGGCCTACAAGGCAGCACCACTAGGGAAAAGTGTCTCATTGACAGGGAGAAAGAAAAAAAAAGTCTATGTTCATGTTCCCCTTGGTGTATTGGTTGTAGTATAGTTATCCTGTACTATATGGCTAAAATCCTACTATAAGTGAATAGATGCCATATGCATCCTTCTGAGTCTGGGTTAGCTCACTCAGGATGAGCTTCTCTAGTTCCATCCATTTGGCTGCAAATTGCATAATTTCATTGTTTCTGATAGCTGAGTAGTATTCCATTGTGTAGATGTACCACAGTTTTTTAAACCATTCTTCGGTTGAGGGACATCTGGGTTGTTTCCAGTTTACAGCTATTACAAATAAGGCTGCTATGAACATAGATGAGGAAACGTCCTTGTGATTTGGTGAGGAATCATTTGGATGTATCCCCGGAAGTGGTATGGCTGGGTCCCGAGGCAGAGCTATTCCAAGTTTTCTAAGATATCGCCAGACTGACCTCCATAGTGGTTGCACAAGCCTGCACTCCCACCAGCAATGGAGGAGTGTTCCCCTTTCTCCACACCCTCGCCAGCATGTGTTGTCATTTCCACACCCTCGCCAGCATGTGTTGTCATTTGAGCTCTTTATCTTAGCCATTCTGACAGGTGTGAGATGGAATCTGAGAGTCATGTTGAGTTGCATTTCTCTGATGGTTAAGGATTCTGAGCATTTCTTCAAGTGTCTCTCAGATGTGGGGTTGGTGAAGATTTTTTCCTAATCTGTAGGCTTCCATTTTGTTCGAATGACAGTGTCTTTTGCCTTACAGAAGCTTTTTAGTTTCATGAGGTCCCATTTATTGATTGTTGGTCTTAGGTTCTGGGCTGTTGGTGTTCTGTTCAGGAAGTTGTCACCTGTGCCAACGAGTTCGAGGGTTTTTCCCACTTTCTCTTCTAGTAGATTTAGTGTGACCAGCTTTATGCACCCCAATCCTACTCATTTTCCTTCCCCTCACACCTCTCCACTCTTGCAACCTCCCTCCAAACAGAGAAAAAAATCTCATTGTGGAAGTTGTGTGTCACAGTGTGTCCCACTAAACCATTTTTTGTTTTTTGGGTTTTTTTTTTTGAGACTGGGTCTCTCTGTGTAGCCCTGGCTGTTTTAGAACTCATTCTGTAGACCAGGCTGGCCTTGAACTCAGCAGAGATCCACCTGCTGTGGAATCTGACTGACTCCATATTGAAAAAAGATTCCATTTAGCATTAGATTTGACTCAGAGTGACCTCCAGTTCCAGGAAAAACAACAAAATATACCTGACCTTGTATTCCAGGGGTGTTCCCTAGTATAACCAGCCAGATCACTCTGAGAAAGCACCCAAAAGGTCTAAACAAACTTTCTGCTGGTCAAACTGACCAATAATGGTTTGGCAACAATAACAAGCCAATTAGGGATAGACAGATTTGTCTGTCCAATCTTGTGCTAGAAACCCCTTTCTTTGTTTAAGCCCCTATATAAACCCTATATTTTTGGAGTTCAGGGCTCTCAACTCAAACTGCTGCATCGGTGAGCATTGGGAGTCCAAGTTCAAGCTTGAATAAACAACCCTCATGCTTTTACATTGGAGTTGGCTCGCAGGTGGTCTTTGGAGTCTCAAGAACCAGGGAGGACACTACCTCTGCCCCACTAAGTGCTGGGATTAAAGGTGTACACCACTACACACCCGGCCATTTATAGACTGTTTCCAAAGTACCACATGGGTGCTGAGACTTGAACCCGGGTCCTTTGTAAGAGGAAGCAGTGTTCTTAACTGCTGAGCCATCTCTCCAGTCCCTCCACTAAACCATTTTGTCCACACTTCTTTGCTTGCAAATGTTCATTGCAATGACTCATTGGTCTGGTACAAGGCCTCAGTTTTCTCCTACTCAGTCAATACTGGAAACTTACGGGACTCCTTTCAGATATTCTTTTGTTGCCCTGTGTCATGGAAATCCTGTAGTTTTGGCTTTGTAGGAACTACCCTTTCATGTACTCCAGCAGTTCATAGATGAGGTAGATCTTGGGGTGTGCCAACTCAAAGCTCTAGATCTGGGCCTGAAAGGTATCTGAGTCGGTCAGCCCACCAGCTCTCCCACTCTCATGCCCTAAGGTCCAGTGTACCATGAAGACACCCCACCAACCCACCACCCCACCCTCTGCCCCTGCTACCAGAGCCAGCTCTATTCAGATGTCCAGGTGAGATAGAGGGCCCATTCTCCCAAGAGTAGCAGCTGGTTAAGGACATGGCCAGTTCTCCCACTCTCAAGACCATAGGGCGGCCAGCCTTCCTGCCAGCTATAGATGGTGAGAGATGAGGAAGAGGGTATCTCACCTTTGTCTGTGCCATTGCCCAACAGACAACAGGCAGGGTTGGCCCTCTCACATTCTCAGGCCCAGCTCATCCACAACCCCCACATCCAGGGCCAGCTGCCCAAGTGAGGGGCAGGGCCTGCTCTCTTGAGTGCTGCAGCAGGTTAGGAACAGAGCCATCTCTCCTGCTCTAATGGCCTCAAGGCCAGCTCTCCTGCCTGCAGTAGGTAGGTGGCAAGGGGTGAGAGGGGAAGGGTCATCTCTCCCTTACCCATATCATCACAGGAGACAAGTGATGGAGCCAGCTCTCACACTCTCTTACCCATGGGTTTGCTTGCCCACAGCCCTGCCACCAAGCTCAGCTCTACTGTGCTGTCCAGGTGAGGTGCAGGGCCCAATCTCCAGAGCACTGCAGCTGGTGAGGGATAGGGCCAGCTCTCCTGCTCTCATGACCTCAGCCAGGTCTCCCATGATTGTATCTTCAGGTGTGGGCTCACTAACAACTCCTGCAATGTGTGGGGTGTTTTCCTGAAGGTGGCTAGGGATGGAGTCAGCTCTCCTGGGCCTCTAGGGTCAGCTCTCCCATAATGCCCAGGCAAGCGGTGGGACCAGTTCTGCACAGCCCGGAGATATCAACATGTCCCAGGCCACAGCCTAGACCAGGGATGAACACCTGGCTTTTGGTGGTAACAGATCTCTGCTCCTGCAGTTCCATGAACCCAAACATGGTCCCAGGTGGCAGCACAGGCCAGAACCCCGCCATGGTTCCCAGTAGTGTCACCAGCTACTCACATCAGGCTGTTCCTCACTACTGTCAAATCTCTAGTTCCATCTCCCTTCGTTGTGTCCACATCCTTCTCTTTCTCATTTCTCTACCACTTACTTGCTCCCCTGGTACTCAGGGTCTCTGAATGTCTGAGGTCATTTCAGGAATGGTCTCAGGAGTGCTATGCCCTGGTTCTGCATTACGGTTCTAGGCAGGGGTCATCTCAGCTATAGTCTGTCCCCCTGCCCTGCCTCCCCTGGCCTGCATGACACCAACTGGTGGTTGTCTCAGGCTAGCTCCCTGTCCAGGCCTCATGTAGCCAATGTGGCTTTGAACTTGCTACTTGTGGAGGTTAACTTGGAATTCTAGAGCTTCCAGCCTCTACCTCCTGAGTGCTGGGATTACAGATGTATGTCACCAAGTTTGGCAGTTTTTGCTTTAAGAAAAAATGTGTCGGACAGGCCGGACATGGTGGCACATGCCTTTCTTTAATCCCAGCACTCAGGGGGCAGAGGCAGGTAGATCTCTGTGAGTTCCAGGCCAGCCTGCTCTACAAAGCTAGCCCAGGACAGCCAGGGCTATTACACAGAGAAACACTGTCTGAAACAAAAACAACAACAACAAAGTCCCCTTAGCTGATCATTGTACCACATATCTGCAATCCCAGATTGAGGCAAACAAGGGAGGATTAACACAAATTCAAGGTCTACATAGAGAGTTTCAGGCCAGCCAGGGCTTCATAGTGAAATGATAACAAAATATCCCTTCTCTCTTAATGAAAAAATACTTAAACATGGGTTCCAGAAGTAGCTCAGATGGGAGAGTACTTGCCGCTCATGCATGAAGCCTTTAGTCCAATCACTGCATAAGCCAGATGTGGTGGTGCAAGTCTATAATTCCATTGGAGGAGGTGGAGGCCGGAGGATGAGGAGTTCACGACCAACCTTGTCGTCTACATACTGAGTCTGAAGGCAGCCTGGGTTAAAGGCTCTGTCCCAAACAAATAAACAAAAAGAGACCTACACTTTTCAAATGAGACTGTGTCTTGACAGCTGCTGAGATATCTGCTAGTCACAGCCAACAGGGACCTGTCTCAGTGTCCAAAACTGTTACACATTGTTTTTCTTGCCTTTCATACCACAGAGATGGAACTGTAAAACATTTTCCTGGTGGAGAAAGAAGGTTCAGTCAGCACATTTAACCTTTGATTCAGGTAAAACAAGTTTATTTGTTCAAAGTCAATGGACCCAGAAGGTTGACCAGCATACTCTATGATCCTGATTTACATAACACTCATAAACACAGCTACAAGTCTACAGCCTATGATCTTTCCTTTTTGGGTCTTTAATTATTTATCACTTATCTTTCTGGATTAAATAAGAGTGACAGCCACAGAAATATAGAAGAGGCTGATCTATACCTGTATTTCCTAGAGACCCTCCTGTAGGGAGTTAGATTAATTAAATTAGATTTAGAAAATATCTAGGAGTTTCTGATACAGTCTCTTAATTTGGGGCATGAAGATCAACTTGGCAGTTTGTGGACTAAAAACAGGAAACAAACAGGAGACTTAATGGACTGAAAAACAAGGTTGAAGCCATGGAAAACAGGAAAGATTTAATGGATTAGAAACAAAGTATTTGGCCTGGCAATGTTTTCAGCTGCTAAGTGGGCAGAGCCAAAATTAAGCTGAAACAGGTGGAACAAGGAGAGATCCTATTTAAGGACAAGTGGATAGAGCTAAGAGAGCTGCATGATAGAGAGCTCTGATGCTAGCAAATCCTCACACTAGAAAGGACAACGAGTAGTTTGTATCCTCTGATGGAGAAAGTGCTGGTGGACTGATGGCCAGATCTCCCTGAGGCAAAAATAAGCTGGTGAGCAGAGAAAGCCTCAGCAAGACAGCAAAAGGCCAAGGACTAAACCCTGTGGCTCAGCTTTTGCCTAGAGGGGTTTGACCTGTCCGAACAGTGGCCTAAACAAAACTGTGGCTGGCTTTAAGGACTGAGGCAGAGCGGCAGAGTTGCTGATGCGAAGGAAATAAGTTGGCCTACAGAAGGCTGGGGTCTCCCAGAGAGAAGAAAGTCTTAAGCCTTATTTAAGGTGAAGCCACCATAGCCAATTTACCCTGATGAATCTACATCTGAGATATTCCAGAAGAAAGACTGCTAAGTGTGTTAAAGGGTCTACCCCAGAGACTGTGTTCCTGACGACTGAGGACCTGCCCCAGAGACTGTATCCTTCTAAAAGGTTAGGAAAATAGTTGTAATAATTATCAGTAGGTTTAGTGGTTAGGTCATAGGGGTTGAAGTCATTCTTAGCGGTTGTAGGAATTTATAGGGTTAATAGTTAAGAAATTGTTGATATTTGTTATAAGTAAATAGTGTTAATAAATAAGTACTGACTAATTTTTTAAAAGTTTGGTTACACCCTCCCAAAAATACAAACTATTACCATTGATGTTGGTCACCAGCCCGAGCTTGATGGTAAGACCCTATTGCTGAAGACACCACCTACAGTTGTCACAGGACATGAAGAAATCAAGTTGGCATTGACCACAAAGCTTCCTCCCTGCTTGCTAGCTTTCATAGTGAAGGAGAGTTCTGTGTAGCCTGCTAGGAAGTAAAAGGTCATCAACAATCTTACCCAGGCGCGAAACCTGTGAAGTCCAATAATGCCCATGGTGTAGCAATGCCATGAATGTTAAGGGAATAACCCACAGTTTCTGATTGGGGTTAATGCCTACTCCACAGAAGGAAACACATGTCTGATAGTGTAAATCTGGCCAAGAACCCATGGCTGGGGAGCTCATAGGCTATAGGGATAAACCTTCTGTTACTCTGCTAAATAAACCTAGTATCAAACTGGCCTCTAAGTGCCCCACCCACAGATTAGTTCAGCCCTCAGATCTCATCAGAGAAGTTTCTCTGTCAAGTAGATGGCGGCGGTTTAAGTCAGAAACTCATGGACTGGAGAGATGGCTCAGAGGTTAAGAGCACTAGCTGCTCTTCCAGAGGTCCTGAGTTCAATTCCCAGCAACCACATGGTGGCTCACAACCATCTATAATGGGATCTGGTGCCCTCTTCTGTTGTGCGGGTATATGTACTAAAATACAGAACATTGTAGACATATTAAGTAAATATTTAAAAAAAAAAGTCAGAAACTCACAAATTTTCAAAGTGCCGAGAGTGTCAGTGGAGTGCTCAGACACAAATGTGACTTGGATAGCCTCCCCCACACCCCACCACACACATGCTCAGAAGCTCAGGTAAATGGAAGCAGTGGAAGAGAGGAAGAAGAGAATGAAAGCCTGTACAAACCAAAGGTCAGAGAGGACTGGAGTGAGACGGGGTCTTCTGGACATGACAGGACCATCGCACTCGTGATCTCACAGCAGCCATGGCTGCCTGCACAGGATCTACTCAAGATCAAGCCAGTCCACATTCTAGCATAAAGGGGTAAGGTGCTCGAAAGCCTGACCCCACCCCCCAGCTGAGGAGCTGTGGACTGCTGATGGCTTCTGGGGAAGAGAGAGTCACTTTTCTTTAAAGGAAACACAACTCGGGTCCTCTGCAAGAGCAACTGACCCGACCCACGGGTCCTAGTAATTCGTGGGGGCAAGGAGGACCGCAACCTGAAAAAAGAATGGGCGAGAGAGGGAAAGGACTCAAGGAAGCAATTGCTTATCAAGACCCGTGTATTTGAGCGCAAAGCGCTTTTTTATAATGTGTTTTACAAGGGGAGGAGGTGAGAGGGGCCAGGTGGTGGGAAAATACAGAATCTTCTTGGCCTGTGCCCTGGACATTGTATGATCTACCCATTTTTCTTCAGAAGACACGGTACAATGCTTTGAATCAGTCTGTAACTGCCAACCTGGAACTTTGCGGTTGCCAGGCAGTATGAAGCTGCAGGGAACATTGTGCAGGTGGGGAGAGGTAGGGGGTGAGGGTGAGAGGCGAGGGTCTTGGCTTCTGACAAGCAACAGGTGCTTTTAGCCACTAACCCGTCCCTCCAACCAGTAGGGCTGATTGTCTTATGATGCTTTGTCACAATGACAGAAGCTGACAAACCCAGTAATGGGGCCACTGAAAGCAGAGAAGCCCCAGGCGTCTTGTAATCCCAGCATTCTGGAGGTGGAGGCAGGAAGATCAGGGATTCAATGAGGATCAGGAGAGACCAAGGTCATCCTTAACTACATTGGAAGTTCAAAGCCAGCCTAGGGTATTGAGACTCTGTCTCAAGAAAATAAAGTTAAATAAACAAATACATGGATGCTGGCTGGTATTTAGTATTCTGGACCAAAACCACCTTTGGACAAAAAAAAAAAGAAAATTTGGAATCAAAGGGGATACTGGATACACAAGAATCTAACAGTTGTAAAACTCAAAGTTCCTACATTTGATGATAGGAGAATGTGGTGCCCCAGCTTTAGGAGACAGATAAAATTTATTTTTCCCTACCCTTTTATGCTTGGGGGTTGGGGTCCAGCTGACGTGAGGTGCCTGCCCATGTTAGGGGATATTTCCCCATCAGAGCACCAAGTCTCAAGCCAGTTTGCTCTGGAAACATCTTCACAGACATTCTCAAAAATAATGTTTTGTGGGCTGGAGAGATGGCTCAGCAGTTAAGAGCACTGGCTGTTCTTCCAAAGGATTTGGGTTCAAATCCCTGCACCCACATGGCAGCTCACAGCTGTCTGTAATTGCCGGGCGTGGTGGTGCACGCCTTTAATCCCAGCACTCAGGAGGCAGAAGCAGGCGGATCTCTTGAGTTCAAGGCCAACCTGGTCTACAAAGTGAGTCCAGGACAGCCAGAGATACACAGAGAAACCCTGTCTTGAAAACAACAACAACAAAATAATAATAATAATAATAATAATAATGTTTTGTCAGATCTCTAGGTTTTGTTTGGGGTGGGGGATGAGGAGGAGAAGGAACAGAGTTGAAATAGTGGTTCATGTAGCCCAAACCAACCAGAACTCCTGATATTCCTGTATCTCACTCCCTGGTAGTAGAATTACAGACGTCTACTACTCTCTCTGACTCTCTTACATTTTTTGATGTTGTTGCTGTTGTTTTTGAGACAGGATTTCTCTGTGTATGTCTGACTGTCCTGGACTCACTTTGTAGACTAGGCTGGCCTTGAACTCACAGAGATCCACCTGCCTCTGCCTCCCTAGCGCTGGGATTAAAGGAGTGCACCACCATGCCTGGCACTCTCTTACATATTCTTAACTCAGTCAAGTTGACACCTAAAATTGAACATCATAATCAGGTATTAGGAGCCGGGCAGTGGTGGCACATGCCTTTAATCCCAGCACTTGGGAGGCAGAGGCAGGCGGATCTTTGCAAGTTCGAGACCAGCCTGGTCTACAAAGCGAGTCCAGGACAGCCAGAGCTGTTAAACAGAGAAACCCTGTCTCGAAAAACCAAAAAACAAAAAACAAATAATCAGGTATTAGGAAGATATGGAGTTTTAAAAATGGGACAGAATTATAGTTTTCTGGAGTTGAGTAATACTTAGAGGTGATTTGAGGGTAGGTGTAAGGAGAAGGCTAATTTAAATCTTGTATAATAACAAATAGGTGGAAAATGTAGCCTTCCTAAACATCTGGGTTGTACCTTTATGTGACAAAGCTGTTCATTAGGAAATGTGTAATCAGGGCTGGGGATGTTTTCAAGTAGTAGAGTAGTCGCCTAGCATGCCTGAGACTCTACTCTCCACTACCAAATAAAACCAGACATGCTGGTGCAGGCCTGTAATCCCAGAACCCAGGAGGCAAAGGGAGAAGGGTCAGAAGTTCAAGGTCCTCCTCAGCCACACAGTAGACTGGCCTTGACTTAAAACCCTCCCTGATAGTGGTATATACCTGTAATTTTAGCATTCTGGAGGCTACATATCAGGCTTAAGGCCAACCTTGGCTACGTGAAAAACAAAACAAAAACTGAGCTTGGTAGGACAGTCTCGTAACCCCAGTTACAGAAGAGCTTACTGCAGGATTGTTCAGACTGTGCTAAGGGGGCTGGAGATGTACCTCACTTGTTAGAGTAGTTGGCTAGCATGCGTGAAGCCCTGCTTTAAATTTCCAGCACCAGATAAACGTGATGCTATAGTCCTTTAATCTTAGCACTTGGTAAGTGAAGGTACAAAAATCAGAAGCTCAAAGTCATCCTTGGCAACATAGTGAGTTCAAAGCCAGACTGTGATACATGAGACTGTGATTCAAAAATGAAAAATTGCCAGGCACCAGGCATTAAAGGTGGTGGCGCACGCCTTTAATGCCGGCACTGGGAAACAGGCAGGTGGATCTCTAATAGGCCATCTTGGTTACCCAGTGAGTTCCAGGACAGCCAGGAATATGTGAAAGACCCCGTCTCAAAAAAAAAAAAATTGTTTTAAATTAAATGTAAGGATAGGTAAGATAAGTAGCTCTGTTGGGGGTGGTGGCACACACCTTTAATCCCAGCACTTGGGGGGCAGAGCCAGGTGAATCTCTGTGAGTTCGAGGCCAGCCTGGTCTACAAAGTGAGTCCAGGACAGCCAGGGCTGTTACACAGAGAAACCCTGTCTCGAAAAACCAAAAAGTCCTAATCAAAAATAATTGCGGATCTACATGAGATTAAAAATATACTTTTTTAAATACAAAAGGAAAGTATTATAATGAGCATACAACATACATCAACGTAAGAGCCCAACTTTGTGAAAACAATTAAAATATCTTTTTTTTTTTTTTTTGGTTTTTCGAGACAGGGTTTCTCTGTGTAGCCCTGGCTGTCCTGGACTCACTTTGTAGACCAGGCTGGCCTCGAACTCACAATTAAAATATCTTAAAGCCAAAATGAATAAATATAATTTATTAGTTAAAAATTTAAACTGGGTGATGGTGGAATGCACCCTTAATCCCAGCACTCAGGAGGCAGAGGCAGGTAGATGCCTGTGAGTTCAAGGCTAGCCTGGAATACAGAGTGAGTCCAGGACAGTCAGGAGACCCTATCTCAAAACAAACAAACAGAGCTGGTTGTGGTGGAGCACGCCTTTAATCCCAGCACTCGGGAGGCAGAGGCAGGCGATCTCTGTGTCTCTATGAGTTTGAGGCCAGCCTGGTCTACAAAGCAAGTCCAGGACAGCCAAAGGATGCACAGAGAGACCCTGTCTCGAAAAACCAAAAAAACAAACAGGTAAACAGATAAGCAGTTCTTTGCACAGTAGCATCTTTGTGTTCTGTAGTCCCATGCTAGAGACGAACCCAGGTCCAAATACATGCCATATATGCATATATGCAGCAGGCTCTTCCACTCCACCACTGAGCTAAGCCTGCAATACCTATCCTTGGATTTCAGCATCTACTGGCAATTTCTGGAACCAAGTCTCCACAGACCCAGGGATGACTTCACAGATGGAGTGCCTTAAGTGAGATAAATGCATTCCCTCACAGTTTTATATATACATATACTTTTTTCCCCCTCACAGTTTTGTAGGTTAAGTTTTGGTTGCTTCCAATGGCTGTAAGAGTGAAGCTGTGCCACACACTAACTCCAGCTTCTACTGGGTTCATATCTTAACATTTTATTTTTAAATTGTGTGTGTGTCTGTGTGTCTGTATATTTATAGAGTCTGTGTGTGGTGTGTTTTTAGGGTGTGTATGTGTGCTTTTTGTAGGATGAGTATGTGAGTGTGTGTGCGTGTATATGTGTGTATGCGTACACGTGTTTTTGTATGTGTTGATGTGTATTTATATGTGTATGTATGCGTGTATGTGTGTGTCTCTGTGTGTGCTTGTGTGTTTGCATGTGGGTGTGTGCATATATGTGTATGGTCTGTGTGTGTGTGTCTGTATGTGTGAATGTATGTGTACTTGTATATGTGTGTGCTTGTATGTGTGTATGTGTTTCTGTGTGTGTACTCAAATGGGCTTACAAAGCCAGAAAATTGTGCACAAACCTGCTTTTCAAATAGCACTAAAAAAGAAAAAAACTAAAAACAAAAAAAGAATTAAAAAAAACAAAAGAATAAAATAGCACTAAGAACCACCAACCCATGGATGGCAACAACTGTGGACTGGGGCCCCTCCCTCATCAATCATTGATTAAGAAAATGCCCTAAGCCGGGCAGTGGTGGCGCACACCTTTAATCCCAGCACTTGGGAGGCAGAGGCAGGTGGATCTTTGCGAGTTCGAGGCCAGCCTGGTCTACAAAGCGAGTCCAGGACAGCCAGAGCTGTTAAACAGAGAAACCCTGTCTCGAAAAACCAAAAAAAAAAAAAAAAAAAGAAAATGCCCTAAAGGCTTGCCAGATCTTATAGAGGCATTATGTCAGTTGGGGTTCCTTCCTCTCAGATGACTTGTTTCAAGTTGACATAGAACTAGCCACCACATACCCTATCTCTAAAAACAGTTCTCTCTCTTTGAATAATGAATAAAAGAAAGAATTAATAAAAGTTTAAAAATTTTTCTATCTCAAAAAATATACACACAATTACTGGATGGATAAAGGTAAGCATTTAGTTAAAAATGAAAGTTGTTTTTGTTTTTGGAGACAGGCTTTCTCTGTGTAACAGCCCTGGCTGTCCTGGACTCTCTTTGTAGACCAGGCTGGCCTCGAACCCATAGAGATTTATCTGCCTCTGCTTTCCGAGTGCTGGGATTAAAGGAGTACACTACCATGCCCAGCTCACATTTTCTTTTTTAAGTTCTTAAAAATGTATCATTTCATGTATATGAGTGTTTTCCCTGCATATGTGCCAAGTGCATGCCTGCTCCCCACAGAGACCAGGAGAGTAGGATCCCCTGGAACTGTAATCACAGATGACTGTGAGCTACCAGGGGCATGCTGGGAAACTAATCCTCTGGAAGATCATCCAGTGCTCTTAACCACTGAGCCCTCTCTTCAGATCCAACAAATGAAACATTTTCTCATGAGCCAGACTGATGTAATTCAGGTCATGGAGATAGACCCTGCCCCCTACTGAGAGACCAGGAAAGCAGAAATGGACAAAATGAGTCCAGGGCTAGGCTTCTTCCTGTGAAAGCCGAAACTGTCCAAGCAGCCTGGTGGGTGCCCAGGGGCGTGCCCAACCAAGCAGAGCACAGCTCATGATCAGAACACATGTCGGCATGGGCTCTTGCCAAAGAACCTATTAACCTTCCCATGGGGCCCAAGACACAGCTGCTGAGGAAACACTCATCTGATTCCCCCCCCCCCCTTACAAGCACTGGCTTCCCTCAGCCATTGGCCCTTCGGGATTCCAAATATTTCATCCCTGTATTTTGTTCACGTGGTAACATATAGATTCCAAAAGTGTGGAGGTACCAGCTCCTTCCCTCTTTCTTCCTTTTAAAGAAAGAAGGAAGGATTTTTCCTGGTAAGCTTGCAATTTGAGCGTTCAGTCCACTATGGCAGCCCGAGCACCTGTAGCTGTGGGGAAAGGACTGGGAAGCAGCTGTTCACATGGCGCCAGCAGTCAGGAAGCAGGAGGTTATGAATGTAGCTGCCCAGTTTGCTTTTTCATGTACTCTCTTTTCATTCGGTCCAGGACCAAGCCCATTGAGATGATGCCATTTGTACTCAGGGCAGGTCTTTCTATCACCATTAAATCTCTCCAGAAACATCTTTGCAGATATGCCACAGTTGTGTTTTCTAAGGGATTCTAAATCTGGGTCACATTGACTGTAAAGATTAACCACCACAAGCCAACCCCTTGGAAAACTTGATAACTCAACGTACTGCTCTGACGAATGCAAAACTGAGAGAAGGTCTCATGCATCTCTGGCCTGGAAATTGCTACATAAATCTGGGATGATCTGAACTTCTTTTTTTTTTTTGGTTTTTAGAGAGAGGGTTTCTCTGTGTAACAGTCCTGGCTGTCTGGAACTCACTCTGTAGACCAGGCTAGCCTTGAACTCACAGAGATCCACCTGCCTCTGCCTCCCAAGTGCTGGGATTAAAGGCGTGCACCACCACACCCAGCAATTACAGACAGCTGTGAACCGCCATGTGGATGCTGGGATTTGAACCTGGGTCCTTTGGAAGAGCAGCCAGTGCTCTTAACCACTGAGCCATCTCTCCAGCCCCTGATTTGAACTTCTGATCCTCCTGCCTCTACCTACCAGTGCTAGGATCAGCACTGTATGTATGTCATCACACCATGTTAATTCAGTGCGGGCTATGGAACCCCTGGCCTCCTGAGTGATCTGCCAACATTCTACCAAATGAGCCTCAGTCACAGATCATAAACACAGCACTCCAAGCCATAATCCCTAGTCTGAGTAAGTTCATGATCATCTCATACAGCAAAGTACATTCAGCTCAGCTTCAAAAGCCTAATCTTCAGTGTCCATTTGATCAGATTTAGGCAGAAAGACTTGCCCTGGTTGTAGGTAGCACTCTCTCAATGGGCTGGGCTCCTGGGCTGGATAAAAAAGCGTGAAGGAGGAAGTAGTTCCAACACTGTTAAAAGTCCAAAGTCAGGCCAGTGAGATGGTTCACTGGGTAAAGGTACTTGATCTGAGAATTCACTCCCAGGATCCCACGTGGTGGAAGGCGAGAACCATCTGGAAAGTTGTCTTTGACCATCCACTCACTGGGGCACACACACATGCACGTGAACACAGACACACATAATATAATTTTTTAGAAGTCCCAAATGTCTTCTTATTTTCAAAGAGAATGTGGATTTGTTAAAGAAAAGAGAGAAAGAACTCAGGAGACTTGGAGGAGCTCCAAGCGGGAGGACCTGACATGCTCTCTTCTGAAGAGCAAAGCAGTCCCTTAATGGTGAGCCCTGACTGGGTTCTCCACACAGCACTCAGAGAGAGACAGGCAAAGGGTCTTCTCTCTTAGGCACAAAGCTGCAATTGCTGCCACTGCTGCTCTCTCTGTGTGTGTCTCTGTGTGTGTCATGGTGTGTATATCACGGTTTGCATGTGGTCAGAACACAACCTTTTGGAGTCCGTGTGATGTGGGGAATAGGCGTGTGTGGTGTGTGTGTGACGTGCGTTTGTTTGTGCGCATTTGTTCGTGTGCGCACACCAACCACATGTATTGTCAGATGTTAATTCCAATACAGACAGAGTAGGACAAGAAATGATTGTTCCAGAAGACCAAAACTAGCCCAAGATAAGGAATAACCCTTGGTCCTGCAAAATTCCAATCTTGCCACAGTACTGAAATCCCAACAGATCCATCACAGCCAGACATCCTTTTTTTCAGGAAGGTAGTGAAGGATCAGAAGTTCAAAATTATCCTTAGGTACATGGCAAGTTGGAGGCTAGTTTAGGCTACATGAGACCTTGTCTTGATAAAGCAAAACAAAGAGATCCCCACCCCACCAATGCCATGCCAGTGTCTGAGGACATAGTTTGTTTGCTTAGGGTCAGCCCCTTGATGTGCCAGCAATAGTTTTGGGTTCATGAATCAGTACCAGGATATCTCCCATGATATCGGTGGACTCCTCAGATCCCCTAGGCACTGCTGAGAGCCTCTTCAAAGCAACCTATTATTACATCATGAAGACAGCCCTCAAGGGAGATGGACGCCACACGATGCTGGTGTAAGCCCCAGCTGCTGTAGCTGGACCTCATTAAGGACATGCCATCCTTCTACGTGTTTTCCCCAGGCTGTGCTTACGGCACCATCTCCACCTGCTCCTGTCCCCAGATCCACTTAATTCTACACAGCAAAAATTGCTAGTCTAACTTCCAGAAGCCCGGTAGCTGACAGAGAGACTGGTCTAACAGGGCCACTGCTTGTCTTGGACCAGGACTCCTGTTGGCTTACACCTCAAAACCACCCTCTGACCACGTGTTACCTGGAATGCTACCTGTCCTGTCCTGCCTGCCAGGCAGACTGTCTGTCTGTGAGTTTGTCTTTTTCTCTGTGGTAGTCAGCCCCCAAATCAGCTTTAAAAATACCAACCCTCTGCCTTTGTCTGTTTTCTTCTCACTAATCATATGTTTTCTTTCTTTCTTTCTTTTTTTAATCACCTAGAGCCAGGTGTGGAAGCTTCCTTCTTCTTTGCCTCTTTTTTGAGGCAGGGTCTTGTCAAGCAAACCTTTCTGCAACAGCCTTCCAAGTACTGAGCTTACAGAATACACCACCATTCCTGGCCCAACCAACAAGTTCTGCAGCAGCCAATGCCTGCTCTAAGTCATTTTCCATGTTTCTAAGCACAGACTTGGACTGAGTGACCACATGATGCTGCCATCCTTCCTCTAGCCTTGGATATCAGGTTGGGAGGTGGTGTCTATCTTCCTCTGGGGTCAGGCCAAAATCAACCAGATCTTCACTGTCTCCCAGAAAGCACCAGACCCAGGACATTACAAACACACCAATAATCAAAAATAGTCTTGGGTTCCCAGGCTCCTTTCCTGCATCCTGCTGTAAGATGCATTCACAGTTAATCTGGCATTTAGTCCATTGGCTTCCTTCCTTCAGCAACTTTAACTTGAGACAACTCTGGAAGCAAAGAGTGACAGATCCAGCTGAGACTTTCCAGGATGAGGAAGAAGTGTTTAAAACAGTGCTTCATGCTCAGCCTCCATGTTAATGTACTTCTCCTTCAGGGCCCAGGTCTCCTCCATGGTCTGGGCTAAGCTAGGATTATATTATGCAGAGATTGCTAGCAAGCCCTGTCATAGGAAGAGTGGATTCTCCAAGACTGACTCATCCGTTCCTTGGGGCACCGATACTCAGTATCAGGCCACAGTCTTTGATGAAAATCCCCAGGCTGGCTTGGAGCTGTCTTTCCTCTCCAGAAGACTCAGCAGCCTTTACTGCCCGGCTGAGGCTTCCCGGTTCTTGTCCAGTTCAGCACTGGGGTCTTTTCATTTTTGCTTCTCCATACAAGCAAATATTTTTTACTAAATTCCCAATGTCCTGCCCTCATTGCTTGTGTGTGTGTGTGTGTGTGTGTGTGTGTGTGTGTGTTCACTGTTTCAGCTTGGCTGGCTAGCCAGTGAGCTCCACAGATCATCTATCTTTGCCTCCTGTCACTGAGATTACAGACATGTGTGGCCACGCCCAGCTTTTTGGGATTTGAGTTACAGCAAACATTCTTTCTTACCTATGGAGTCCTTTTCCCAGGCCTCCCCTCTCTTTCCTTTTCCTTCCTTCCTTCCTTCCTTCCTTCCTTCCTTCCTTCCTTCCTTCCTTCCTTCCTTCCTTTCCTTTCCTTTCCTTTTCTTTCTTCCTGAGGCAGAATCTCAGGTGGCGCATCTGAGCATCGGAGGGCCTTGATCCTCTAGCTTCTATACCAAAAAGTACTGGATTTTCTTGTTTGTTTGTTTGAGACAAGGTCTCTCTACATACCCCTGGCTGTCCTGGAACTCACTATATAGACCAAGAAGGCTTTGAACCCACAAAGATCTATCTGTCTCTCTTCTGGAGTGCCAGAACTAAAGGCATGTGCCACCCTACCCAGGATGCTGGAATTTTTTTTGTTTGTTTGTTTTGTTTTTCGAAACAGAGTTTCTTTGTGTAGCCCTGGCCATCCTGGAACTCACTCCTTAGACCAGGTTGGCCTTGAACTCATAGAAATCTGCCTACCTTTGCCTCCCAAGTGCTGCTGGGATTTCTTTTTTTTTTTTTTTTTTTGTTTTTCGAGCCAGGGTTTCTCTGTGTATCCTTGGCTGTCCTGGACTCAATTTGTAGACCAGGCTGGCCTCGAACTCGCAAAGATCCGCCTGCCTCTGCCTCCCAAGTGCTGGGATTAAAGGCGTGCGCCACCACTGCCCGGCTGCTGCTGGGATTTCTTAACACTCCTTTCTTGGGGTTTCTTCCTCTTAGCTCCAGGGTCCTGGTAATTACCCCTTCTAACTCAATTATACCTTATTTTTCCCACTTCCTCTTTCCTTTCATTGTTGTGCAGAGGAAGGAGCAACTGTGAAGGTTGGAGAAGGAGAACTGGATTAATTAGCAGGTTATCTCAGTTTTCTCTTCCTGGTTCTGCCTCTTCCATGCTTACATCACACTCTGTACTGTCGGCAGAATGGTTATGAATCCAGTCGAGTGGAAGGGCTGCTGGCACCAAAGAAGGTGCCTTGGCTACAGCACTAGGGGGTTCTGGGAGAATTTGACAGTGATGGTATCTTGTTACTCAAGTGAGCCAGGGGGATCTCACACTACAAAGCAGCTGAGCTGAGCAGATTACTACAGGAAGAAAAAATATTGAAGAAAAGACCAAGTTGGTTCAGGAAAATCAATGTTGGGCACATTTATGTAAGATCCCCACACTGGAACTAATTGGGTTTTTTTTTTGGTTGGTTATTTTTTTGTTTTTCCAGACAGGGTTTCTCTGTGTATCCCTGGCTGTCCTACCTTGAACTCACAAAGATCCTCCTGCCTCTGCCTCCCGAGTGCTGGGATTAAAGTCATGCATCACCATGCCCCCGCTAATTGTATTCTTGAATGAATCCCTCCTTTTGTGTGTGTGAATTTTTTTTTAAATCTGTATTCGTTGATTGTGTTTGCACAAATGCACACTGAAGTACGAAGGGTTTTGGAACTGTTTCTCTCCTTCCACCACCTGGGGGTAGAACTTACCTCCTCAATTTGGACTCGGGTACCTTTCCCCTTCAGCCTTCTCATTAGCCTGGTGCAGAGTCTTGTGTAGCCCAGGCTGACCTCAGAAATCTATCTGTAGCTGAGGATGGCTCTGAACTTCTGATCCTCCTGCCTCCACAGGCATGTGCTACTCCTTCATGCCTTTCTGGATGTCATGAATTCTAGACAAGTACTCTGCCCCGTTAGGAGAACACTTTCCTTTGACCATTCTCTTAAATGATATTTCTTGTCCTGTTGAGAGTCAGATACTCCTGCCGAGACCTCATAAAGGATGGACTTCGGCCAGTGGAAAAGCATACTTAGAAACATATAAGCCAAACTCGAGGGCCTCACTACCTGCTTGAATCCTAGAGGCACATGGGCATCTTGGCAAGGAGTGCAAAGAGCCCAGAGCTATGGGCAGGCCTATCCTTTAAAAATCCCATTTGGGGTTCATGGCAGTTCAGAGAAAGCGTCTGTTCATCCATTCAACAAGTAATTCTTTGAGAAACTTCCAAGTGTCAAGCCCCACGCTGGGCTGCATTGTGAGGCTGAAGGAGGTGAATCAGACCCAGTGCTTATTCCCTGGGACATTCACGGTCTGGTGGGAGGAGACCACGAAAGGACAATGAGTGTTCAGTCATAGAGAGGGACCTGCGGGAGCCTAGGGACTGAGAGAACCAGTTACTTCCCTCTCTCCAGCAGTAGTCACTTCCTAGACCTCTAAGTGCAAAAGCAACTGAGAGGGAAAAGTCCCCCACCTGGTAGACCGAAGTTCCCCATGGGGCTACTCTGCTTCCTCTGACTCAGAATTTCCCTGGCTCCCCTCCCCCACCCCACCACACAACACAGTCTAGAGGCTGCAGCCAAAGGCTTCCCAGCCAAACTGCCCCCAACACCTCCAAAATTGCAGTGCCTCCCCCCAAGAATCCCCTTGAATCTCATCCCTCCTCCTTTTCCTTCTTTCCTTTTTTTTTTTTTTTTTTTTTTCAAGTCACTGATGTTCTGGTTAATTTCATGTGCCTGGGTGTCTTGCCTGCCTGGAAGTCCGGTCACTTGGGTGCCTGAAATCTGCAGAGGCCCAGGAGAGGGCATCAGAAACCCTGGAACTGGAGTTACAGATGCTGGTGAGCCACCCTGTGGGTGCTGGGAATCAAGCCCCCATCCTTGGAAAAGCAGCTATGTTCTTAAGAACTGAGCCATCTCCCCAGCCCCTCTCTTTGCTTATGTTTGAGACAGTACTCTGTACTGTAGCTTGGCCTCTGATTTCATGTGGCCCTAGGGATGAAGCCTACAGTTTCCCTGATGACAAGCAAGCACTCCCTCCACCAAATGAGCTGCCTCCCCAGCCCTGCCACCTCCTCTCTTCACATTAACCCTCCAGGGAAAGAAGGAGTGATAAAAAAAATAAATAAATAAGTAAATAATTTGAGGGAAGCTGCAGATGTTTAAGTGACCTGGAGAGTCCTGGTTTGAACTGGTCTTTTTCACCAAGACCAGGACAGGGCTGGGCTTCCTCAGGCCTCTACTTTCTCCATGCTTCTTTGAGGGAAAGTCAGCAGCTCCAGCCAGGGGTAGGGTGTAAGAGGCTGATGTCAGCAATCCTGCCTGTCCAGGCTTTAAGTGCCTGTTGTCCTGGCTGCTTTCCTATCACCCCTCTTGTCTTTAGCATCCCCTTTGAAGGAATCTCTTGTTCCTCTTCCTCACCCTAAATTAGACTCACCATTTTAACCTTAACTTCTTTTTTTTTTTTTCCTTTTCTTAAGATATCTGGGGCTGGAGAGATGGCTCAATGGTTAAGAGCACTGGCTGGTCTTTCAAAGGACCTGGGTTCAAATCCCAGCACCCACATGGCAGTTCACAGCTGTCTGTAATTGCCGGGTGTGGTGGCACACGCCTTTAATCCCAGAACTCGGGAGGCAGAGGCGGATCTCTGCAAATTCAAGGCCAGCCTGGTCTACAGAGTGAGTCCAGGACAGCCAGGGTTACACAGAGAAACCCTGTCTTGAAACACTAATTAAAAAAAAAAAAAGATATCTGGTCTGACTATTTAGTCTAGGCTAGTCCCCAATTCCTGGCTTACTTTCCAGAGTAATGGGGACTACAGGTATGTGTGTCACAACAACCAGTTTAGCTGTTTGGTTTTGTTTGTTTGAGACAGGCTTTCACTGTACAGTCACAGCTGGCTGGGAACTTGCCATGTAGATCAGGCTAGTCTGGAATTCACCGAGATCTGCCTGCCTCTGCCTGCCAAGTCCTGGAGTTTAACCACCAGGGTCTCGGTACATAGTCTAGGCTAGCTTCCACCTCTCAATGCTCCTTGCTGGCATTCTCAGCGCTAGGATGACAGCTGTGTGTCACCATGCCCAGCCCTCATGGTAACGATTCTGGTCCCATTTAATACCCAAAATGCAGCAATAAAATCCATATTGTTCAGGTGCCTAGCTGGTAAGGTGCCTTTGGTGGCCAGGTGGGTCGGCTGCTGGGAAGGATGAAATAGTTTCATGTCTCATGTAGCTCAGGTTGGACTCAAATTCACTAGGTAGTCAACTGTAACCATGAATTTGTGATCCTCCTGCCTCTACCTCCTACATGCTAGTATCAAAAGTGTGTATGTCCATGCCTGGCTGGCTTGAATATTCCTGAGGAGTCAATGTGTCTTTGATCCAAGGAAATGTTCACCTGCAGGGACATCTTTACACAAACCTCAGCTCTGAGTGCTTTGGGTTTGTGGTGTTTGGGACAATGTCATGAGAATACTACAACAGATACATAGATGAAGACATTCTGTGTTTCTACAGCTCCAGGATTCATCTAATAACAGTCACTTCACAAAGTATACCCATGTTGTGGGCAGCAATTTGCTAAATAATGTTGATGTCCTTGAGGGAAATGCAGGTTCTTTTATTCCTTTGTTTGTTTTGTTTCGTTTTGGTTTGTTTTTTGAGACAGGATTTTTCCGTGTTTCCCTGGCTAATCTGGACTCACTTTGTATGCCAGTCTGGTCTGGCCTCGAACTACAGAGATCCCTTTGCCTGTGTCCCAAGTGATGAGATTAAAGGCATGCGACACCATGCCTGGCTTTTATTCCACTCTTAATTACTAGTATTGGCCAGGTGTGGTCAAGGCCAGTGTGGTCTACAAAGCGAGTCCAGGACAGCTAGGGCTATTACACATAGAAACCCTATCTCAAAAAGGGAGAGATGGCTCATCGGTTAAGAGCACTGACTGCTCTTCCAAAGGACCTGAGTTCAAATCCCAGCACTTACATGGCAGGTCACAGCTGTCTGTAATTGCCAGGCGTGATAGATAGCACATGCGTTTAATCCCAGCACTTGGGAGGCAGAGGCAGGCAGATCTGTGTGAGTTCAAGGCTAACCTGGTCTACAATCCTGAATCCAGGACAGCCTGTACTGCTACACAGAGAAACCCTGTCTCAAAAAATGAAAAAAAAAAAAAACAAAAATTACTAGTATTACCTCTCAGACCACACCCTGTCCCTCATCACACAGTAAACAGGGGGCAGGGCTATAGAATGGGGTTAAAAAGGGGTTAAACAGACTGTAGCAAGGTTTGAAGAGTTTCAATAAACCCAACAGGCAGAAACTAGGAAACCAAAGAGAGAGCAGAGTATCCGGGTAAGCGGGTCAACTAAGTAACCCTGCTGGAGGTCTTCAGGAAGCAGAGCTGTTGAGTCAAGGTTTGAACCAAGCCCCAGGATGGACTTAAGCTGCAGAAGTAAGGTAAGGGGCAATGGACGATGCACAGGCAAAGGCCCAGGTCCACGGGATCAAGCAGGCATCTGGACAGACAGCAAGTCCGGATAGGGGACTGTGTAATACATCAATGTACAGCAGTTTGAGTGGGCCCTGTTGTAGCAGAGACTGAGCCAAGCTGCAGTCCCAGTATGATGAGTTCATACAGGAGTTCTCTGCCTGTTGGTCTCCTGACACACACATTAGGTGATTGGATGACAGACTGGTGGCCCATCACCCACTCAATGCTAGGTGTTCTCTTTATAGGGTCCAAGTGAGGGAGTTGCACCCTTTCCCCAGTCTAGTATGTCCAGCATGTTCTCACCTTTGGTTTTCCTGATAAGAGTTTAATCCATCCATGAGCTCCTGGAGTTCCAAATTACTTTGATAAATGTATAGGCTGGCACCCTTCCTGCTTTTAGAGATTAGGTATTTCTCAATCTGTGCCTTGTAAGTAGTCTAGGCAGGGGTGGGTGTTTAGAGTGTTCACCAAAGTGTAGAGTCATCCTTGATCCTACCTCAGTGTTTATACTCAAAGCCAAACGTTGCTTAAAATGGAGAATCTCAGGGCAAGGTATGGTCTGAAAAAACCACTGTTTTACACAATATGATGTAACAGAGCAAGGACTTAGAGTGATCTCAACAGACAGGGTCATACTGTCGTGGCTGGCCAAGAACTCTCCATCTTCCTGCATCAGCCTTAAGGGTCAATCAAGCCTCACTCTGGTTCTTGTACCTGCATCACCAGCAAGAAACATGGATGCAGCCACAAGCCAGAAATACATATGGTGGTATCTATCTGGGATTCAGATACCCTGTAACCTTGATCCCTTTGCATCCTGTCCTGAGTGTTCATCCCTGCACATCCCTTTCTCCCTTCCTTCTGTTAGCATGACTTGATAAAGCCCTTGGCTTGAGTGTTCCATTGGATCTGAGAGGCTTTTTGCTTCTTGAGTTCCGATAGCTGAGCAGACAGTACACTTGGAGCTACTCCGCTCCACACACCTTCCATATCTCTTGTCTTGTGTCTCCACATCCCATTTGCTGGCTAGGGTAAAGAAGCCCAGCCAGGATTCTCATCTTGGATCTTAATGGGTTTTTTTGTTTGTTTGTTTGTTTTCATCCCACTGCCCCCTTGACCCCAAGTTTTTCCCTTGGGCCTGAACTCAGCAAAGAACCTCAAGGATAGGCTACCAAAGGTTATACAGCCTTGTTGTACAAAGACTAGGCCTCCACTGCCAGAGGAACACAAATAGTTTCCAACTCC
Organism: Lophiomys imhausi; assembly: GCA_907164525.1. Lineage (NCBI taxonomy): Eukaryota > Metazoa > Chordata > Mammalia > Rodentia > Muridae > Lophiomys > Lophiomys imhausi. Next base: position 4,208,559 of record CAJQZJ010010806.1, read on the forward strand.
AAAGGTGTGCCTCACTATTCTCAGGTGAGGGTCACTGGGAACAAATCTTACTTGGGTTTTCTTTTTTTCTTTCCTACTGGGGAGGTTTCCTGTTGTATTTGACTGAGTAATTGTAAGGTGTTTCTTACCTATATTCAACTATTACCTATACTTACCTATGCTCAGTGGTTTTTTTTTTTCAGTTTGTTTTTGAGACAAAGTTATTTGTTTTCTTTTGAGTTTAGGAGGGTTTGGGGATTTTTCTTTTTCTTTTTCTGTTTTGTTTTTGTTTTTTGAGACGGGATTCTCTGTGTAACAGAGCCCTGGCTGTCCTGACTCACTTTCTCACTTTGTAGACCAGGCTGGCCTCGAACTCACAGAGATCCTCCTGCCTCTGCCTCCTGAGTGCTGGGGTGAAAGGCGTGTGCCACCATTCCTGGCTCAGGATTTTTCTTGAGGCAGGGTCTCACTATGTAGCTCTGGCTGACCTGGAACTCACTCTGTAGACTAGGCTAGCCTTGAACTTACAGAGATCCTCCTACCTCTGCCTCCAAAGTGCTGGGATCAAAGCTGTGTTTCCCTATGCCTGGATTCCAGTCCCTTAATGATCTTTTATTTTGAAACATGGGTCCTATAAGATTGTTCATTTAGGCTGGCCTTAGAACTTAATTTGTAGCCCAGGCAGGTCTTGTATTTGGAATCCTCCTGTCTCCACCTCCCGAACATCTTGGATTACAGGGCTGCACAACCAGACCATCAGGCCCAGCTGAGACAAGGTCTTGTCTGTAAACCCAGGTTGGCCTTGGCTTACAACCCTCCTGTTTCAGCCGCTCAAGTACTAAGACTTCTAGCCTATGCCATCTCACCCAGCTTTACTTCTCCATTCTATAAAATAAACAAGGAAAGCTATTTATTTGTTTATTATACATCTGGGGGATACACGTGCCATAGTGTGCCTATGGAGGTCAGAGGTCAATTTATAGGAGTTGGTTTTCTTCTTGCACTGTGAGGGTCTCTGCAGCATGGCAGCACACGTCTTTACCTACTGAGCCACCTCCCAGTCCCTGTCCCTCAAGTGTGATTAATTCCTACTTGGTTTTTAGCCAACTACTTCAGTGTCAGCTACCCTAAGATGCTTCCCTTGACTGTACACATTAAATTGTACTGTGATCTGCTAGCCATGGTGGCACACACCTTTAATCCCAGTACACAGGAGGCAGAGGCAGGCAGATCTCTGTGAGTTCAAGGCCAGCCTGGACTACAAATTGAGTCCAGGATAGCCAGAGCTGTACAGAGAAACCTGTCTCAAAAACAACAACAAAAAGTACTGATGTGACTAGCACTCTTAGAGTGATCTTACAACTAGAAGTTTGCTTTATTTGTTTGGTTGGTTTGTAGACAAGGCTGGCTTCAAACTTGAACACACTTGAACAAGCCCCGCCTGGTTTGGTTTTTCGAGACAAGGTTTCTCTGTGCAACAGAGCTCTGGCTGTTCTGGACTCACTTTTTAGACCAGGCTGGCCTCAAACTCACAGAGATCCACCTACTTCTGCCTCCCAAGCGCTGGGATTAAAGGCACACACCACCATGCCTGGCCTCTCTTTCTCTCTCTCTTTCAATAATTTACTTATTTTTATGTACATCTGGTGTTTAGTATAAATGTATGTTTGTATGAGGGTGTCAGATCCTCTGGAACTGGAGTTATAGGCAGTTGTAAGCTGCCATATGGGTGCTAGGAATCGAACCCCAGTCCTCTTAACCGCTGAACCATCTCTCCAGCCCTCTCTTCAAGATATATATATATATAAACAATATATCTTGCTCATGTATTGCTCCCGACTCTTCCTCCCACTTTCCCCAAACACATGTCCCCTCCTTCCTCCATGTCCTCTTCTCCTTTTTGTTGTTTTTTTTGTTTTGTTTTTCTTTCTTTCTTTTTTTTTTTTTTTGAGACAGGGTTTCTCTGTGTAACAGCCTGGCTGTCCTGGACTCACTTTGTAGACCAGGCTGGCCTCGAACTCACAGAGATCCGCCTGCCTCTGCCTCCTGAGTGCTGGTATTAAAGGCGTGTGCCACCACCACCCGGCCCTTTTTGTTGTTTTGTTGGAACTCATTAAGCTCAATTTGTGCTGCCTGCTACCATGTTGACTGATCTTCTGCAGTTGAATGCAATGGCCATGTCAGGTCAGAAGACACAATTTCACAGCCTCCCTCCCTATCCTCTGGCTCTTACATTCTTTTTTGCCCTGTCTTCCCCAATATTCGTTGAACCTTGCAGGGGCTGAGGGTGGGTTCAGTACAGATAACTCTTTTAGAGCTGTGGCTTTCAATTTTAGTCATTGTTCCACTTCAACTCCTGGCTGAGTTACATATGGTAGTTATCCACACCCTCACCTACTCAGAGAACAAAGGGTGCTGGGGCTAAAGACTCAATTGAATAAGGTGTTTGTGCTTTTGTGCCCAAAATGCTTAAAGTCCTATGGTAGAGTATGTATGTGTGTTGGGCCAGTGTTTTCCCAAATTATAAGACTCAATGGATAATAAAATTAGCCTAGTATGGCTGGGTTTAGTAATGTATAACCTGCAATCTCATACTTGGAAGGCTGAAGCGGGAAGACTGTTACTTCCAGGCTATCTGTGTCCAAATAGTGAGATTCTGTCTCAAAACAAAACACAATAAGAAAGAAAGAAAGAAAGAAAGAAAGAAAGAAAGAAAGAAAGAAAGAAA
>CAJQZJ010010806.1:4212039-4255913 GCA_907164525.1 Lophiomys imhausi
CACACACACACACACACACACACACACACACACACACACACACACACACACAAAACCTAGTTCCCATTGAACTGTTCAGGGTAGCAGACCTAATTCATTCCAAAATACACCTGGTGCTACCAGCACAGCTGCTCCCTCATCACCATTTACAACTATGAGGTCAGCTTCCTCATAGTTCCAGGAGTCTTGTCAACATGCCCTGTAGCTAACACACCAACACAGACAATGGGTATGCATCCTGAAGCTGCTGTCTGCACCTTTCCCTGGTATAAATACCCTGCTGGAGTCTACAATCCCTAATAGTATCTTAATGCCCAGCCATAAGTTACTGTGCATCAACCTGTTGTTTACGGACAAAGTCAAAAACCTTTAACTACTTCCTTGTTGGCATCCATCCCACTTCTAGAGCAAAAGAAAATGTGGAGTGAATGTCTGTTTCCTCTTATTCAATCCATTACTGTTAAAATCACCGGCATGTCGTTGGGCATTGATAACTCACAATGACCTCATACACTTGAGTCTCCAGAGTGCTTCTACTCTTAAGCTGATGGAGCTGTAGCTAAGTGTAAACGACCAAGCTGAAGAGTTTTCCCTAAAAGCGGCTAACAGTGCTGTTTAAAATTCATCAGGGACCTTAAACAAGACACTTGTGCATAAGCAAAGAAAAATACATAAACATTAAGGAGTTTCCCCAGGCGTGATGGTGCATGCCTTTAATCCCAGTACTCAGAAGGCAGACAGAGACAGATCTCTGAGTCTGAGGCAAGCCTGGTCTACAGAGTGAGTTCCAAGACAGCCAGAGCTACACAGAGAAACCCTGTGCAAAAAAAAAAAAAACAAAAAACTTTTTTTTTGAGACAAGGTCTGTCTACATAGAACTCTCTGTCTTGGAACTCTCTATGTAGATCAGGCTAGCCCCTAACTCAACAGAGATCTGTCTGCCTCTGCCTCCCAAGTGCTGGGATTTAAGGCATGAGCCACTACATTCAGTAAGAATTTAAAATATTATGAAAAAGATTGCAAAATATAAAACAAAATTTAAAGGGAAAGAAAATTACTAGGTATGGTGACATACAACTTTAATTCCTGACTCAGGAGGCAAAGGCAGGTAGCTGTCTGTGAGTTTTATGCCAACCTTGTCTATGTAGAGAGTTCTAGAACAGCTAAAGCTATATAGAGAGGCTCTGTCTCAAAAATCCAAAACTCAAAAAAAAAGGAAAGAAAACTTTGAAGTCTTATAAAACATCCAAATATAAAGTCTAATAAACAATGTTTGTCCTAGATTACTTGATCTAAAAACCACCCACACACACCCAAAAATACAAAGGCAGTAAATATACAAATAAATTATGTTTTGTTTTAGTTTTTCAAAACAGAGTTTCTCTGTGTAGCCCTGGCTGTCCTGGAACATGCTGTGTAGGCCAGACTGGCTTCTAACTCACAAAGATCTTCCTGCCTCTGCCTCTTGAGTGCTGGGATTAAAGTCATGAGCTACCACAACTAGCTCCTAGCTAGAATTTTTAAAACATGAAACACAATTAAAAAAAAAAAAAAAAAACAGGAAAAGAGCCAGGCATTTTATCTGAGACAGGACGATCTCTGTCTGTTTGAGGGCACCCTGCACTTCAGAGTGAGTTCCAGCACAGTCTAAACTGTAGCATGAGACCCTTTCTCAAAAAACAAAAAATATGGGAATTTACAAGATGGCTCAGTAGTCAAGAGCACTTGCGGCTATAACAGAGAACCCAAGTCCAATTCCCAGAATCTGTATCAGGTGGCTCAAAACTATCTGTAACTCTAGCTCCAGGGATCCAAAGCCTCTGGCCTCTGAGGGCACCTATACTGCACTCACAGGCACAGACCCATGTGTACACTCTCACACCTACACATAATTAAAAAGTAAAATAAAGCTTAAAAGAAACTGTAAGATGGCTCTGCAGGTAAAGGCACTAGCCATTAAGTCTGACCACCTTAATTGGAGTCCCAGAACCTTCAAAGTGAAAGGAAAAAACCCAGTTCCCAAAAGCTATCCTCTGCCCTTCCCACAAGTGCCACGGCACGTGTACACATACACACACACCGGCAAGTGCAATAAATAAATGATAAATTAGACATTCAAGGGTTAGAGAGATGGCTCAGCAGTTAAGAGCACTGGCTGCTCTTCTGAAGTATGCTGGTTCAAATCTTGGCACCCACACGGCAGTTCGGAATGCTCTGTAATGGCCTGGCTTGGTGGCCCAAGACTTTAATCTCAGCACTCAGGAGGCAGAGGCAAGCAGATCTGTGTGAGTTCAAGGCTAGCCTGGTCTACAGAGTGAGTTCCAAGGTAACCAGGGCTACAGAGAGAAACCATGTCTGGAAACAAAAAAGATTAGACTTTAGAGAACATCATATGTAGCTGACATCTTGTCCATTAAATCTGCACTTTCGTACACAATATTGCAAACAGATCCATTCTTATTCACTTACTTGTATTTATAATAGAAAATGAATTTCTCACTGGTTATTGAATCAAAGAGATTAAGAAACCATGCCCTGGCTGGGGTGGTGGTGGCTCATGCCTTTAATCCCAGCACTTGGGAGGCAGAGGCGAGCGGATCATTGTGAGTTCGAGGCCAGCCTGGTCTACGAAGAGAGTCCAGGACAGCCAGAGCTGTTACACAGAGAAACCCTGTCTCGAAAAACCAAAAAAAAAAAAGAAAGAAAGAAAGAAAAAACAAACAAACAACAGCAAACAAACATGCCCAGAGTTCTGTCGGGCTGGAATATAGCAAGAGCGTATTCATCTCATCCCAAGCATCTCCCAGAGTTCCAGCATTGAGTTGTGTCATCATCAGAGCATAACACCTGGGAAACTCATTCAAAGAACCAAGTGGAAGTGGAGACACAATTTCAGGATGCTTGCAAGGTGAACTCTGGGCTGTGGTGGCTTATGTTATATCCTCAAGATCATTTGATTGTACATACAGTCAGGTGTGTTCTCCCTATATTTTCTCCTTCGAATGGCAGACGATTTAATTACTTTCATTCAAACATATTTTAAAAATTCTGTCTGGGGTGTAAGATTACATGTCTGTAATCTTACCACTTGGAGGCAGAGGTAAAAGGATCAGGAGTTCAAGGCTAGAGAGCTTTACAGTGAGTTCAAGGCCAAAGAGGGTTATCTGAGACTCCTTATCAAATAGATAAGAAATATTTTTCAGCCATGCACAGTTAGATGTAAATTAAATGTGTATACACACATATGTATATACAAATTCTTTTGGGCATGGTTTCCCAGTCTGGCTCATAAAGGATGACATTCAGTGTCTAATCATCCTGCCTCCGGGCTGCCTAGGGCCTCTCAGATGGTAAGCGAGCACTTTACCCACTGAGATACATCCCCATGCTATTTTTTTTTTGAGGGGGAGGAGGAATCCTATTCTGAGATAGGGTCTTATTTTGTAACTTACTGTGGAGCCCGGGCTCACTTTTAACTCAAAACAATCCTCTTGCTTCCAGCTCCCTAGTGCTAGAACTGCAGGCATGAATGACTAAAATTATCTACTTTTTCCTTTATTTTTTCTAGACCTGGTCTCACTCCATAGGTCCATATGGTCTGGAACTGACTATGTAACCTAGGCTGGCCCCGAACTCTTAGTGAACCTCCTATCCCACCCTTGGCATGACCAAAACCACAACTCCCTGAGGTGCTGGATTATGGGTGTGCACCACACTAACAGGTTTAGAAGAGATTGGTTTATGGAAACAAACAGGCTGAAAAAAAAAAAAAAAGCAGAAACAAAGAACAAAAAGCAGATTAGGAGACAGAACAATGGAAAAGTAACTGACTAGTTAACCTCAGATCACCTTGTTTGTGTAAAGATTAAAGGAGAGAAAATGTCGTTATTGTGTCAGTTGATAATTTAGGGCATTTGGTGTGGTCTGTGTAGTCCTGATTTATTTAAGGTCAGATAATCACCTTAGCTTCAGTGTATAGACATCAAACTTTAATTGGTGACATTTTGTGGGGAGAGGGGCAGGATGTTGGGGAGTGTTGGGGGTTGTTACGGGGTGAGGGGAGTGCGGAATGGCTGGCTTGTGTGTGGGGGGTGGTCGGGAGGGATTCCCTATGTACCTGTAGCCGTTCTGAACTCACTCTGTTAGACCAGGCTGGCCTCGAACTCACAATGATCCGCCTGCCTCTGCCTCCCAAGTGCTGGGATTAAAGGCGTGTGCCACAACACCCGGCCTGGGCTTTCTTTTTTTATTTTTTTTATTTTTAGGTTTTTTTGAGACAGGGTTTCTCTGTGGCTGGTCTTGAACTCACCGCCTGGCTCCGCCTCCCTCCCGAGTGCTGGGATTAAAGGTGTGCACCACCACGCCCAGTTGGGCTTTCATTTTATAAAACAGGGTCTCATATAACATAGACTAGCCTTAGACTTGCTATGTAGCTGGGACTGGACTTGAAATCCTGATTCGCCCTGTTCCTGCCTTCCCTAGTGCTGGGATTATGGGCATATGACATCACACTCAGCTTCTGTTTTGACTTTAGCCTGTCTGTCCAGAAGCTTAGTCACTAACAGTGACCTCCTGTCATTTATATTTAACAATGGCAAATGGTTATTCTAGTTTATGCATAGTCCTCTGCTGCCATCTTGGAAGCTCTCCAGGGTAGCTCTCCTTGCCATTGGCTGAAGCCCAAGTTGCTCTCCTTGTGGACTTTCATATCGGCATTCGAGAAAGAAAGGACCTAGAGAAACACAGACAGCATCTCACTACATAGTCCAGGCTGGCTTCAGACTCCCTAGCCTCCTGCCTCAATCTCCTGGGCTTTGGGGTCACATGTGTCTGCCACACACCCCTTGACATTGCAATTGAGAAGTGAGGCTTTCCCCCCACCCTGGTGAGGTTGTTTATTTGTTTGTTTTATTGCATTTTGAGTTTTTTTGTTTGTTTGCTGCTTTTGTAACACTAAGAGATCAAACTCAGGACTTCTGCATGTGAACTACGGCTATACGCCCCCAGCCCCTACTCTGGCTTCTGGGGCTAGATTTCTCCTTTCCCTAGGTTCCTTCCTGCTGTGGGTCCACAGATCTCTTCCCTAAGTTGTTTTGTTTTGAGACAGGGTCTGGGGAGCACATGCTAGCTTCAGACTGACTAATCAGTAGAGGATAGCCTGGGACTCTTGACCCTTCTGTCTTCCTCTCCTAAGTGCAGCGATCACCAGTTTATGCTATTGCAAGACTGCCCAAGCTGTTGTTTGTGACTGCAGTACTTTTAAACAACCCTCTTCCTTTTAAGTCAGAACTGCATCAAACTTAAGCTATCTATCTGTTTCTTCCTTAGGGGAACCTTCACTTCCCCTCTGACTAAGCCAATCCCCCCCATTATTATTTGCTTTCACAACACCAGGCGCCCCAACTTCATGTCACTTAGATGTAATTTGCTGTTAATCATGTGATGACTTCATTTATGACTGTTTCTTCCGCTGCTGCCCCAGCTGCAGGAATTGTGTTGTTTTCTTCACCCCTGCCTCCCAGTGCCTTTGACAGATGCTGAATGGAAGACTGAATAGTCTCCAGGATCCAGGAACATTTTCCCCCCTTTAAAATGTATTACTGAAAATTGAGAACGAATGCCTATGTGAATTTCTTTGGGTAGCTTATAGTTTTTTTAAATAAATAAATTTATTTATTTGTTGCTTCAGGTTACATCTCCATCATATTGTCCTCTTTCTCCCCTTCCCAGCCCTGCCCTCCCACCCTCTACCCCCTAACCCTTCTATCCCACTCCTCTGGAGTGGAGTGTCCCTACATAACTGTCCCTCGCCCCAGTTCAGAAGTCATATGAGAGCCAAGAACCTCCTCATACACCGGGGGCCTACAAAGCAGCACCACCAGTGAAAAGTGTCTCATCGCCGGGGAGGGAAAACTAAAAAACAAACCAACAAACAAACAAAACAAAAATAAATAAATAAAAAGTCTATGTCCATGTTCCCTTTGGTGCGTTGGTTGTAGAATAGATATCCTGTACTATATAGCTAAAATCCTACTGTAAGTGAATAGATGCCATGTGCATCCTTCTGAGTCTGGGTTAGCTCACTCAGGATGACCTCTAGTTCCATCCATTTGGCTGCAAATTGCATAATTTCATTGTTTCTGATAGCTGAGTAATGGTAGCTTATAGTTTTGTTTAAGGTTTATTTATTTGTGTGTGTGTGTGTGTGTGTGTGTGTGTGTGTGTGTGTGTGTGTGCGCATGCGCTCATGAGCATGAGCACTCGTGTGCCTGTGCATAATCTATGGTGTACTCACGCATGCACCTGTGTGTGCAGATGCCAGAAGAGGGCATTGAGTATCCTTTATTGCTATTCCTTTGAGGTAGAGTCTCTCCCTCAACCTATCTCCCCTACCCTAAGAGCAAGCCTCAGTGCTTCGGTGATCCCTCTGTCTCTTTCCACCTAGGAGCTGAGGTTACAGCTAGATGCCAGAAGCCTTTGGGAGGCAGAGGCAGGTGAATCTCTGTAGCCTGGTCTACAAATCGAGTCCAGGATAGCTAGTACCTTTACACAGAGAAACCATCTCAAAAAACAAAACAAACTAGCCGGGCGGTGGTGGCGCACGCCTTTAATCCCAGCACTTGGGAGGCAGAGGCAGGCGGATCTTTGTGAGTTCGAGGCCAGCCTGGTCTACAAAGCGAGTCCAGGACAGCCAGAGATATTCAGAGAAACCCTGTCTCGAAAAACCAAAAAAAAAAAAAAAACAAAACAAACAAAAAAACAAAACAAAACAAAACAAAACAAAAACCAGTTCGTCTTCAAGATTGCACAGCAGGCGTTCTTAGCCAGAGGGCTATATAGCTCCTTGTTTTGTTTTGGGGGATAGGATCTCACTATGAAGCCCTGGCTAGTTTAGAACTCACTCTGCAGACCAGGCTGACACTGAAATTGTGATGAGTCCTCCGATTCCTAAATGCTGGAATGCAGGTATATAGCGACAAGATCAGTTTGGGGTGTGTGTATGTGTACTACAATTGAAGTATAGAAAGACTGGAATTTATATGGACACAGAGAGAAATTCTGGTTGAACCCTTTTGGCAACTGAAAACCAAAAGTCCCAATGATTAATATTTGCTTGCTGGGCGTGATGGCAGACCCTTTTAACCTCAACATTTGAGAGACATACCAATCTCTATGAGTGTAAGACCAGTCTGGTCCACATAGTGAGTTCCAGTACAGCAACAGCTACATAGAGAGCCCCTGAGCTGGACTGTGGCAGGGTACTCCTTTATTCCCAGAGGCAAGCTGATCTCTGGAGGTCAGCCTGGTCTACAGAAGAGTTCCAGGACAGCCAGGGCTACACAGAGAAACCCCATCTCAAAACAAACAAACAAACAAAAACAAAACAGTACAAAACAAAAACAAAGAAACCCAAACCAAGAAAAAGCAAAAACACAAACAAACAAAAAAAGAACATTACCAATGTAGATATCAGCTGGAGGTGGTTTACTCCTAGTACTGGGAGGCAGAGGCAAGCAGATCTCTGTGAGTTCAAGGTCAACCTGGTCTCCAAAGTGAGTCCAGGACAACTAGGGGTCTTTTTTTTATAGAATCCCAGTCTAAAAAACCCAAAAAAAAAAAAAAAAAAAAGCCGGGCGGTGGTGGCGCACGCCTTTAATCCCAGCACTTGGGAGGCAGAGGCAGGCGGATCTTTGTGAGTTCGAGGCCAGCCTGATCTACAAAGTGAGTCCAGGACAGCCAGAGATATTCAGAGAAACCCTGTCTCGAAAAACCAAAAAAAAAAGCCAAAAAAAAATTAAAAATTTGTTTATGTTTGTGTGAGTCTGCATGAGTCTATGTCTACCATATGTATGCAAGAGCCTTCAGAGTTAAGAAGAGGCAATCAGATCTCCTGGAACTGTAGTTATAGGTGGTATGGTCCACAGTGTGGTTGTTGGGGAACAGAACCCAGGCACCCTGGAAGAACAATAAATAGTCTTAACTGATGAGCCATCCCTTCAGCCCCTAAAATATCTATCAATAAAAACTCTAGCCTTAATGGTGAGCTCCAGGGCCATGAGAACCCCTGTCTCAAAGCATGTAGATGACATTCCCTAAAATGACACCAAGACTGTCTTCTGGTGTCTACTCCCATGTGTACACACATGTGTGTGACAGCGTGCATACACATGTATAAACACATGCACAAAAATAGGACAAACTGAACATTTTGAGAAGCCTATACTTTACCATGTTAAATGTGCTTTCTTCTTACCCTGGCCATCTTTCTTTCTTTCTTTTTTTCTTTTTTTGTTTTTTGAGACAGGGTTTCTCTGTGTATCCTTGGCTGTTCTGGATTCACTCTGCAGACCAGGCTAGCTCTGAAGTCACAGAGATCCGCCTGCCTGTGCCTCCCATGTGCTGGGATTAAAGGCGTGTGCCACCACGCCTGGCAACTGGACAGCTGTGAACTGCCATGTGGTTGCAGGGATTTGAACTCAGGTCCTCTGGGAGAGCAGCCAGTGCTCTTAACTGCTGAGCCATCTCTCCAGTCCAAACATCTTTCTTTTAATTAGAAAAAAAAAAACAGACTTGTTTTATTTTATGTATATAGGTGTTTTGTCTGCAAATGTATTGGTGGTTGAGGACATCAGAAGAGAACTTCAGACTCTCTGGAAACGGAGTTACAAATGATTGAGACCCATCATGTGAGTGCTGGGAATCAAACTAGGTCCTCTGGAAGAGCAATCTGTGGTCTTAACATTTTGCCCCTCTTTCTTTTAATTTTTTTGTTTGGCTTTGGTTTTGTTTTGTTTTGTTTTTGAGACAGAGTTTCTCTATGGCTGTCCTGGACTCACTTTGTAGATCAGGGTAACCTCGAACTCACAGAGATCTACCTGCCTCTGCCTCCTGAGTGCTGGGATTATAGGCATGAGCTATCGCTCCTGGTAATTACAGACAGCTGTGAACTGCCATATGGGTGCTGGGATTTGAACTCAGGTCCTTTGGAAGAACAGCCAATGCTCTTAGCCCCTGAGCCATCTCTCCAGCCCTGGCTTTTGGTTTTTTGTTTGTTTCTTTGTTTTTGGTTTTGTTGTTGTTGTTTTGTTTTTTGAGACAGGGTTTCTCTGTGTAGCCCTGGCTGACCTAGAACTCACTCTGTAGACCAAGCTGGACTTCAACTCAACAGATATCTGCCTGCCTCTATCTCCCTAGAGCTGGGATTAAAGGCTTGTGCTACCATGACCGGCCATTAAAGAAAGTTTTTAACTGCCATGTGGATGCTGAGATTTGAACCTGGGTCCTTTGGAAGAGCCGCCAATGTTCTTAACCCTGAGCCATCACTCCAGCTCCTGGTTTTGGTTTTTGAGTCTCTCACAATGTAAGCTAGGCTCCCAAGTGCTGAAACTAAAGACATCCATCACCATGCAGGCCTTTTTCTTTCTTTCTTTCTTTCTTTCTTTCTTTCTTTCTTTCTTTCTTTCTTTCTTTCTTTCTCTCTCTCTCTCTCTCTCTCTCTCTCTCTCTCTTGCTTTCTTTTTTGGTTTTTCGAGACAGGGTTTCTCTGTAACTCTGGCTGTTCTGGACTCACTCTGTACACCAGGCTGGCCTTGAATTCACAGAGATCCCCCTGCCTCTGCCGCGTGAGTGCTGGGATTAAAGGTGTGTACCACCACTGTCTTTTAAATTTAATAAACCTGAACTTCATTTTATACTGGCTGGTTCTGAAGTTCTTTTCAGTGTCAAAGCCACTGATCTGATTTATGTAAGTGGAGGTCCCTAAAGGATTGAAGGAATCCTTGTGGGCTGCTGTGTGGAGCTGTGTTTCTATCCCTGCCACTGCTGATGAGGCAGCACCTCCGCTCAAAGGACTTTGGTGTTGTTTGCTATGTAGTGTGGGATTTTTTACTTATTTGCATAAAGTAGGCTTTCTCATACTTGATCTGCCTTATACTAATTCATGAATAGAAAGTTTTGTTAGCATCTTAAATCTCTACTCTGGAGTGCCCCTATGCCAGAGCCAGGGGCCAAATTTAGTAGACTGCAGTCAGGGTAAAGGTATTCCTACCTTCCTATTTGCCAACTTATTTTTCTTTCTGGTTTCTTCTTCTTTTTTTGTTTTTGTGTTTTGTTTTTTGAATCAGGGTTTCTCTGTTTAGTCCAGGAAGTCCTGGAACTTGCTCTGTAGGCCAGGCTGACTCTGACCTCATGGAGGTGTGCCTGTCTCTGCTTCCCCAATGCTGGGATTAAAAGCATGCACCATCACTACCTGGTCATTTTTTCCCATATGCTACATTTATATGTCTTTTTGGAGGTAACTTTGCCCTATTCTCCTGCCTTACTACCAATGAGTTATATCCCTATCCATCTTTGGTAGCTTTGCAAAAACATCCTTGCCAATTTCATTCTGGAAGTTTAGTATGGATGTAATATTTCACCACTGCTATGGATTGAGTCTACCACTGAATCATACTCACACCTACCACAGCTCCTGTATGTGCAAAGGTTTGTTATTGTTGAGTTAAAAATATTTTTATTGCCTGGCACGGTGGCGCATGCCTTTAATCCCAGCACTTGGAAGGCAGAGGCAGGCAGATCACTGTGAGTTTGAGGCCAGCCTGGTCTGCAAAGTGAGTCCAGGACAGCCAGAGCTGTAACACAGAGAATCCCTGTCTCGAAAAACAAAAACAACAAAATTTATTTTTACATTTATTTGTGTGTGTGTGTGTGTGTGTGTGTGTGTGTGTGTGTGTGTGTGTGTGTTACAGCATGTGTGTGGAAATCAGGACAACCTGCAGGAGTTGGTTTTCTCCTTTCTGTATGTGGGTCCCGTTTCTGAGTTTTGATTCTGAAAGGTGAAGTGTGTTGTCACCTGCTTCTTTTTTTTTTAAATAATTTATTTTTTATTTCTTCAAGTCACATCTCAATCACAATCCCCTCCCTACTCCCCCCGTCACCTGCTTCTTAACATAGCTGCAGCCATTTTTGTCTTCAGTCTCCATTTTAGTAATATGATGAAATTACTCATACTTTGTTACCCTGTTACCTTATACTCTGAAGAGTCCTCAACTACAGCTCCACTTGGGACCAATCAAATGTGGGACTATAACATTTGGAGGTCCCACCAAGATTGAACTATAACAAAACGTTTCCTTTTTCTTTTTTTCTGTCTCTCTCTCTGATGCCAGCCAGGGCTTAGGGAAGTGTTCTCTGGTATTTTGGACTTTTTCATTCTTTCTCTGACTCCTTCGTCCCTGCCATGATTGAACTCTGCTTGTCAGACTTGGCAGTAAGAACCTTTATCTGGTGAGCCATCTCAGGTTTGCTTGTTGGTTGGTAGGTTATTTTGTTTGTTTGCTTGTTTGTGTGTTGGACCTGCCTGTCTTTCTGAGTTTTGATTCTGAAAGGTGAAATGTGTTGTCACCTGCTTCTTTAACATAGCTGCAGCCATTTTTGTCTTCAGTCTCCATTTTAGTTATAAGATGAAATTACTCATACTTTGTTACACTGTTACCTTGACACTCTGAAGAGTCCTCAACTGCAGCTCCACCTGGGAACAATCAAATTAAAGGTCAGTTAGAAATGCTTTGTCTAGCTAGTCAAAATGATGTAGTACTGTACTACCCTTGCTTCCTACACCTGTTTACCTGATTGCCACCTGGATGCATTTTATTTCCTAGACCTGGTTACCTGGTTGTTACCTGGATATGATTTTTCTTATAAAAAGCCTGCCTTGGAAGCAGACTGATGTCACAGTTAGGCTTTGAGACCGGGTCATTCTGGCCATAACCAATTTGGGGGTGTGCTTTTAATAAATCATCAATATCTGACTGAGATGGGTGACTGAGTGGTTTGTGCGGCTATCCTTGGACTATAACATTTGGAGGTCCCACCAAGATTGAACTATAACAAAATGTTTCCTTTTTCTTCTGTCTCTTTCTGATGCCAGCCAGGGCCTACAGAAGCGTTCTCTAGTATTTTTGGACTTTTTCATTCTTTCTCTGACCCCTTCTTCCCTGCCATGTGACCGCTTGCTCTTGTTGTGGCTTGACTGGCTTGATCTTTTCTTTTTTTTTTTTTGGTTTTTCAAGACAGGGTTTCTCTGTGTATCCCTGGCTGTCCTGGACTCACTTTGTAGACCAGGCTGGCCTCGAACTCACAAAGATCTGCCTGTCTCTGCCTCCCAAGTGCTGGGATTAAAGGCGTGTGCCACCACTGCCTGGCTGGCTTGATCTTTTCGTGGCTGACCTCCATGCCAGCTTAACTCAAATGGCATGGCTTTTTCTTCCTTCCATCCTTTAGCTCCCTTCTCTGAGTAGCTGTTGGGATGTCTACCTTGCCTGCCCTGTTGTTTTTCTTTTAAACTATAAAGATATTGTCCTCAAGTCTCCTTTGAAGTCTGTTAGATATCTAATACCATAATGAAGGATACTTAGAACCCCAAGTAGAGACTCTAGGATGGGGAACCCCCAAAACTTCTTGCAACATTTGAAATACATGAGCTCCTATCTCCTAAAATCTATAAGAAAGGGGGGAAAATGAAATGCCTGGGGTCTGGTTATGTATCCCTAGCTGGCCTATTACTTGTTATGTAGCCTTGGCTGGTTTTGAACTCCCAGCTGTCCTCCTGTTTCACTCTCCTAATGTCTTTTTTCTTTTTAAGCATTTATTTATTTTGTGTGTATGTGTGTGGGCACCCATGTGGAGGTGAGAGTATAACATGCTGCTCAGTTGTCCCCTTCTGTTGTGTTGGTTCTAGGAATAGAAGTCAGCTTCTCAGGCTTGGCAGCAAGTGTCTTTACCAGCTGAGCGAATTTGATGGCCCCAGAATGTAAATCTTGGTCACGTAAGAGGAACAAGTTTTATCTGGCCATGTGCACGGTGCAGGGAACTGAAGATTAGGGAAGTCACTTCCATTATTTGCCCTGTCCCCACCCTTTGAGCTTGAGCAAGGCAGGTTTTTGTTTTTGAGAAGGATCTTGTACCTGCAAGCTTCCTTGTTCATTTGCATAAGAATTTTCAAGCCTGCCATGTACTTCTGAGTTCCACTTAACTAATTATCAAAAGCTTGTACAAAATTCAAACTGCCTGCTGGAACACGTTTGCAATCCCAGCACTCTAGAGTCTGAGTTAGGGGGATTGTCACTAGCTCAAGGCAAGCCTGAGCTACATAGTGAGACCCTGTTTCAAAATAAAATAAATAAAATAAATTCTCAACTGCCTTATCCACTACAACTTCCAATTCTTTTATTATTCTAGGGTTTTTTGTTTTTGTTTGTTTTTCGAGACAGGGTTTCTCTGTGTATATTTGGCTGTGCTGGACTCACTTTGTAGACCAGGCTGGCCTGAAACTCACAGAGATCCACCTGCCTCTGCCTCCTGAGTGCTGGGATTAAAGGCGTACGACACAATACTCGACCGGCCTTTGTTTTAATTTTGGCAAGTAGTGCTATCTATGCTCTGAGTTTTACGGCCTGAATGGTAACTTCCATCACGGAGTCAGTTATGCTAAGGTCTGGGGATCTACTAAGATCTGTAGTGCTATTGCAAGAGCACCAACTACTCTTCCAGAGGACCCAGGTTCAATTCCCAGCATCCACATGGCAGCTCACAACTGTCTGTAACTCCAGTTCATGGGATCCTACACACTTACACAGATACACATGCAGGCAAAACACCAAGGTACATAAAATAAAAATAAATAGGGCTGGAGAGATGGCTCAGCGGTTAAGAGTACTGACTGCTCTTCCAAAGGACCTGGGTTCAAACCCCAGCACCCACATGGCAGCTCACAGCTGTCTGTAATTGCCAGGCATGGTGGTGCATGCCTTTAATCCCAGCACTCTGGAGGCAGAGGCAGGCGGATCTCTGTGAGTTCAAGGCCAACCTGGTCTACAAAGTGAGTCCAGGTCAGTCAAGGATACACAGAGAAACCCTGTCTTGAAAATGAAAGAAAGAAAAGAAACAAAATAAAAATAAATCACTTCAAAACCAAAACAAAACAAACAAGAAAGAAAGACAAAGAAAAGATGGCCCAGAGAGAGGAAAGTTATGGCTGCCAAGCCTGTCGATCTGAGGATCTGAGTTCGAGCCTCAGGACCCACAGAAAAGAGAGAACTTGTTCTGTAAGTTGTAGCATGAGTGTGGCCCCTTCCCACAACAAATAAATAATACAAAATTAAAAACAAACAATCACCAATTCATGTAAATCACCCATGATCCATCAGAAGTCACGTGACAACACAATTGTGGACATCTGTCCTTCCATATCACTATTACACTTCTATACTTTTTTTTTTTTTTTTTTTTTTGGTTTTTCGAGACAGGGTTTCTCTGTTTAACAGCTCTGGCTGTCCTGGACTCACTTTGTAGACCAGGCTGGCCTCGAACTCGCAAAGATCCGCCTGCCTCTGCCTCCCAAGTGCTGGGATTAAAGACGTGCGCCACCACCGCCCGGCACACTTCTATACTTTGGTGTACCCTTCCCATTTCTCAGTTAAACTGTCTCCATGTCTGTTTCTCTTCCATGTGTCCCTGGTCCAAGGACCTGGAAATCAGTAGGTTTCCACACTCAACCACACCTGTGACATTCTCTGGCTGGGAGTGTGTGTGTGTGTGTGTGTGTGTGAATTTTAAAAAAAGTTTCAGACAGAGTACAGTAGCATCTCTCCAAATTACTAGATTGCTTATGGTGGCCTTGAACTTAATCTGTAGTCCCCACAGACCCTGAACTCTCAATCCTCCTGCCTCAGCCCCTTGAGTGACTGGGATTACAGACCCCAGCCACAAGACATGACTTTGTTTTTAAAATAACAATTTATGGTTGCAAATATCTGCAACTAGAGAAGTGAGGTGATAAATAGAGAAGGATTAGTTCAAGAGTTCAAGAGTTCAGCTGGGCATGGTGGTGCATGCCTTTAATCACAGCATTCGGGAGACAGAGGCAGGTGGATCTCTGTGAGTTCGAGGCCAGCCTGGTCTACCTGGTCTACAAAGCAAGTCCAAGACAGCCAGGGCTGTTACACAGAGAAACTCTATCTCAAAAAAAAAGAGTTCAAGATTACCCTCAGCAACATATTGAGTTAGAAGCCCACCCCAGGCTACATGAGATTATGTGTCAGGATAGAGATGGGGTGCGGAGGGAGTCTTTGATTTTCTGGGGTTTTTTTTTTTTTGGTATTCATTTTTAAAGAAAAGGGATGTAATGAAATCCATTTCAGTTTTCTCCTTTTCTTTTCTCTCTTTTCTTCTTTTTTCCTCTTGAAGTCCATTTCTTTTCTTTCTTTCTTTTTTCCTTGTTTTGAAATGTTTTTCAAGACTGGGTTTCTCTGTGTAGACCAGGCTGGCCTTGAAATCACAGAGATCCACCTGCCTCTGCCTCCCAAGTGCTAGGATTAAAGTCATGGGCCACCATGTGAAGTCCATTCCTTAAAGCAATTCTCTTTGAAGTTAGGGCTTTGTTTTGAAAGAGCCTTGTGAGCCATCTAAGGAGGTCAACTGTACCACAGTACCCTAAGAATTTAGTTATCAGTGGATCAGGGCAAGCTGCCAGTGGGCCAATGATGTTGTGTAGACATTTCTGCCTAAGCCCCATATTTTCTTTCTAGACAAGTTTCTATATATTACTTTTGAAGCCCTTAAACTCCAAAACTTCAGATGCTTCTCTCTCTCTCTCTCTCTCTCTCTCTCTCTCTCTCTCTCTGTCTGTCTGTCTCTCTTTCTTTCTTTTTAATGTTGGAGAATGAATCCTGATCCTCCTGGAGGCTAAACATTCTCTCTCCCACTGATCCACCCCACAGTCCCTTCTTTCTTCTTAAGTAGTTTGTAGCCTGTGTAAATTGTTTATTTACTTGCATTATCTTCCTTCAATATAAGAGTAATTTAAATTGTAGTTTAGAGAGGCTTGTCCACAACAATCAGGGCTGTGCCTTTGTTGATAAATAGTTCACATTCCACAAGGCAGAGTCACTCTCAGACCTCTTAGGAATTGGGGCTACACTCTTTGATCCTGCTCATTACAGATGCCAGCACAGAAGGACTTGTAAAGTGTCTGATTTATCATCCCTTATATTCCTGTATAGAATGGCATCCTTCTAGGGCCACAAGTTTACAGGACTGAGAACTATTTGTTCAAATACAGCGTGAAATGGCCTTTTCCGTTTGGCAGGCTAGTTTCACACTCACACTGCCTTCTTCACTAGCTGTCTGTCTTTCCTGATTTTGTTTTTCTTTCTTCAATGACAGTCATTTTCTCAATAAATTAGTCTTCCCATATGGTTTTTGTTGTTGAGACATAATCCTACATAGATTATTTTACCCAGGCTGGTCAGGAACTCACTATATAGCAGAGGCTGGCCTTAAATTTCTAATCCTCCTGTCTCCACCTCCAAAGTGCTGAGATTACAGACATGTGGTACCATTTATAAAGTATGTATGTTTTCTTATGCATATATATGTATATACAAAAGAGACATGTTATAGATATATCATATAAGTGGTCATGATAAAAATTTCAAGTAGATAGCCGGGCGTGGTGGTGCATGCCTTTAATCCCAGCACTTGGGAGGCAGAGGCAGGCAGATCTCTGTGAGTTCGAGGCCAGCCTGGTCTACAAAGGGAGTCCAGGACAGCCAGAGCTGTTATACAGAGAAACCCTGTCTCGAAACAAAACAAAACAAAACAAAACAACAAAAAATTTCAAGTAGATGTTATAAGAGAAAGAGCCATTTGTTGGACTGAAAGGGGGAGCTGTCGAGGGGAAAAAGATATACCTTAAACTTGAAAAGAAAAGGAAGCAGATGGGGGGTGAGGGGGAAGAGGGTGGGAGGGTGGGACCAGAGGAGGGGAGATTAGGGAGGCGATTGTGATTGAGATGTAACTTGAAGAAATAAAAAATAAAAATTAAAATAAAAAAAATTAAAAAAAACAAAAAGAAAAGAAAAATTCAAGTAGAGGGCTGGGCGTGGTGGCACATGCCTTTAATCCCAGCACTAGGGAGGCAGAGGCAGGCATATCTCTGTGAGTTTGAGGCCAGCCTGGTCTACAAAGCAAGTCCAGGACAGTCAGGGTTATTACACAGAGAAACCCTGTCTCCAAAAAATCAAAAACAAAACAAAACAAATAACAGAACAAAACTGATTCAAGACAAGCATGGTGATTAATATCTGTAATTCCCTCACTATGGAAGCTAAAACAGCTGGATTATAGTGAGTTCAAGGCCAGCCAGGGTCACTTAAAAAAAAAAAAAACTGGCACTGTCTCAAAAAATTAAATCAAAACCAAACAAACAAGTCAGCATGGGCATGGTGGCAAATGCACACTTTCAATCCTGGCACTCCTGAGGCAGAGGCAGGGGGATCTCTGTGAGTTCAAGGCTAGTCTGACCTACATAGTGAGTTCTAGGACAGTGGGGACTATATAGAAATATCTGGTTTCAAAAAATCAAGGGAACCTCTCCCGCAAATAAAATCCCAAACATGGCATGGCAGAGCACTTAATAAGCATTTTATGAGGCCCAGGGATCAACTCTCAGAACACACTTCTCACCCTTAAAGGGCCAGGTTAACATTTATACACTTATAAGTAATAATGACAGGTATCAAGAATTTATAAAACTACGTTCTTCTTGCCTGAGCAGAGAAGCAATTAGGATAGAGCAGCTTTCTGCTTCAGCTTCTTCATCTTAAGTTTCTCCCTCTCTCTCTGGTTTTTCGAGACAGGGATTCTCTGTATAAAAGCTCTGGCTGTCCTGGACTTGCTTTGTAGACCAGGCTGGCCTCGAACTTACAGAGAGCCGCATGCCTCTGCCTCCCAAGTGCTGGGATAAAGGCGTGTGCCACCACAGCCTGGCTAGTTCCTCTCTCTTTATTTTTTTTATTTTTTTTTGGTTTTTCGAGACAGGGTTTCTCTGTGTATCCTTGGCTGTCTTGGACTCACTTTGTAGACCAGGCTGGCCTCGAACTCACAAAGATCCGCCTGCCTCTGCCTCCCAAGTGCTGGGATTACAGGCGTGCGCCACCACCGCCCGGCAAGTTCCTCTCTCTTATCTACACCTTTTCCACTGCAGTTTTTCTGTCGGTGGCTGCTGCTTGCTCTTCCCCTCCCCCTCCCTTTATCTGTCTTTCTCTTTCTGTCCCCTTCCTCCTAAGGTTAGTGGCAGTCATATGGGAGGTTGGATCTTCTCTCCTGGTCTTCAAAGGGAAGAGAATTGTTAGGTCCCGTCTTGGTGGGACCTCCAATATCTGACTGAGATTGGTGAGGAGTGGTTTGTGCAAGGGATTCTTGGACTATAAATTTTAGAGGTTCCACTGAGATTGGACTATAACATTTGGAGGTCCTGCCTAGATTGGACTATACTTTTTGGAGGTTCCACCTAGATTGGACTATAACAGAGAGAGTCAGTAGGCTAACTTTTTGGGTAGTACAGGATGAGGTTTTCTTGGGTTTCTCTGATATGTGAGTTCACCATCTAGGTTTTCTTCACAATTCTAGGATACTAACTAATTTATGCCACGTGCAATTCTTCCCTCTTTCCCAAACATAAATTAACAAAATTTTAAAAATTGCATTTATTTATGTATGTATTTAATTTCAGGGGCGGGGGATGTAGCTCAGTTGGTAGAATGCTTGCCTACCATGCACAAGGTCCTCACTCAGTTCTATTCCTAACACTTAGTAAAATCAGACATGGTAACTTTTCTTTTCTTTCTTTCTTTTTTTTTGGTTTCTTGAGACGGGGTTTCTCTGTGTATCAGTTCTGGTTGTCCTGGACTCACTTTGTAGACCAGGCTAGCTTTGAACTCACAGAGATCCACCTACCTCTGCCTCCCTAGTGCTGGGATTAAAGGCATGTGCCACCATGCCAGGCCAGACAAGGTAACTTAATCCCAGCCTTTGGAAGAGAGAGGCAGGAGGTATAATGAAGTCATTCATATACATTCAAACGGCACACATTCTTTATACATTACTGGTGACAAGTGGACAAGGTCCTTAGCACCAAAATGATGCAAAGAGGAATACTTCACAGACCTCTTATCATACATATACTATTTGCTTTACTCTGATTCATCCTTCCTCCCTCCCTCCTCCCTCTTCCCTCCCTCCCTCTATTTTTCCTTGAAGTCCAAGCTGTCCTAGAACACGTTCTGTAGACTAGGCTGACCTTGACTCAGAGATCGGCCTGCATGGTGTGTGTCCCCATGCCCGGACCCATCTCTCTTAGGATCAATGCCTCTTAGTTTTCTTTCAAGCTGGAAATATCTTGTTTACTAGTTATCTCAATTTTGCCTGCCATATTCCTTGCGCAGACCAAATGTTTTCATAATCCTTTTCTTCTTGGCCAGAAAGCCATCTCTAGTCTCCTGCAAGACACTTTCGCTTCTGTCCTAGCCCTGAGGCTGACCTTGTATTAGAGAGGGGAAGGAAGCTTGGTAGGGTTGAGGGTCAAATTGTGAAGGTCCTTTACTGACATTTCTGGCTTGAGCTCGCTGAATCTTCAGGGGAATTTTATTCATTGGACATCTGAAAAGACCCGGTGTTCAGATTAAGCAGTTTATGGCTCCACTGGCAACGGGCTGAAGTCTCAAAAAGCCAGCTCCAGAGACAATTGCTTATAGAAGCCTCAAAGTCCTACAATCATGGTGAAACTTTTTTTTTTTTTTTTTGAGACAGAGTCCTGCTATGCAGCCCTGCCTAGTCTAGAACTCACGATGTAACTCAGCTGTCTTGGCAACGCACCTGCCTTAGGATTCTGAATGAATGCTGAGCTTTACACTATCAGCCACAAAGCTTGATTCTTTCTTTTTAATCACTGAGCTACTCCCCAGAATCAAACTATTGTTTCGCCACCTTGCCTCATACTTGTAGATTCTGTCCCAGACTGCTCAAGTATTTGCCTGAATTGTTAAAGGTAGCATTAGGTTACAGTAGGTTTACGATATGCAAACAAAATGACTATAAGGATCCCACGCAGGACCTCACGCAGGCTATGTGCGTGCTCTACCGCTGAGCTGTATCCCCCCCAACCCCACCCCGCTCTCAAGGTCTGGCTGACAGTAAGTGAAATTCAAGCGTCTCCCTAAAGGAAGGGCTATGAAATTTCCCGACAGCAGGGAGATGAAGCAAGCAAAAAGCGCTGGGCGAAGTGGAAGGCTCGGCAGCCAAACGTCAGTTGCGATCGTGCGGAGAACACAGAAGTGTTTCAAAGGCTGGACTCTTCAAATCTGAAGGATTGTTCACATCGCAGGGAGCGGAAGGCCAGCTGGGCCGTGAGAACAAAGCGTGGCTGCGGAGGAGCTGCTGAACTGGGAGGTGCGGGTTTTCCCGAAGGCGGCGAACTGGGGGCTGCAGACACCGCAGTACTCCGCGAGCCAACCCAAGCGCGCCGGCATCGCAGTAGGAACCGGGCGCACAGGGTGAGGCCGGCGCTACCATCCCCCGAGGGGCGGGGCCCGGACTCAGCCTTGCGCGGTAAGTGGGCGGGGCTGTCTGGAGGCGGGCGTCGGAGGATTGGCCCTAGAGGGTGGGCGGGGCCGGGCGGCGGGGAGGAGAGCCTGGGAGGCCCGCGCGCGCACTCGCGCAGGCGCGGGCACGGCGGTGGCGCGCGCGTGCTCCGTCGGGCGGCGCAGCGGCTGCGACGGAGCCGGCCATGGTCGTGGGCGGTGGGCGGGTGTCGCGCTGAGCCCCGAAGGCAGCAGGAGGCTAAGAGCCGGGCATGCGGGTGCGGGAGCCGGGCGAGCGCAGCCGCGGGAGCAACTGACGGCGCTGCGGGATCGGGAGCCGGAGGCGGCGCGCGGGGCAGGTGAGCGCGGGCTGCGGCACTGGCGACTCGGGCGGGCGCTTCCTGCCGGCTCGGCCGCGGGAGCGCGGACTCCGAGGTGCGCGGCGCCCAGGCCTCGGGCGGCGGACACCGAGCAGCGGAGGGCGCCCGGTGGACGGCTACAGAAGGTGTGGGTGCGGATCGGCCCAGCCCCGGCGTCGGTGCGGACTCCCGGTTGCTGCGGACCTTCAGGTGTCTCAGCGAAGCGTTCGCGGCGCGATTCCGGGCTCTCAGGCTTCGGACCGGTCAGGATCCCAGTGCCACCGCTGAAGCGTCCTGCGGCCTTGGCTGGGAGATGTGAAGCGGGAACTGTGAATATTCACCTCCCCGGGTTGCGGGAGGCCGAGCTAACCCTGCTGTAAGTGCTCTGTGGACCGGAGCTCGGGAGCAGCCCGCTGCAGCATCCCTGGTGGCTCTGGCTAGTCCCTTCGTGCAGGTTGGCAATTGGGGGCAAATTTATCTCTGAGTCGCTCTAGTGTTGCAATAAGCTCAACTCGAGTTGCTTAATGAGGGAGTCTGTTATCTTACAGGGGCAGAGTAGGATTCTGTACTCTCTTCCTAGAATACTGTAGTTTTTCTCTTGCAAAAGGTGACTGTATCTTAGGTACAGAGTGGATTAGTGCAATGAAACCCATCAAAATCGTAATTTATGCAAAGTGGAAGATGGTGGGATATGTTAAACTGACTTGCTTTGCTGTTTAACCCATCTGAAGTGACACTTAAATTGTCACTTGTTACAGAGTATAAACACAGGAAGAGTATGGAAACATACTCCTTTTTTTTGTGCATTGCTACATCCGAAGGGAGTGACAAGTGCTTTTGTAAACATCATTGTGGGCAGTGTTACTTACTGTCTGGTGAAGTCATCATAATTAAATCAGATGAGTATTTATTCTGAAGTGCTGAATGGATATTTGGAAATATGGTTCTTAATAAAATCTCCAAGGAGTCTCAGTTTCCACGAGTTCATTTTCACTTGTGGAGTTCTGTGCTACTTTGTAAGGTTATTTTTAGTTGTCGTTGTTTTATTTTGTTTTGGATTTTCTGAGACAGAATTTTGCAGTGTTAGTTGCTGGAACTCACTCTATCGACTAGGTTGGCCTGATCCATGCCTCTTTCTCCCTTGTCCTTGGATTACAGTCCTGGGGGACTGTAAAGTGCAAATGAGCATTTCCAGATTAGATGTTTAAAAAAAAGTTTAGAGTGGTGACCACTTGTAATCCCAGTGCTGGGGAGCGGCACACAGGTGGATCCCAGGGGTTTGCTGGTGGACCTGCTAGCCTAGTAGAATGGTGACACTCTAGGCCAATGAGAGACCAACCCTATCTCAAAAAAATAAGATGGGTGTCACCTGAGGAAGGACACCTGAGATTGGCTTCTAGCCTGCAAACACACACACACACACACACACACACAGAGAGAGATTTTTAAAAAAGAAAGCAGAACTGTATAGGAACAGTCTATAATGTGGCGCAGATCAGGGTGGCTTGGGTTAAGATATTGCCCAAGTTTCAGAAGGCAAAAACCTGAAACTGTAAAATTGAAATTGTATTCACTAAAGCCAAAAGGATTTAAGAAACATCTTTAGTTCATCCTTGTGATTCACACACTGACTGGGACATTCCACCTTCAGGGTGTTTTTGCAAAGTGGAAAAATCAGGTTGGTTTTTTGCTAAAGATCATTGGCCTGACAGCAAGTTGGATGTTGATTTATTTTAATTTAGTTTTGAACCTAGGGTTTTGTTATGTTAGACAAGTGCTTTATTTCAGAGCTTATATGTTTCCAGCTCCCTTGTGTATTAAATAAACAAACAAACAAAACTCAAAACAGAATATTGCTCTATAGCCCAGACTGGCTTCTTGTATCTCTGGGCAGTTTTGCCTCTATCCTTCCTAGTGCTGGGATTCTACCACACGCCTATAAACCATACCTGGTTTTATGCTGAGTGGGGGCTCAAACTCAACACTTCATGAATGCTAGGTAAGCACTTTAGTGCCAGCTGGGCTGCCTTGGCCTCCCTTGTTTTTTCCGTGTATGCGTGCTGAGGATTGAACCCAGGTCTTTACACATGGTAAGCATGCACTTAGCTAATATCCCCAGTCCCACTTTCCTGCCTTTATTTTTTGGTTTTTTTTTTTTTTTTGGTTCTTTTCAAGACAGAGTTTCTCTGTGCATTCTTGACTGTCCTGGACTCACTTTGTGGACCAGGCTGGCCTCAAACTCACAGAGATCCACCTGCCTCTGCCTCCCGAGGGCTGGGATTAAAGGCGAGCGCCACCATGCCCGGCTATTACAGACAGCTGTGAACTGCCATATGGTGCTTGGATTTGAACCCCAGGTCCTTTGGAAGAACAGCCAATGCTCTTAACAGCTGAGCCATCTCTCCAGCCCACTTTCCTGCTTTTTAAAATTGATTTTTTTACAGGTAGATCCTTAGAGGTGTCTACTCAACTTGTTTTGTGAATGTGAACAAACTATATAGAAACCTAAAGTGACTCCTATAGCTAAATGTTCTTTAAGATCTTGTCTGAGCTGTAGATTGTTGATCTTGCTATCCACTGTGGAAAGGCTAAGGGTCAGAAGTGACTTCTTGGTTTGGTTCTAGACCTTGACCTAAGTCAGAGTCAAAGGAACTGTGGTTGTAGGGGTTTTACCCAGTTTTTCTGAACCTCAGATTTTTAATTTATAGAGTTTTGATAAATATGTGGCTGAAAGGAAGAGGTGGTCTTGGTGGAGGCACTGTAATGACTGGAGGATCATATGCCAAGGAACTTTCTAGACCTTAGAGTTTTTTTTTTTTTTTTAAGGTTTTTCAAGACAGGGTTTCTCTGTGTAACAAACAGCCCTAGCTGTTTTGGCACTCACTCTGTAGACCAGGCTGGCCTTGAACTCACAGAGATCTGACTGCCTCTGCCTCCCTAGTGCTGGGATAAAGTCGAGCACCACCACACCTGGCTACACCTTAGAGTTTTAAGGCTTTCTTCCCTCTTTCCTTTACCCTCCTTGAGTTGAAAACACCCAAAGTCCCTGAGGGCCTCCTGGCTGTCCCTCTTCATTTCTTTACCTGTGCTCATCCTGAGTGATGTCATTCACTTCCCTCTTTAAATATTATCACATGTTGTTGACTCAGATTTTTATCACCAGTCCTGAGCATCAGACTTGGGCTATATCTGGACCTATACATTTTTCTTTTCTTTTTTGTGTAGGGAGGTGGGGATCTGGATAGGATGTGGATGTTGTGGTTCTGGAGATGGAATCCAGGTCCTTGTCCTCATTAGGCAAGTGGTCTACCGTTGAGCTACTCTTCTGGCCCCTGGCCCTGTTTATAGGGATTCTTTTTTATTTTTAAAGTTTATATGATGGCTATGAGTGTTTTGCCTGCATGTAGGTATGTGAATCCTGTGAATGCCTGGTTGCCAGTAGAGGCCAGAAGAGGGCCTTGGATTCTCTAGATCTGGAATTGTAGATGGTAAATTTTAGAAGTAAATTTGAAAGAGTTAAAGAGCTGGTCATGTGTAGAGTAGAGGGAACAGTGAATGAAGAGATGATTTATGAATGCATTCCTATAATCAAGGTACTTGGAAGGCTGAGTCAGGAGAACCAACACAAGTTGAAGGACAGCCTGGGTTACACACTGGTTCTATGCTGGAATGACCATAGATGGAAAGAGACATTGTCTTTAAAAATAATCAGGAGTTGGGCCAGGCATGGTGGCACACACCTTTAATCCCAGCACTCAGGAGGCAGCGGCAGGTGGATTTCTGTGAGTTTCAGGCCAGCGTGGTCTACAAAGGGAGTCCAGGACAGCCAAGGCTACACAGAGAAACCCTGTCTTGAAAAACAAACCAATGAACAAACCAACCAACCAGGACTGGACCCAGGTTCTCTGCAAGACCAGCAGGTGCTCCTAACCATTGAGCCATCCCTTCAGGCCCATTTGTTGGTATTTTAAATGCGGTATGGTCAGGGCTGGGTATTAGCTCACTCGCCTAGCATGCTTGTAGGAACTGAGTTTCATCCTGTGTGTGTGTGTGTGTGTGATATTCATATAGAGAACCCTTAACTTCCAGTCCCCAGCCTATTTATTACTTGTTTTTGGCGTATTTTTTTTTTTTTTTGAGATAGGCTCTCCTAGAGCCCAA
Source organism: Lophiomys imhausi (assembly GCA_907164525.1). Taxonomy (NCBI): domain Eukaryota; kingdom Metazoa; phylum Chordata; class Mammalia; order Rodentia; family Muridae; genus Lophiomys; species Lophiomys imhausi. Next base: position 4,236,980 of record CAJQZJ010010806.1, read on the forward strand.
GTTGGCCTCCAACTCCTGTTCCTTCCACCTCCCTGTCCCAAGTGCTAGAATTACAGGTGTGTACTTCCATGCTCAGAAACCTGTTCGTTTCATGAGTCTTCTTCTACCCCACTCTCTACCCTTGAGTGAAAACTCTGGTGGTCATATATTTTGTTTCAGTTTTTTGGATAGTGTCTCTCTCAGTCTGGAACTCACTGTGAAATTCAGGCTGGTTTTGAACTCTTGGTGATTTTCCTGCCTTGGTCTTCCAAGGGCTGGAATTACAGGTTTGCATCTGGAAGTCACCTCTTTGCCTCAGTACTCCCACCTACATACCCAATTCTTTTTTGGTTTTTCCAGACAGGGTTTCTCTGTGTAACAGCCCTGGTTGTCCTGGACTCTCTTTGTAGACCAGACTGGCTTCAAAATCACAGAGATCTATGCCCAGCTACATGCCCAGTTCTTTAAGCCTTTCAGATTTATTTCTGAAATATCTGGATTGAATTTTCTTCACATTCCTACTTGTTACCATCTCTGTTCTTCTGGGTTGAAGAACCCAGAAGAACCCCCCCCACCTCCTGTCACTCTTCAGTCCTACCCTCCCATGCCTTCTATCAAGTCATTTTGCATGTGGGTCTGGCTATGTAGTCTGGGCTAACCTGGACCTGCCTACACCTTCCACATGCTGGAGTTACAGGTGCATACCACCATAGCAATCAGAGCCATTTTTACCACTCTGTTGTATCAATGGCTTCTCGTTAAGAGAAATCCAACCTTATTTTCATATTTTTTTCCTTTTTCCTTTTTTCTTTTTTTTTGTTTTTGTTTTTTTGAGACAGGATTCTCTGTATAACAGCCCTGGCTGTCCTTGAACTCACTCTGTAGACCAAGCTGGCCTTGAACTCACAGAAATCCTCCTGCCTCTGCCTTCCGAGTGTTGGGAGTAAAGGTGTGGACAACCACGCCTGGCCTTATTTTCAAATTTTCTAATTATTTTGTCTACTCTGTCTGTTTCTCTTTCTTTTGAGACAGGGTTTCATTGTGTAGCCCTGGCTGACCTGGATTTATGTAGACTAGGCTGTCTGTCTTCAAACTTATGGAGATCCACGTCACCACCCTCTGTGCTAGTAGTGTACTGGGATCAAAGGTGTGTGAGAACCTTCCATTATATGTATGTATATGTATGGGAGAGAATGAATGTGTGTACCCATGTACATACATGTGGCAGCAGTGTGTGTAATCTTCTCCATCATCTGTTTCAGTTATCATATATTACCTTATTTGGAGAAAAAAATCCCTGTCATTTGGTTTCTCCTGACTACTTACTTGAAAGTATTGTCACATTGTATAAAGAGGCAAATCATTCAGGATTTCTTCCTGGATCTCCCTGAAACATCAAGCCTGAAAATTGTTCAGCAAGTCTGTAAGCAAAGAAAGGTCACAGAAAAATCAGTGGCCCATGCCTGTAATCCCAGCACCCAAGAGGCTGAAGCAGAACGGTTGCCATGAGTGTAGCCTGGCTACTACAGTTATGTGACCTTGTCTCAGAAATCGAAGAGCAAAATCAGAAGTGTGCAACTCCATTGTCAAGGTAGAAATATAGGAACATGTTGGAATTTACAGATTTAGAAGAAGAATATTCAGTGAACATGAAGTGCAAGGGAAGAAAAGTAAGCTATGTGAGATATTACCAGTTTGCTAGTATGAGTGGGACAGCTTTCCTTTCCTTTTCTTTCTTTCTTTTTTTTTTTGGATTTATTTTATGTATGAGTTGCTCTATCTGCACGCTCACCTGCAGCCAGAAGAGGGCATCAGATCACATTGTGGATGGTTGTGAGCCACCATGTGGTTTCTGGGAACTGAACTCAGGACCTTTGGAAGAGCACTAGCCAGTACTCTTAACCGCTGAGCCATCTCTCCAGAACCAGGGACAACTTTTCTTAACCCTCACCCCCATGCATTTTATGCCCTAGATTTTGACTCTTCTGATCCATATCCTTGTCCCCCACATCTACAATAAAATGGAATTCTTGGGTATTGTTAGCATGCCAGATAGTGTGAGGGTTATGTTCTAATGTCTTGGCCTTTCTCCTCCCTCTCCCGCCCTTTCTCTTTGAGACAGGGTTTCTCTATGAGCACTGGCTATTTTAGAGCTCCTTAAGTAGTTCACCCTGGCCTTGGACCCACAGAGATTCTTCTGCCTGCCTGCTGTGCTGGAATAAAAGATGAGCACCAGCCCTACATGGTGCTACTCCTAGGTCTTGGAAGGCAGAGGCAGGTGGATCAGTCTCTTGAGTTTGAGACTAGTCTGGTCTACAGAGTTCCAGGACATCCAGGGCTACAGAGAGAAATCCTGTCTCTAAAAAATCTAAACAAACAAACATAAAGACATATACTACAATCCCTGGCTTACCTTTTCTTTTTTATCTCTCTCTTGCTCTGTATATACATTCTGCTAGCCTGTTCATTTTATTCTAGTGCCTTTTTTTTGGTTTTTCAAGACAGGGTTTCTCTGTGTATCCTTGGCTGTCCTGGACTCACTTTGTAGACCAGGTTGGCTTTGAACTCACAGAGATCCACCTGCCTCTGGCTCCTGGGTGCTGGGATTAAAGGTGTGTGCTACCACGCTCGTCCATTACAGACAGCTGTGAACTGCCATGTGGGTGCTGGGATTTGAACCCACGTCCTTTGGAAGAGCAGCCATGCTCGTAACTGCTGAGCGATCTCTCCAGCCCCAATTCTAGTGCTTTTTTAGGTAGTCAGTTTTCTAGTGAGTAAAGGATGGACTACCATCTCTGCCTTTAGTGCTTTGTGAATATAGCTGCTCAGTTTCTTACTTGATTCCAGTCTAACATGATTAATTTAGGGTTCTGTTACTTCCTCAGAAAATAAATAAATCTTGGATTTGTCTGTTTTGTTTTTTGGGGTGGGGAGGCAGGGTCTCCATCTCTAACCTAGGCTAGCCTGGAACTCATAGCTATCCAGTGTTAGGGTTATAAATCAGTGTGTGACTTATAAAGTAGTTCTTTTAATATTGAGCAGATAACCTGAGGTTGGGGTCCTTAACTGAAAATAATACATGGCTAAAATGGAACAGTCCTGTTTGGTGGTATTGTTATGAGACAAGTTTCCAATTCCCAGGTGCCCTGTGACTTGCCTCATCTAGTGCTGAGGCTAGTGGGAAGACCACCAAGCAAGTGATCACTTGCCTTAGAGGGGAATGTGATCCTGATTATCCATGCCTGAACCAGAGGATTAAGTAGATTAAAAGTTATCACGTGGTAATCCAGAAGCTTTATTTTAAACTACAGTTTATCCACATTCCTGACCATGGTTTGTCCCTGGGCATTTGCAATAACTAAGAATACATCCTAACTGTATTATATTTAAAAGTTGTACTGTTCCTGTCATTTGAAGTAATGGCAGTTGTGCAGTAAGGAAAAGATGAAAGTCCTTCAAAGAGTGAGATGATTAACCAGCGCTGCCCAAATAATTTGGTGTTGTTGACTGTGGTCAGCCATACTCATTGTTTGACTGAAGACCTGAATGCCATGAATTCCTTACCTGCTGAGCCACTGGAAGGCATTTTCAGTGGCTGTCAACAAGAGCTCAAAGCTCTATTTGGACACGTTTTTTTTACATTACTAGTTTAAACAGTTGAATCTTTCAGATCTGAATAACTGACATTTAAGACAACCAGAATTATAAATATAATCAAAGTTGGAGTTTGCTTTATTTAAAATAATAAGTGGCAATTTTCATAGAAATTAAATGCTCTGAAGGCCTGCCTGTCATCTGAAGTATGACACCCCCCACCCCTTAGGCAGTGTCTTATTCTGGAGGACAAGTTGACCTGGAACTTGTAATCCTCCTGCCTCAGCTTCTGGTTGAGAGATGCTTTTTTTAAGGGCAGGTCACCACTACCTCACAGAAATCACATATAACAACAGGATAATTTCCATCAGTTAATTGACATAGAATCTGAAGTTACTGTTTTTTGCAGTGTTGGGAATGGAATATAGGGCTTTTTGTGTGCTGGACAAGCCCTCTACCACTAAACCACACCCATACTTTCATATTATTCTTGTTTTTCTTTGCAGCAGGGTCTTAGAGTGTAGCTAAGGTCACCCTCAGAGTCAGGATGTCCTTCTTCCCTGCTTGGGTACCACCACACTCAGCCCATTATTAACTCATATGTGTGACCTCACCTTTATTCTAGTATTTTTATTTTGTGGTGTTGAGTGCGAACCCAAGACCTCATTGTGCACTGAGTCAGGGCTCTACCACTGGACACACCTTAGTCCTCTCTATTAATGTTTTTTCTTGATGAGGAACTTCCAAGTGTAAGGTTCTCATGCTGCCTTTGTGATGAGCCAGTAATCACACTTGTCACTTGTTTTTGTTTGAGGTGGTGGCTGGGAGTGGTGCTGGTGTTTTGAGACAGTCTTGCTATATAGACCCAAGCTAGTACTCTGTGTGGCTCAGGCTGGCTTTGAACTTTCAGTAATTTTTCCTCTTAATCTCTTTAGTGCTGGGATTGCAGCAGCACTTGCCCAGTTTGAATATTGGGGACTGAACCCAGGGCATCTGAGTATTAGGCAAGCATTCTAACAAGTGAGTCACTGGGCTGACTTTTGTTTTAGCTTTAGAGACAGAGTCTCAGGTAGTTTACGATGCAGCTGAGCCCCCCTCAAAGCCCTGATCCTCCTGCCTCCACCTCCCGTGGCCGGCTTTACTGATGCTACTATGCCTAGCACCAGCTTCCTCATACTGTCTTGTGTCTCTTGAAGCTGTGGCTGTGCATATAGCGTATAAGACAAACTCCCAAGTGTCTCCTCCTGCATATGAGATTAGGTTGACTAACAATAATAAATGCTTATTGGATGCTTACTTACATATCAGGCTGTGCTAAGTACTTTCTGTAATTTTATCTTTATAACAACTCTCTAATGAAGGTACTAACGACATCACCACTGGAGGAAACTGGAATTTCAGGAAGTTGCTTGTCAAATGGATCCAAGTTTTTATGTGGTAGAGTCAGACTGAAGAAAAAAAGTTTTGTGTGTATGGATTTTAAAAAAAATTATTTCATGTGCACTGGCGTTTTGCCTGCATGTTTGTCTGTGTAAGGGTGCAGATCCCATGAAATTGGAGTTGGAAACAGTTGTGAACTGCCTTGTGGGGCTGGGAATTGAACCTGAGTCCTCTGGTAGAGAAGCTAGTGCTCTTAACTGCTGAGCCACCTCTCCAGCCTGTGTGTGGATGGTTTGGCTGCATGTATGTCTGTGGGTCACTTGTGTGCCCAGTGACCAAGGGAGTCAGAGGAGGGCATCGAATTCTCTGGGATCAGGGTTATAGACAGTTTAAACTGCCACGCGGGTGTCTGTGGTGCTGGGAGTCAAACTCGGGTTCTCCAGAAGGGCAGTGTTCATAACTGCTGAGCCATCTCCCCAGCTCCGAGTGTCAAATTAAATGGTATTTATTAGCCGGGCAGTGGTGGCGCACGCCTTTAATCCCAGCACTTGGGAGGCAGAGGCAGGTGGATCTTTGGGAGTTCGAGGCCAGCCTGGTCTACAAAGTGAGTCCAGGACAGCCAGAGATATTCAGAGAAACCCTGTCTCGAAAAAACCAAAAAAAAAAAATGGTATTTATTTTAGTGTATGGGTGTTTTGCCTGCATATATGCCTATCATCGGTATAGATATTGCCCATGGAGGCCGGAAGAGGGCATGGGATCCTTGGATCAGGAGTTACAGGTGGTTGCGAGCTACCATGTGGATGCTGGAAATTGTTCCTGGGTTCTCTGGAACAGGAGGAGCTAGTGCTCTTAGCCATTCAGCCATCTCTCCATCCCCATGAGAGTGAGGTTTTTAACTCTAGCTCTGTGTGATTCTGTACTCTCCTTCCCCAAGTAGCTGGGATGCAGTCCAGACTGACCTGTTGTTCTTCTCACACCAGGCCATCATCACCATGGCTTTAACCATTTCGGACCTAGGGCTTCATACATGCTAGGCGAACACTCTACCACTGAATTGTAACCTCAGGTCTTAAACTTTGTTTTACTTTGTTTTGTTTTTTGAGAGTCTCACTGTAGTCTATTTGCTGTCCTGGAACTTGGGGTAATCCTTGGCCTCCTGCATACTAGTAGTAGCATTACAGGTGGCTCAGTCTATCATCTATCTATCTACCTACCTATCTATCATCCACCCATCCATCCATCTAATCTATCGTAACAGGGTCTCACTGTATAGCCCTGGCTGTCCTGGAACTTTCTACATAGACTAGGTGATTTCAGACTCTGAAGAGACCTGCCTCCTGAGTGCTGAAATTAAAGGTGTACACCACCACACCGTGATCATTTATTTGCTTTTTGTGGGATTTTTCTGGCAGTCCTTGCAGCTCTATACTTCTCAGTATAATTTACTCCAGAACACTTCTGAAAAGGTCCTACAGGCCCAGGGTTTATTACGTCAGTGCTCTGCCACTGAGCTGTACCCAGGCCCCTTGTTTGCTTGGATTTTGTTTTTGTTTTTAAGTAAGTAACTAGCAAGGAAGTTTATTGACCCAGGCATAGTAGCTCTCATACCTGCAATTCCAGCTATGGTTTACAAATGAGTTCCAGGCAGGCCAGAGCTGCACACATAGTGAGACCCTGCCATCACCACCCTCTGCAAATAAAAACTTCCCGATCTTAAATGTGTCATGTTAGTATAGTTAAATATTCTAGTAAGAGTATGAAGATCAATTAAAGGGTGTTGGGTCAGAAAGCCTTTTGGTTGACTGCCAGTTGTGGGTGATTGAGATTTTTCTGAGCTTAATCTTTTTTTTGAGACAGAATTTCTCTGTGCATCCCTGGCTGTCCTGAACTCACTCTACACCATGTAGCCTTGAACTCACAGAGATCCCCCTGCCTCTGCCTCTTGAGTGCTGGGATTAGAGGCATATACCACCACGCCTGGCAATTACAGACAGCTGTGAACTGCCATGTGGGTGCTGGATTTGAACCCGGGTAATTTGGAAGAGCAACCAGTGCTCTTAACTGCCAAGCCATCTCTCCAGCCCCTTAAGTATTGGGCATAGAGGAAGGAAACAGTTTTGCTGTTGAAGAGATGAGCCAATGAGGTGCAATAGATAAGCCATGAAACGTATTGCTAAACCACTCACTTTAAAAGATGACAGGCAGGGCGTGTGGTGCACGCCTTTAACCCCAGCACTCTAGAGGCGGAGGCGGAGGCAGTTGGATGTCTGTGAGTTCGAGGCCAGCTTGGTCTGTAGAGTGAGTCCAGGACAGCCAGGGCTGGTGGTACATGGGGAAACCCTGTTTTGAAAAAAACAGAAGTGGTGTACACCTTTAAGCCCAGCACTTGGGTGGCAGAGGCAGGCATATCTCTGAGTTCAAGACCAGCCCAGTCTACAGATCGAGCTCCATGACAGCCAGAGCTCTATTACACAGAGAAACCCTGTCTCGAAAAGAAAAAAAAACAAACCACACCAAAACAAAAAACCATAGAGCAATCACTTGCACTGTTCTCTCTTTTTTTTCTTATTCATGTTTCAGAAAGAAGAGGATGTGCTAACATTACATCTGTCACTATAGTACTTGGGCCCATAAGTGGGGAATGATCCTTTTTTTTTCCTTCTAAATTTTAAATATTTTAAATATTTATTTTGTTTGAAATTGTGTGTGGGTGTGCATATCTGCATATGCTTGTGTGCATGTGAGCACAGATGCCTGTGGGAGTCAGGCATTGGATCCCCTGGAGCTGGAGATGATGTTAGCCACCTGAGATGGGGCTGAGAACCACGTTTGGGTCCTTTGAAAGCAATGAGTGATCTGAACTGTTAAGCCATCTTTCCAGCTCTGCGAGTGCATGTTTGTTTTGAGAAAAGACTTACTATTCTGTGCTTTAGTAATTCTAGAGCTCTCTCTTTCTTTTTAAACAGGGTTTCTCTGTGTAGCCCTGGCTGTCCTAGACTCACTCTTGTAGACCAGGCTGGCCTGGAAGTCACAGTGATCCACCTGCCTCTGCCTCCCGAGTTGCTGGGATTAAAGGCATGTACCACCACGCCCAGCAAGGGGATCTTCTAATTTAAGTATCCCTTGGAACAGTGGTTCTCAATGTGGGGGTTGTACCTCCCAGGTTTTTGATTGATCATTTCACACTTCAAATATCCTGAATATCACATATTTGCATTATGATTTATAACAGTAACAAAATTACAGTTATGAAGTGGCAGTGAAGTAGTTGCATGGTGGGGATCACTATGACATGAGGAGCTATGTTAAAGGGTCGCAGTGTTAGGAAGATTGAAAACCACTGCCTTGGAAGAATTGACTGCACAAATGTTGGTTTTGTGTTTTTAAGACAAAATCTTATTCTGCAGCCCAGGGTAGCCTGTAACTTCCTGTTCTTCCAACTCTGCATCCCAAGTGTTTTGTTCTTAAGTATGCAACATGAATCCCTGCTGAAATTAAGTGTTTTTTTTTTAAGATTTTTATTTATAGCCGAGCATGGTGGTGTGCGCCTTTAATCCCAGCACTCGGCAGGCAGATCTCTGTGAGTTCAAGGCCAGCCTGGTCTACAAAGTGAGTCCAGGACAGCCAGGGCTACACAGAGAAACTCTTTCTTGAAAAACCAAAAAAAAGAAAAAAAAAAAGATTTTATTTATTTGTGTTGTATGTGTCTACATGTGTGGATCGGAACTTTGGTCCTCAGGATTTCACACAGCAAGTACTCTTAACTACTGAGTCAGCCTCTCTCCAGCCCAGAAATTATGATTTCCTTCAGATCATCCATCTGCAGTCCATTTACTCGAGATGCTAGGCTGTGTGTATAAGCAAAAGAGAAAATGTGCACACGTGACTGTGTATGTAAGTCATAAATAAGTAACCAGGTGTAATAAAGAAGCCGAGGTGGCAATATTAACTTGTCTGTGAATGAGCTCGCTGTGAGTGTTCACCTTTCCAACACGACACGCACCGTCAGTGAGTTCACTGATTAGGATGCCAATCATTGGCGTACCAGATTTGTTCCAAGCAGTTGAGGCTTTCTTGGTACACAAGTTAAAGACTTTCTTCAAGTCACAGCCACAGTTGCTGCATTTAGGGCTTCATTTTACAGCAGAGGAAGCCAGCAGCTGTGTTGAAGGCTGAGGTGGCTGTGTTGGCACCTTGTTCCAGGGCCTTACTGCAAGTAGTTTATTTTCCTCGGTACAAGTGTTTCTTCAGACATTTAGCTAACACATCTCACTATATTGATCATTGAGGTCCTAGGTCAGATGTATTTGTTTATTACACTTATTTTGGTGTGTGTGTGTGTGTGTGTGTGTGTGTGTGTGTGTGTGTGTGTGTGATACTGAGAATGGAACTGCATGGGCCTCGACACACTCTGCCACCGTGGTAGCTCCCCAGCCCATGGTTTGTTTGTTTGTTTATTTTTTGAGACAGGGTTTCTCTGTGTATCCCTGACTGTCCTGGACTCTTTTTGTAGACCAGGCTAACCTTGAACTCAGAGAGATCCACCTGCCTTTGCCACCCCAGTTCTGGGATTAAAGGCATGCGCCACCGCTCCAGGCAATTACATACAGCTGTGAACTGTCATGTGGGTGCTGGGTTTGAACCCAGGTCCTTTGGAAGAGCAGTCAGTTCTCTTAACCACTGAACCATCTCTGCAGCTCCCCAATATTTAACATTAATTCATTAATTTAGTTTTGGTGGTAGCAGTCAGGGTCATGCCTGCCCCCTCCACTAACGTACACCCCAGCCCCATTCATTTTATTACTTTATTTTGATGAAGTTTTCAAATACACATGAGTTTTGCGACTTCGGATACTTGTGTTTTCTTAGTCACCAGTCACTGGTGTTCCCCTTCCTCCACATCACTGCCCTCTCCCGCCCTCCCTTTTAAGAACAGAGGTGCAATTGTCTCTGTGCAGAGGTGGATGCTTTTTCAGTCAGAGGACTGGAGCTGTGGGTGTTCAGAGTTGAGTTGCCTCTTGGGATGCGCTTTCCTTGCTGCCGCAGGGCAGAACTTTGAAGGTCTGCTCAACTGTGTCATGCCAGGTCTGAATGCATTCTTTATTCTACTGCTGGCATCGCTGGCGACTTATCATGAGTTTTCCTTTATACTTCATCCACATACACTTTAAACATGTAAGCATGTGAGCATTTTCTTGTATTAGCTTCATGGGACCTCTTCTGAGAGAGGATGTGCTTATGCTGTGTGAGGATTGGAGATGCAAAGCCCATGCCAATTCAAGAGACACAGTGAACTGGACATGGTGCATGGGCCCGTTAATCCCAGGACTCAGGAGGCAGAGCTAGGTGTGTGTGCCCCTGAGTTTGAGGCCAGCCTGGGTTTTTTTGTTTGTTTGTTTTGTTTTTTCGAGACAGGGTTTCTCTGTGTAGCCCTTGGCTGTCCTGGACTCACTTTGTAGACCCGGATGGCCTTGAACTCACAAAGATCCGCCTGCCTCTGCCTCCCAAGTGCTGGGATTAAAGACGTGCGCCACCAACCGCCCGGCGCCAGCCTGGTTTTAAATAGGAAGTTTCATGGCTGCATCTTGAGACCCCACTTTACAAAAGGCTTTAGGGACTGGAATGATGGTTCAGTGCTTAAGAGTCGGTTTCTCTTCTAGAAGACCTGAATTTGATTGCCAGCACCTACATGGTGGCTCACAACTGTCTGTAACTCCAGATCTGGGGTGTTTCCACACCCTCTTCTGATCTCGTCAGCATCAGGCACATATGTAGTGGACAGACATACATGTAAGCAAAACATTCATACACATAAGTAAATAAAAATGAAAAACTTTAGCCCAGTGTGATGGAGCCTACCTATGCTCTCTACCACTTGGTTGGTGGAGGCTGAAGGATTAGGGGTTACCTCATCCTAACCTAGAGAGTTGAGGCCAGCCTCGGGCAGCTCACATGAAACCCTGCTGTAAAAAACACCATTTTTTTTTCTTTTAGCTGTTATTTGAGACTGACTTATGACCCTGATTGGCTGATAGTTCACTATGTGTAAGACCAGGCTGGCCTCAAACTGAGAGATCTTAACTGCCTCTGCCTTCTGAGTTCTGGGATTAAAGGTGTGTATAACCATGCTTGGCCAGAAAAGTTTTTTTTTTTTTTTTGGTTTTTCGAGACAGGGTTTCTCTGTGTAACAGCTTTGGCTGTCCTGGACTCACTTTGTAGACCAGGCCAGCCTTGAACTTAAGAGCTCTGACTTCCTCTGCCTCCAGGTGCTGGAATTAAAGACATGCTCCGCCACACCCTGTACTAGTGTCTGGAGTGTGACTGACGTCATCATGGGTATATAATCTGTGTAGTTACACAGGACTCCTTGCTTAAGGAGGAACTGTGCCTAATTTCCTATTGAGCCTTCTCTGTCTTTTGAATGAGAGGCCTGAATCACTCATAGGTTCATTTGGAGACTGGGCATCAGCTGTGTGGCCCTGACTGGCCTCAGACTCCTAGAGATCATGTGCCCCAACCTCCTGGGTTTTAGGATTATTAAAGGTGTGACCCACCATGCCTGGTTTACTTATTTAAAAATGTTTAAAAATTATTTTTAATTACATTTTCGCCTATGTGTAGGTGTGTGCACATGAATGCAGGTGCCTACAGAGGGCAGAGGTATTTGATTTCCCCTGAGCTAGAGTTAACTTCTTGATGTTGGTGCTGAGACTCAAACTTGAGTCCTTTGGAAGAGCAATATTAAAAATTTCTTTCTCCAGCACTAAACATTCTTTTTTTTTTTTTTTTTTTTGGTTTTTTCGAGACAGGGTTTCTCTGTGTAGCCCTGGCTGTCCTGGACTCACTTTGTAGACCAGGCTGGCCTCGAACTCGCAAAGATCCACCTGCCTCTGCCTCCCAAGTGCTGGGATTAAAGGCGTGCGCCACCACTGCCCGGCTTTAAACATTCTTATAGAGATAAAAGGTCTACATTTAGAATTACCCGGACTGTGGTGATTACAGCATTGTTGACAGTGTCTAGAGAATCCTAGTCAGGAGCCGGTTGAGTGGATGCTGCCTTCCTCCATTAGGCCCGACCCAGGGTGTTGACCCTGTGATGTGAGTATTAACAGCTCTCACATCCTGTTTGATCTGGTCCCGTTAGTCTTGACATCTGCCATGAGCATAAGTGTCATTGTTGTCTTCTGAATGGTCAGCGGACACCTGGTGATTAGTGTTTGACCTTATTTCTCCTGTGAGATGGTCTTCCAAGGCCTCTGGAGCTGCAGTGGTAATGGACCACGGGAGTGCACACCACATGTGGACTCTTTTCAGTCTTTGTTGTTGTTATTTGTTTTTCTGTTGTTTGTTTTTCGAGACAGAGTTTCTTTGTGTGGCCTGGCTGTCCTGGACTCTTGTTGTAGACCAGGCTGGCCTCACACTTACAGAGATCCCTCTGCCTCCTCAGTGCCACCATGCCTAGCCAGCCTTTCTTTGTTCTTATCCTCTACGCTTTGCTTTGAGTTTAGACATATTTCCTTACAGAGCCATCTTGGGAAAAGGGTCTACATTTCAGCATTTTGTTGTTGCTTTTAATTTTCTTTCTTCCCTCCTTCCTTCCCTCCCTCCCTTCCTTCCTCTCTTCCTTCCCTCCTTCCTTCCCTCCTTTCCTCCTTCCTTCCTCCCTCCCTCCCTCCCTCCCTCCCTCCCTCCCTCCCTCCTTCCTTCCTTCCTTCCTTCCTTCCTTCCTTCCTTCCTTCCTTCCTTTCCTTCCCTCCCTTCCTTTCTTTTGTTCCTTTTTTTTGGAGACAGGGCCTTACTGTGTAGCCCTGTCTGGCTTGAGGGTTCCTGCATTTTTCTTTTACAGTACATCCTATAAATTTGATCTTGAATATATAAATCCACTAATTAGGAAGAGCTAATTAGGAAGAGGTATCAGATTAAAAAAAAAGAAAGCCAGCTGGGCGTGGTGCCACATGCCTTTAATCCCAGCATTTGGGAGACAGAGACAGGCAGATCTCTGTGAGTTCAAGGCCAGCCTGGTCTACAAAGGGAGTCCAGGACAGCTAGAGCTGTTATACAGAGAAACCCTGTCTCGAAAAACCAAAAAAAAAAAAAAAAAAAAAAGCCCATGGAACTAGAGAGATGGCTCAGCGGCTCAGCAGTTAAGAACACTGGCTATCTGCAATTGCCAGGCGTGGTGGTGCACGCCTTTGATCCCTGCACTAAGGAAGCAGAGGCAGGTGAGTTCAAGGCCAGCCTGGTCTACAGAGTGAGTCCAGGACAGCCAGGGCTTGTTACACAGAGAAACCCTGTCTCTAAAAACAAAAACAGCTAGGTGTGGTGGTGCACGCCTTTATTTATTTGTTTCTTTGTTTGTTTGTTTATTTATTTAATATATGGGTGCTTTATCTGTATGAACATCTGCAACCAGAAGAGGGCATCAGATCACATTGTGGATGGTTGTGAGCCACCATGTGGTTGCTGGGAATTGAACTCAGGACCTCTGGAAGAACAGCCAGTGCTCTTAATTGCTGAACCATCTCTCTAGCCCGGCATACCGCCTTTAATCCCAGCACTTGGGAGGCAGAGGCAGGTGGATCTCTGTGAGTTCAAGGCCAGCCTGGTCTACAAAGTGAGTCCAGGACAGTTGAGGATACACAGAGAAACCCTGTCTCAAAAAACCTAAAAAAAAAGAACACTGGCTGCTCTTCCAAAGGATCCAGGTTCAAATCCCAGCACCCACATGGCAGTTCAAAACTCTCTGTAATGGCTGGGCGTGGTGGTACATGCCTTTAATACCAGTACTCGGGAGACAGAGGCAGGGGAATCTCTGAATTTGAGGCCAGCCTGGCATACAAAGAAAGTCCAGCGCTACCAGGATCCTGTTACACAGAGAAACCCTGTCTCGAAAAAATCAAACAAAACAAACAGACAAAAAACAAAACAAAACAAAAAACTACAAAGCTGAGAACAATGGAGCGTGGATCCTAAACATAATAATTTTTTTAGCTTTATTAGATCTTCAGCCTGTTATTAAAATGTGTGTGACTATAAACAGTCAAATGGCATACAAGTAGTAAACACTTAACATTGTCCATTTTGATTAATACTTTCTGTCTTAATCCTTTTATTTTGCAGTTATCATCTAATCTGATAAAGTCTTCCATGAATTCTTCATTTTTAACATACATAATGTCATGCGTTCCTAGAAGACTGAAATGGGGCCTGTTATTTTGAGGTAAGTGTCCAATATTATAGATTTTGTTTCTTAGTTTTTTGCAAAGTTGAATATAGATGAAAGTATGAATATTGGTTATTGTCTAATTTTTTGTTGTTGTTGTTTTTTTGAGACAGGGTTTCTCTGTGTAACAGCCCTGGCTGTCCTGGCCTCACTTGTAGATCAGGCTGGCCTCGAACTCACAGTGATCCGCCTGCCTCTGCCTCCCGAGTGCTGGGATTAAAGGCATGCGGCACCATGCCCGGCCTAATTTTTTTCTAATCTCTTGAGACAGGGCTTGTATGGGGAACAATCCTAAGCCTCGATTTAAGGTAGACTGAGATTTAGGGTGATTTACTACAGAGGGTTTGTTTGCTTGCCTCTGTTGTTTGTTTGAAACTGTAGCCCAAGCTGCCCTGAATTTGACTGTATAGCACAGGCTAGCCTGGAACTTGATCTCCTTCAGTCTCCAGAGTGCTAGGATCACAGTAGTGAGACATTACTGGGTAAAGGTGTTTTTACTATTGTTGCTTTGCTGAGAGCACAAGGCTATTCCTAGCTCAGATAACAAAAGCAAACCAGACTTCTATTATTAACCTATGGGTTTGAACACTTAAAAAAAATTTTATGTGAGTACTTTGTCTGAATGATGTCCATCATGTGTGTGCAGTATCTTCAGAGGCCAGAAGAAGGTGTCAGAGCCTCTGGAACTGGAGTTAGAGCCAGCTGTGAGCCTCCATGTGGGGTAGGAATTGGACTTGGATCCTCTGGAAGAGCAGCAAGTGCTCTTAACCTCTGAGCCATTCCTCTAGTCCCCACATTAGGATATTTCAGAAGGTAGATAATTTTTACTGATTCATTGCCTTTTTTTGCTATATGACAGTACTGGGGATTGAAGGGTGGGCAATTGCTCTACCACACAGCCCCAACTTTACCAATTGTTTATTTTTTGTGCATGGGTGTTTTGCATGCATGTATGCCTGAGCACCACTTGCTTGCTTGTTGCCTGTGAAGGCCAGAAGAGGGCTTCAGATCCCGAGGAACTGGAGTGACAGTCGTGAGCTGCTGTGTAGATGCTGGGAGCTAAGCTGGAAGAATAGCTGGTGCTCTTCTTAACCACTGAAGCATCTCTCCAGCCCATTTGTTTGTTAGTTTTGTTTTTCAACTAGAGTCTCACCATCACTGTAATGGCAGTGGTCTGGAACTAGCTCTTTGATAGACTGGCTTAAAAATAAAGAAATCTGTCTGGCTCTACCTGCTGAGTGCTAGGATTTTTAGATCCTACCTGCACCATTTATGTGTGATTGATAGGTTGGTTTTTTGTTTGTTTGGTTGGTTGGCTTTTGTTTTTGAGACAGGGTTTCTCTGTGTAACAGTACTGGTTGTCCTGGAACTCAATTTGTAGACCAGGCTGGCCTTGAACTCCCAGAGATCTGCCTGGCTCTGCCTCCTGAGTGCTGGGATTAAAGGTGTGTGCCAGCATGCCCAGCTAGCTGACAGGTTTTTGAAGTAATGAAATTAGGGAAATTTTGAAAACGATCATTGTGAGTCAGGGAGAACAATAAAACACATGATATGAAAGTAGACAGGGGAATACCAGGAGCGGAAGGGAACAGGCAGAGGCAGGGTGGGCAGGGTGTGTGTGTCAGGGTACCAATCCAAACTTGGTATGTATTCATTGTTTTACTATAAGGAAACTTGTTACTTTATATGCTAATTAGGAAAGAATGATGTGGGGATATTCATTTGAAATATGGGCTTTTCTTTAGCTCAGGCTGGTCTCAACTGAGGGCTATGCTCCTGCCTCAGCTTCCAGAGTGCTTCAGTGAGAGGTGTGCAGAGCTAATGTTATTTTCTAGGGACTACAGGTTTAATCCCATATCTCACACATGCTGAGCACGTGCTCTGCTCCTAAGTACACCTCCAGCCGAATGTAGCTGTTAGGCTTTTCCTTGGAAAATAATGTATTTAAGATTTGTTTTGGAGCTGGATAGGTGGCTCAGCAGTTAAGAGCAATGACTCTTCTTCCAGAAGGACTGGGGTTCAATTCCCAATATCCACATAGCTGCTCATAACACTCTAACTCCAACCAAGATCTGACATTCTCACACAGACACATATGCAGGCAAAACACAAATTAAAAATAAGTAAATTTTTAAAAAAGTGTTTTGGTATTCTTTTTATGGTTTTGTTTTTTGTTTATTTAGACTGGGTCTGTAGCATAGTCTGGTTTGTAACTCCTTCTGTATCTCAGGTGGACTTTGAATTCCTGATCCTTTGCCTCTACCTCTCAAGTGTTGGGATTAGAGGCATGCACCACCATGACTTGGAGTTTTTGAGGAAGAAACTCCTGTCTTCCCCTCCTAAGTGCTCTAGTTACAGGCAGGTGCCCTCAAGCCTGGCATTGATCAGTCTTAGTTTGAAAGTTTTTAAAGCTTATAATGTTTAAAAACTGAGAGTGACCAGAGTGGCCCAGTTTGAGCTTGCCTGTCAGAATTTGGGGAGCTCGTGTCCTACCTCCAGTTCTGTTCACTGCCCAAGGATTCTTTTCATGAATATGCACTGGGTGTTAATGCAGGTGGAAATGATGTTCAAAAGATATTATTGAGTGCCTAGAGCTCTGGTCCTTTGACAGTGCAATGGCAATGTGCATCTAGCTTTTACTCAGAACATAACTGGTCGGATTGTTATGTAGTCTGCTATGGACAGTTAGGGTACTGTGAAAGCTGTGACTGACTGCATAGCATGACCTTTCAAAACTGTTTTTTTTTATGTTGCCAGAATCTCATTTAGCCTTTTGACAGCCACACGATAGAGGAAGTAGTAGATAAAGGGCAGTATAAATGGCTGCCTTGTTTCATTCTCAGTCCAGTTTTCCTGTGGAAGAGGGTGTTGGAGAGTCTTGCAACCACATATATAGCTTTATGGGAGAACCTAGGTTAAGGCATTTTTTTTTTTTAATTTTGAGACAGAGTTTCTATGTATAGCCTCAGCTGTTTGACTGTCCTGGATACACTCTGTAGACCAGGCTGACCTTGAACTCAGAGACCCACCTGCCTCTGCCTCCTGAGTGTTGGAATTAAAGGCATGTGCCATCATGTCCAGCTAGGTTAAGATATTTTTATTTTTTTTTTATTTTTTTTATTTTTTGGTTTTTCGAGACAGGGTTTCTCTGAATATCTCTGGCTGTCCTGGACTCGCTTTGTAGACCAGGCTGGCCTCGAACTCACAAAGATCCGCCTGCCTCTGCCTCCCAAGTGCTGGGATTAAAGGCGTGCGCCACCACCGCCCGGCTGGTTAAGATATTTTTAAATTTTGTTAATGTTATTTGTGTGTGTGTGTGTGATGCTGTACATGCTGTGGCACTCATGTATTCAGAGGACAGCTTTGTCCAGTTGGGCCCCTCCTTCCACCTTTATATGGATTTCAGAGCTTTTAACACTGCTTGTCTTTACATGCTGCAAGCACCTTTGCCTGCTCAATCATCTCAGCAGTTCAGGTTAATTTATTTTAGATTTATTTTATTTTCTCTATATGAATATTTGGCTTCAATGTATGTCTGTGCACCACATGCCTGCTGCCTGCAGAGGCCAAAAGAGGGTGTCGAATTCACTGACCCTGCAGTTATGGACAGCTGCCATGTAGGTGCTGGGAATCCAGTCCAGATCCTCTGTAACAACAAGAGCTCTTTAACTGTTGGGCCATCTCTCCATCCCAAAGGATTTTGCTTTGCTTTGTCTCCTTAATATTATGTGTGTGTCTGTCCGACTATGTAACTGTATGAACACACATGTAGGAGTCTGTAAGCCTGTCTGCACATGCCAGCCAGAAGATGACTGTGGATCTCCCATTATCACTCTCCACTTGTTCCTTTGAACCATAGCCTCTTCCTGAGGCTGGGCTCACATTTTCACAGCTAGGCTAGAAGCCATCCAGCCTGGCAGTCCTCTCACTGTCAGAGCTGGGAAACTGGCATTCAGGAATGCCTGGCTTGTTGTGTGGGTGCTGGGTTCCAAACTCCAGTTTTCATGATTATGCAGGAAGTGCTCTTATCCAAGGAGCCATCTTTCCAGCCCAGGAAGTTTATGGTTCTATGCATAATATGTAGGATATATTCTAAGTGTAATTTTATAAAATAGATAGTACAGATTGAGCTTCCTAATCTGAAGTGCTCTATAATCCAGATTTTGTGTGTATGGTGTTATTGGGAATTGAATTCAGAGCCTTATAGGAGCTCAGGTACGTTAATGGTGTTGGGAGCAGCAATTAGCAGGAAACAAAGTCTTGCTATAGTCCATAATGTGACCTCTGTCCTAAAATTTGGAGGAAAAGACAAGTTGCAACAAGCAGTTGGATGGTGGATTGTTAACACCAACCCCATACCCACAGGCTGAGCGCGCTAGAGAATATGTTCCCATCACCTGGCTTCCATGCCAGGCCTCGCCTTTGCTGTCACTGTGAAAATCTGCATGCAGAGAAAGGAGGTGGCTCAGTGATTTAATGCGTATGTGCAAACAGCATTCTAGACCCCAGAACCCAGTAAATGTTGGGTGGAGCTCTCAGGCTGATTGTCGTTCCAGCACTACAGGGTGGAGAAAGGATCCTCTGAGTTATTTGGCTAACAAGACTGGCTGTATCTGTGAGCTTGGTGAAGCCAAGCTGAAACTGGGCAGACCCTGCCTCAATATGACGGAGAGCAGTGGAGGAATACTCTTAACATTAGCCTTGGCTTACACACACACACACACACACACACACACACACACACACACACACACA